>WNWK01001423.1:150000-283356 GCA_009830355.1 Cherax destructor
GGACAGGTTGCCAAACAAACATCGTTGTATGTCAAATAATTTTTTTTTTCCTGGATGTTTGTTTACGGAGATAGAGCTTCTGTGTTCATTCTTGTGCTACAGCCAAAAAGAATTGTTGCTCCCCTATTACTTTGTTTTTATAGCAATAACAGTTGGAATGTGTTCCCATCTCATTCCTGTAAATCACCGGAAACATACGAACTTAATTTAGAAAAGTGGAATCGACCCTATAGATAAAATATAACAAAAAAAAAGTGTTTATATTTTTTGGGGGTTTAAATTACAGGACAGTTTCCAGTGAGGAGTTTCTTTCAGTTTTAAATTATTAATACATCAAATCACAACGGGTGAGGCATGAACCCATGGCAGGCGAGTCCTGTTAATGTTTTCAGAATAAATGACACTTGTGAAACATTTGGGAATCTTCGTTCTGGAAACGTTTCGCCACGCAGTGGCTTCTTAGGTCCCCCTTTCTCTGCATTGGACTGAAGAAGCCACCGCGGGGCGAAACGTTTTCAGAATAAAGATTCCCAAATGTTTCACAAGTGTCTCGAGTCCTATTAATTAATAATGATAAGAAGAAAGGCAGTCAGCCCCTTGAGACATACCTTTGTCAAGGTGTGATAAATATTCCTTGTAAAAATTTCATAACTGTCCCTAATGTGTATCTCCTACCTATACATCCCCTTCTTTCTTGCTCAATATGTACATAGTAACTTTAATTTTTAAAGGGGTGGACCGGTAAGCCAGAGGAAGGTCTCGGTCAAATGACTAAACGCTCCAGCTGCGGGTCATCATATGACTACGACCCGCGTAATAATAATTTTTGTTATTGTTCTTATTATTGTGGTTATTATTGCTATTGCTATTATTATTACTGCTATTATTATTACTGCTATTATTATTACTGCTATTATTAATGTATATTGATATCGTGAAATATTCCCCCCCCCTATACCATCCTACAACTGTAAACGTAGCCACGCTAAGGTATAATGAATATAAGCAGTGCAACCCCCGTAAATGATTAATAATATTAATATTATTGTAAAAGGCGTCAATTAACTGACGTAATGTTATACGTACATATTTTGACAGGACGTGGCTGTTTGTCACTCCTTCCCCTAACCGGAATCGTCACTTTTAGACGACCCTCTTTCGACAGAGAGCCAGATGTGCGCATAGCTTTCCCCATGGTCACGTGCTTCCTGGGGCTCCTCTGTGACTTAGTGTGATAATTTATTTTTATTTTTGTTACTTAGTTTTGTTTTGGAAGTTCTTTTACGTGTTTTGCATTTTTTTAATCGAGTGCTTTTCAAATTACACAGTTGCTCCACATCAAAGACTTTCATGAAGTAAAGGAATATGTAGGAGGCTCATTCCTCTTTTTTCCTAACTGATGCCTGTGTGCTTAGCATGAGTTTCTTTGAGGCTCATGAAACAGGATATTTAATCTTTGAAACCAAGATACTATTCAGAGATGAATCTATTTTCTCTGTGGCCAATTCAATTTTATTTTTTCTTCATCGCTTTGCAGTGAATGAGTCGATGACGTCGGTGTATAATTCTTTGCGCTCTCCTCTGTTCCTAAAAAAATAAGTTGTTGGCTCTTTTCCAAGCGTGCAATAGTTTTCCTGTTTGATCGATTTGCTGTTAGTGGATGTTCAGCGCTGCCACCCCATCTGTCAGACTCCCTTACGATGTATTATCAGGTTCTATTGCCTCTGATGTTACTGACATAATCAGCATTTTTTAAAAATCTGGTGGCGTGATTTGAGCAGCTCGAACTAGAGGAGGACCCAACACATTCACCCCTACTTTATTTGGTTTATGGGATTTTTTCCATTGACTAAATTTTTCTCAGTATTCTGTTACTCTCCTTGTTCTCCCACAGTTTGCAGTGTCGAGGTTTTCTGGAATTGAACTGTGAGGTGAACCTGGTGGCACATTTACTTGTTCATCTTAGGGCTTCGTAGCAGCGGAAATCTTACCTGAGGTCATGTACAAATCCAAAAGTGGTGTCATTTTTGCTGGTTCGCCTTCTCTCATTATTACCCAAATGTTACTAGAACCTCTACTGCTCCCAGTCTAAATAGGCGGTTTCGCTAATCCTTGCTCTGTTAAATATACCTGAACCCTCCTGGGGCTTTGACAAGGTAGGGTAACGAGTATCCCCTCAAGAAAATTGGCTTGTCATGTTAAAGTGGAGTATGGGGACTAGTCTCCATTTATTTATATCTGCACTTCTCTTTTTCCAAATCACTTAATCTCTGTTGAGGCCCTAACCTGGTTCCTCGACGATCCCTGTATGAATATGATTCATGACAGAGAATCAAAGAACTACTCTGTCAGGTACCTGGTTGTTGTGCTGTCGCTGATTCTGTGCTCATTTTACAAGTTGAGTGTTGATGTGTTAGTATTCGATTCGGTGACTGGATGGAGGGTTGTCGGCATCTTTCTGTTGGTGCTTTACAGGACATACAGCTCGCTGGCCATTGAGCATGAGTTCAAGAAGAGCAACATTCTCGTGCACGTTACGATCCGGCTCTTCCAGGGTTAAAAGTTGAGAAGTCTGAAACCACAAGTTGAGGCACAGTGTGGAGAGATCATGTAGAATAATATCCATGAGATCTCGAAGGACAATTCTGTGATAGTCCTCTTGAACTAGGCAGGTCCGTGACCACCTCTTTAATCTTGATTCCCCAGTGGAGAATGTGTTTGTCAGCGGTTATTTGAACTAATGTTATGGCATCATTTCCCATTATTTGCTTGAGCGTGAGAGTGATGACATTCAACTTTTCAATCGTAGGGATGCTGCGGTGAAGAGGATTAAAATGAAGGTGGGTGGTTTTGTGTTGAACAATTATTAATTAGTTTTCACGTTTAACCAATCTCTGCTGCCCCTTACATTATTATTATTGTTATATTACTGTTATTATTATCAACAGGAAATACTAATCCCTCTACAATTCTACATCAGATCAAGTGTAGGTGAATGTGCATTGGCAAGCGTTGTCCCCGGAACACTGTTCATGTAATGATTGGTTTTTTACTTGTTTTACCCTGCTCTAATTGTGTACTGAAATCATCTTAGGAATCTAACATGTAGTGATGCTCCTGTTTTTTTTAAATAGGGTAAAAACCTAGCTCCGGCAGGCTAGCGGATGCTTATCCCTTGACGTGTCACGTGACGAAGACTCGTGACGCAGCTGTGTGTCTGGCGAAAAAGGCACCACCACCACCAACTATTAACTTTGCATTCATGTTCCACTGTTTACTACGCCGAGAAAGAAACACTAAACACAAATCACTGGTTGTGTAGCTATCGTGTTTGTGATCACCAACAAAAATTAAAACAAATGTTCGTACCCAACCTTCTCTCTCCTCGTTCACATGTTTTTCACTAAGAAACCCTACGTAAATCAGGCAACTTTTGTGACTACCCTTCACGCCGGAGCGTGAGAATATTCACCTTATTGTATGTTGGGGTTGGGCTCTAGCTATTAGTCCCTGCGTTTGCTCTATTAACATGTATGTTTTTCTCCCTGCCTCTTTGTAACTTTGTTCCAGTCAAGAAGGGTCTTAATATTGGTTAAAGGATCTTCATTAAACTATTTTGATTCTCATTCCCCAGTCCCTTTATAACCCTTATGGGTTTAGTGCTTTCCCATGACAATAATAATAATACTGGGTTTCTTATCTACCGAGTCCCTGATTCGAGTTGTCTTCCAGTACATTCCATTCTATTATATTCCTTTGCTCACTGCTCTCCCGTTGAAAAACCGTTCTTTTGATTCCCTTCAACTTCTGTTAACCAATTAATACGTAGTTTTCGTTCGTCCTATTTTATATAGTGTGGCCTTATCTACTTTTTCTATTTTTGAGTACATGAAAAGTTCTGACGACACATTTGATTCTTTTATCCTTTAGTGAATTAGGATACATCTCTTCCCCTCAAGTTGTATCTTCAACATACTGGTAAATCACTTTATATACTCTCCATCCCGACAGTTTCTTTCAGTGGCTTTTTAATTGAAGTCTTAACAGATAGTAATCATTGGAATACTCTCCTAATCATTTTGATTTGTTTTTCTTAATATTACTCTCTTATAGTTTACTTAGACATGGAGATATATTATTAGTATAAAAAAACACTTCATTAGGCTTCTCGGTCTATGCTTAGTAGGCCCTTTTCAATATTTAAATATTCTCACTCATATTTGTCCAGTTTATTTTTAAGGCAATCCATGATGATAATTTCAGTGATGCTAGTTTGCCAGCTTTCTTCACTCCTTTACAACTCTTAGCAAACCATTACTTATCTATATCATCAAAGGTCCCAGCCCCATGAAGGAGCCAACACAGTTATATGAGCAATGAGAACGAAACAGAAATGTATACAAAGCAATAACCTGCGTTTATTACATCTTCGGTCGGCGCTTTATGATGGGGAAACTTCAAGGAGAAATTATACACGTTGTTCCTTTGACCTAATTAATTTCAATATCCAGTGAGTGAGAGAAAGAGGAAAGGTAGCTTTTTCTTATTTTACTATATTCATATAATGGTCTCTAAATTTATGTATTTTGATAACAGAAAATAAGAAACTGTTTTCAGATAAGAGAACGGGGTTCATGCGATACAAACATTGAATACCAGTAATAAAAAAACAATTTTATATATACAGTTCCCAAGTTACACACACAGGGAGAGTGGACGTAGTAGCGACCACTGAAGAGGCGGGATCAGGAGCTATAACTCGACCCCTGTAATGACAGATGAGTGTACACACATATAAACACGCACTCACGGATATACAACAGGCCTAGTGTCTAATCGACATGTGCATAGGACAAAATGGTAACTAACACACACACTGGGCTAAGAGCTATGAATCTACCCCTGAGTAACCGAGTACACACACACACACACACGCGCGCGCGCGCGCATTCCAGTTTTATACCATCCAGACAAGTTGTTATTGTATAAGAAAGAAAATCGTGAGATAAAATCTTATTGCAAAAGACAGATCTGAAAGAAACAGGTATCAAGTTTGCCTAGACGCAACAGAGGCACAGAGGGGAGAAATGAGGGAATTTCAAGAAGACAGCAACAAGACAGAGCTATGAAGACAGAATGCAGCCGCTCCCCGAGGAACCTTCCCAGCGAGGAAGATGCCAACAAGGACTCAGTCACCATTAACACCGCCTCCCTCGTACACACACACACACACACACACACACCAAATGCAAAGTCATGAAGATCGGAGAAGGGCAAAGAAGACCGCTGACAGAGTACAGGCTAGGTGGACAAAGGCTACAAACCTCAACAAAGGAGAAAGACCTTGGGGTGAGTATAACACCAAGCACGTCTCCGGAAGCACACATCAACCAGATAACCGCGGCAGCATATGGGCGACTGGCAAACTTAAGATTAGCGTTCCGTTACCTTAACAAGGAATCGTTCAAGACACTGTATACCGTATACGTCAGGCCCATACTAGAGTATGCAGCACCAGTCTGGAACCCACACCTGGTCAAGCACGTCAAGAAACTAGAGAAAGTGCAAAGGTTTGCGACAAGGTTAGTTCCACAACTCAGGGGTCTGTCTTATGAAGAAAGGTTGAGGGAAATAGGACTAACAACACTGGAGGAAAGAAGGGTCAGAGGAGACATGATAACGACATACAAAATACTGCGGGAATTGACAAGGTAGATAGTGACAGGTTGTTTCAGAGAGGGAACACAGAAACAAGGGGACACAACTGGAAGCTGAAGACTCAGATGAGTCAAAGGGATGTCAGGAAACATTTCTTCAGCCACAGAGTAGTCAGGAAGTGGAATGGACTAGAGAAAGATATAGTGGAGGCAGGAACCATACATAGTTTTAAGACAAGGTATGATAAAGCTCATGGAGCAGGGAGAGCAGAGACCCAGTAGCAGACAGCGAAGAGGCGGGGCCAGGAGCTGAGTCTCGACCCCTGCAACCACAATTAGGTGAGTACAATTAGGTGAGTACACACAGTCACCATTAACACCGCCTCCCTCGTACACACACACACACACGCAACCACAACTAGGTGAGTACACACACACGCGCACGGACGCACGCACGCACACACGCACGCACGACTTAATAAAGTCAAAGCGAAATGTCGTCTCTAATGAAGGTTTGCTCTGCACCAGGTGACTTTCTCGCACACATACTATCCAACACCCACTCCTCGCCCACCTCCCTGCTCCATATCCTTTCAAGCTAAAGTTCAGAGAAACCACATTTCTTCCCTTTATCTTGCATCCCCACAACTGTACCACACCATACTCATATCTGACATCCAAACCCTAATGACTCCACAACACCCTACTCTACAATATCAGTTCTCCCACAGGTTTCCTTTCGCTACGCACACCCACCCCCACACCCTCCACCTCTCAACACTACCTTAACCATGCAGTAACACCCTCTCTTCCACCTCAAACAATGAAGCGCCCCCATAAAAATAGTTCCCCAATCACTACGAAAACACTAATCACGGCCATCTAGTCGTTCAATTTCCAACTGTAAACATCCAATTCCCGCACTTGCAGAAATCCCCAATCTCCTCATCCCCTCCATACATCATACCCAAACCTCTCCCGACCCATGACTCGTGCTACAAGGAGATGATCAGTAAGATAACTGTACAACACCTGGATATCTTCATTTCCCTGGAGAAAACATTTCACCTTTACAGCAGGTTTTATGAATCTCGTGCAGAGGCATGAGAGATGAAGGTGTAGCGGAGGTTACGTCATCGTGGAGGGGACTTGCTTAGTCTAAATGTAAAGGCGTTCAGTCCTTTCCTTGATTAAAAGGCATTCAGCTGCTCAGCCTTGATTAACGTTTGTTGAAAGGTGTTTATTCCATTAGTCTTGATGAATCCTGGTTAATCTGAGAGATTTATAAGACCTGTTGGGCAGAAGAAACTTTTCTCCACCAAAGATACCCAAGTGTTGCACATGCATCTTACTCATCAACTTGTTGTTGCTGTATATCCTTGATCTTATGATATCCTGCAAGCTGTCTTAAGATGAAACACAGCAATGAACAGAAACATAAAATTATTGTACCGAAATGCAGATGATACAGTAATAATGAAGTGGGTAAGTGAATGAACAAATGATAAACATAATACACTGCATACGGGCGAATATAATCGGAGCCACAACGAGTGAGCTTTACCCAGCAGTTTACCAAGTAATGAGGATGGAACGTAATTACAGAGGGAATAGACAACTTACATCGTTGATCAGGCACTTTGAGCTTGGCGGGATGTACCGTGGCAAGATAAAAATGGGTAGAAGATACAGACTCGGTAAATAATGTTGAATCACAGGCGATCCATCATTTGTGGGGTCTGTATATACAGTAGATGTACTTAAGGAACATTTCCTCACATTCCACATAATTCGTGGCACTACACACGTTATGCAAGACAGTGGCCCGTGCCACATGTCAAAACAGGTGAAGAAATGGTTGCAAGCAAACTATATCAAAGTTATGCAGTGGTAGTAAACAATACTTACCTGAATACCGTCGAAAATTGTTGGAATGAAATAAAATCAAAGCTCCATTCCCAAAACACATCACCAGTGCCACGCTTGACTAAGGAAATAAAAAAAAATGTTGATTTAAGAAATGAACTTTACTTCCAAAAACTTTGATGTACCTAGCCACCTGAAATTGGTAAATCACATGGACACATGACCAAATATGTTTTATCCTATGAAATAAATTGAGAATACTGGGAATTGCAGCAAACGCTGTGGTCTTCATGGGGGAAAGAGGGGTGAGAGCCATTTGCTCGTCGTGCAAAACTTCCTGTGCAGTTTTGTGTTAAAATATAGGCTAGTGTTCTGGATTTGTGACAGTGCCTGCGGTACGTCATTGAAGGTTGTTAATGCTGACTATTGTGTCCTGAACCCCAGTGATCACCTTGCCTAATTTCTTGAAACATGATCTTATTCATTCTTCAAAGATAAAGAGCTTCCCTGGCCTCTTGAGTTTTAGGAATCTCCTGCCATGGGTTCGATTACCACTCGTTCCGTGACCATACACTCCGCTTAGACTATCAGATGGAAGTGAATGTGGAGAATAGTGTGTGTGTGTCATCCGATAGTTTTACTTTTGTTGTTTGCATCTTAGTGAGTTTGCTTTCACTGGAAAGAATGTTCTGACTCCAGTGTTCTGTACATTTTCAAACTGCCTAAGCTCCACTACCTCTAAACTTCTCTGCTTGTCAAATGTACACTTTGACACACACTAGTATCCATTCATCTCGTGATGTGAATGCGTTATGCAACTAAAACCGATTATTACGGAGAGATTTTTGTGTGAATAGGACACTGTGTAGGTTACGTCATTTTACTGAAAGAACGTTTCTTCCAGCACGGACGAAATGTTGTTTCAGTAAAAATGGCATAGGCCACAAATTGTTTTATTTTCATACTTGTAGGTTTATTCTACCACTGAAATGCATAGGGAGAGATTTATTGACTTACCCACGACGAGCATCTCTGCGCTGCGGGACTCTGTGTGGAAGGAAGGAGAATCTGCCGACACCTCGCACTTGTACTTGCCCGAGGACTGCAAGCTGACTGAGCGCAGCGTCACCTTCCTGGCGTCGCTCAGCGCAGTCTGGGGGTCAAGAAAAAAAAAAAACATTCATAAATATGCTGGCGCAAGGCATTTGCAAAGAAAAGATTTTAGAATTGCTCTGTGAAGCGCTAAATCCAAATATTAGGCAAGAATATTTGGCAGTAAGTATTAAATTTGTAATAATCATAGCGAAAATCCGTAGGAAAATATTGAGAAACCGGTTATCTATAATATCAGTAAAAAATCATTGTTATATCTTTTAAATTTAGCATATCAAAACAATACGAAAAAAATAATCTGTTGGTAAACAAGATATTACACGTCATCGTAAATAATAATCATCTGGTCGATTAATATTTACAACATTGAAGGAATTTAAACGTGAAATAATCCGATGATCATGGAGAGACTTATACACGTAAGAGGCGGAGATGTAGGCAGAGATAGACACACACATTCTTTAAAGCTGCTGATGTGTAATAGTTTTACAATATACTACCATGATGTGTGGGCCCTTCGATGCGTTCACATAGTTCATTAAGGAATGCTCTTGAAGTACCATAAGGAATGTTTGTATTTACAAGTAATATAACCGTAGGAAAATTATATATATATATATATATATATATATATATATATATATATATATATATATATATATATATATATATATATATATATATATATATTATTTATATATTATATATATATATATATATATATATATATATATATATATATATATATATATATATATATATATATATAAGACAAAATACAAAATACAATGGGGAGTAAAACAACATAGATAACAACTCAGAGCTACATGTCAAATACTTCGTTCAACTCCCCGGCAGTGGGCCGCGTGCCCAGAATACTGCAGGCATTTCCCTCTGGATCGCAACACTGAGTCTCTGAAACAGGAAGCTGGTCGCCCTGTGGTCCTTGGTTTCTATGATGAGTTTTCCACCCAGCTCCTTGAGAAACTTTAGAGCACACTTGCCCCATGCTCCATGGGTCTCCGACCCTATTGGGATGAAGTTATAGCAAGAGGGAAGGTCTTCATATTTGCGGGTCTTCTGGGTCTCCCTGTGGCTGGCAGCTCCACCCCTTCGGCTAAGGAGTGTGGCAGGTAGGTGTCTGCCAATGTGGCAGCACAGGTGTAGTCCCAAGCAATCTGCTTACCATCCTTCCAGGGTAGCATGGTGGCTCCATCAGGACATATATATATATATATATATATATATATATATATATATATATATATATATATATATATATATATATATATATATATATATATATATATACATATTGTGTGTTTGTGTGCGCATGTCTTTCTATAAGGGTTCTAGATAAGGGTCAAGATTGATCATGATCTAGAACCCTCATAGAAAGACCGCTTGTGCTTAAATTATTGAATATGTTTCCTTCTTTGGATCACCGTGCCTTGGTGGGAAATGAATGATACTTAAAAAACAAATATTGATCGTTCTAATGCACTTTTTAACGACTGCTCAATGGAATTCTGTAACCTTGTATTCTTCACCTGGGCGTTTCACTCTATCCCTTCACATTGTAGGAACTGTGAGTCTATTATTTATGTTCTGATGATATAGACACAAAAAAAAAACATTATTTGAAATTTAGATGCATTAAGTATTGCTTTACTGAAATTAAATATTTAACACCTTAAGCAATGTCTGTTTTAGAAGGAATAATCAAGCGGCGCCAGTCGTTACTAGTTGCAGGTATAACGTAATCTCAGATGCAAACCAATCGCTAGTGAATAGAGAATTCGGTAGCAGGAATATTTTTTCGATAAGTTTATAAAAAAACAGAATAGCTTCGTATTTCATGGTTAACAAAGGATTCCAATACTCCCAGGAAATGAGAAGTAAGTCTTCTGTGGTAAAAATCCCAATATGAAAGGAGAGCGCTTATAATTGCATTGCTATCAGAGAATAAGTGGTGGAATTGAAAGCACATATTGTTTACAGATTGCTCTGGAAAGTGAGTGGGTAGGCGGCAAGCGGAGGTTTACACATTTTAATTAGGGTGCATGTAAAGGATATCGCATCGAAATTCCGATTAAGTTGAGCGCAAGGATCGCAGATGAATATTGTTTGAAGATTGTTGAATCAAATAGTAAATGTATGTGTGTGTAAATAAATAGTATTTACTAAGTATATAAAAGTACGAAAAATTATTTATGCATATTTTCTTAATTATAGTGACCTATTTGACTTAGCTGATATTAAGCTCTAGTTCTTGTTCTCACATCTAAACTTTCAGCCGTCTTGAAAGAGCTGTCATGGCCCTTTTAAACCCATGGATGGAGTTCACTTCCGCTGAGACACTTCATTTTATTCCACTTACCACACGTACTATGAAGAATATATTTTTTGGTATCTGTTTTTAGAGGGTTCTTTTTGCAAAAAGATCAGCTTAAGAGGGTCGAACCTTGCATGCAATTAATCTTAGATGCAAAGAAAGATATGAGACCCTTATGTATGGTGACGCCCTGTAAGGCAAAGTTTACAAAAAACTCACTAAGATGACTTTAAAAATTTTTGCTCACATTCCTTCCTCGAAACTAAGAGAGACATAATCACAGGCTTCAATCTCATAAAAAGTGTGCCTCCCAACCATGGCCCAATGCTCTTCCCTGGTAAACAATCAATTCCTATCTAACATCTTTGTCACCTGGGGTATTTCGTATTCTATCACCATATTACCCCCTTGTTATTTTTTAGTAACACAAGGCTTAGCGTTCTCAATCTTTCTTCACAGGCATCAGTTTGGTTGCATTACTCAGGACTCGTTCCTGAAAAAGCTAGATTACAACATTGTCAGGGAAATCAAGGAGTCTAGAGCAACCAGCTTTCTCTTCTGGAGACCGTGTTAAGATCCATAATTGCCGCATCCTAGACACGCGACCTAAATCAGGGAAAATAAGTTTCGTGGCTTCATAAAGCTCTATTCAGAGCCACGTGTTATCCCAGTTAAATATTGTTGTGCAGTTCGTGTTCATCAGAGGTTTCATGCGCTTATGCATGTTTCTCTTTCTCTCATTTCTGATTCATCAAGTGAAATAAAAATATTTGCAAGAACATATGAAGGTAGGAAAAAGAAAATACTGGGTTCCAAAAATCCTTATGATTTCCTCCCCTAAAGTCCTTTTTTTCCCGAGGTATGCATGCATGTATATTCTTCACATCATAATAGTTAAACTTTCTGTATTCTCTACTTTTCCGAGGCTATGGGTCCGCAGTTTGCTCTAGAGGTGACTTCGAGAGTGTATAAATCTGTAGTGGAGGGAAGGCGGGGTAGGGGTCGGCCTAGGAAAGGTTGGAGGGAGGGGGTAAAGGAAGTTTTGTGTGCGAGGGGCTTGGACTTCCAGCAAGCATGTGTGAGCGTATTTGATAGGAGTGAATGGAGGCATATGGTTTTTAATACTTGACGTGCTGTTGGAGTGTGAGCAAAGTAACATTTATGAAGGGATTCAGGGAAACCGGCAGGCCGGACTTGAGTTCTGGAGATGGGAAGTACAGTGCCGGCACTCTGAAGGAGGGGTGCTAATGTTGCAGTTTTATAACTGTAGTGTAAAGCACCCTTCTGGCAAGACAGTGATGGAGTGAATGATGATGAAGGTTTTTCTTTTTCGGGCCACCCTGCCTTGGTGGGAATCGGCCGATGTGTTAATAAAATAAAAATATATATATATATATATATATATATATATATATATATATATAATGTATATAAATATTATAATGTCGTGCCGAATAAGTAATACTTGCGATTTTGGCTTAAATAGCAACGCTCTTCTTGTCGAATAAGGAAAGCGAAAATTTTTGTATGCAATAATTTCGCAAAAATCATTCTGAACCTAACGAAAAAAATATATTGTAATGTGTTTATTATTAAATTATTGTAAACTTATATAAAATATGTTTAGATGGATTTTGCTAAATTAAATTGCACTTGTTATAATAAGGTTAGGAAAGTTTCCTAAGGTGATTTTGGTAAAAAATCATTAATTTTATATAAAAAAATTATATAATTTTGTATAAGAGAAAATTTGTAATTTCAATTAAAATCTAAGTCCTTTTTGAAATTTTCTCATACGTTTAAAGATATATTTTTTTCATTATGTTAATGTAAAAATTAATAATTTTGTACCAAAAGAACCTTAGAAAACTTACCTAACCTTATTATAACAAGCGTAGTTTAATTTAGCCTAATCCAACTAAATATATTTTAGATAAGTTTACAATAATTTAATAAACAAACACATTAAAATATATTTTTTTCGTTAGGTTCAGAATGATTTTTGCGAAATTATTGCATACAAAAATTTTCGCTTGCCTTACTCGGCAAGACGAGCGTTGCTATTTAAGCCAAAATCGCAAGTTTTACCTATTCGGCACGACATTATATATTTCAGGACCGCTCACGGGGCCGTGCTTCTACCTCGCTCAGTTTGGGAGTCACCCTCCTGCTTCGCTCAGTTTGGGAGTCACCCTCCTGCTTCGCTCAGTTTGGGAGTCACCCTCCTGCTTCGCTCAGTTTGGGAGTCACCCTCCTGCTTCGCTCAGCTTGGGAGTCACCCTCCTGCTTCGCTCAGTTTGGGAGTCACCCTCCTGCTTCGCCCTGCTTGCAGAGCAGCTCTCCGGCCAAACTAGCAGATTTAACAAATGGTTTTCACGGGTTAATCCCTTAAAATAAAAAAAAATCGTGAAGAGAGCAAATGCTTGGCTGGGGCTCGTCATTAGCCCCATTGTGCCGCTCAGTAATTAAAGACTGAGGTGTGTTTAACGAGATGAGACAAAGAAAATAATGAAGGTCCTACTCACACCTTTTGTGTCTGAAAGAGGAAGGAATTAGGGAGGATGAGGTTGGAGAAGAATGATGTTTGAGGAGGAGAGAGAGGAGAGAAATACAGAAGAATAATGAGGGAGCCTCTGTGTAATGTGCTGGATACTTACCATTTAAGGTACAATTAACCAGTAGCTCATTACTCCCGGTATATCTTCACTTTAATGCCTGCTCAACATCATACGGCAATCCAACACATTATGTGCTGTTATTTATAGTGTATATTCATATCCCTGATCCTATGACACTGAACAAGAGAACAAGATTACGCATTTGCACATTTTACTATTAACACGTGAATGACACGAACGTGCTCATGTGTTCCCTAGCTTGTGTGTACTTGTAACATGTGTGTGATTATTTATGTTTGTGGGTTGGTGCCGTCTCTCAACGTTCAACCGCATGACCCGAAATATATATTTTGTTTGGGGCTTCTGAGTGTTTGTCTGATGGCTCAGTTTCCACTTAGTCACTCAAACTAATAAAGTTAGTATATTTTAGGTACAGATATGTTTCTTACAGTTAATACATCTAGTATTTTCTGTCCATTCTGTACCAAGGCGTATTTTATATGTCGTGATCATATCCTCTTTGTTTCGTTTTTCTTCCGCTAGTAGAAAGACTTGGTCTCCCATTCTTTGCTCAATTCTCATTCCTTCAAGAATTCTAGATTCACTTCTTTGCACTTTTAATTTTCTCCTTCTTTTGACTAGGTGGTGATTAGATGCTAGAGCACTGCATTTTCAAGAAGTGGTCTTGCGTTTAAGATAAGTGTGCCATGAATGTTATGTTACACAGGTATTTACAGTGCTACCTTGCATATTCGCGACCCTATCAGGTGCCAATACATCCTCCTAGCAACTATGTTGCTTCTTTACATACGGTTTATGGCACATTTTTAGGTTAGGTTAAAACAAAAAAGTCTCGCCAGCAGAAAACGGGCACCTATTGCGCATGGCTGCATATATTAACTGTTCAAGGCGCCTTCATCTGTAACCCATTTGACTGTTTTTGCAACAGTGCCCTAATGTCGTGGTTAAAACAACGGGCTGCATATGCTGATGGGCATGTTCTGCACTAGATAGTTCAGGGGTAATGATTGTTCTCGGGCCTTTCTTTCATGTCCATCATTAGCCTGTTTCCAATAGATGCGTCTCTGATTCTGATTCTTCCAAATTTCATTATAATTTTTAACTATTTCTGTAGTCTGTTCTTAGTAGGATCTCTTAAATGTTTTTTTTTTTCTTCCGAATTTACATGTCCGTAGGCTAAGAAATAATCATCGTCTGAAAACAAAATATTATCGAGAAAATTTGATTTTTGCTTTGCTTTTCATCGAACCACTAACCCTTATGGATACATTTCTGTTTATCTTATTTTAAATTGTATAGTGACAGCGAGTTTATGTTAACAGCCGAGTGTCTGCATCTTCACTCATAATCTTACTTATATATCTTATTTGTTATGCCGAATATTTTAAATATTCTCTGCTGGTGGAATAAGTATGAAAAAGAGCCACTGACATGCGTCACTTAATATCCTAAGAAGTTCTGTGTTCACGTGTCCTGGTGTGCGTATCTGTGTGTTTGTATTCCCCTGTATGTGGTGCAGGAGTCGAGTCACGGCTCCTGCGTGCGTTCGTGTGAGTGAGTTTGAAATTATACTTGCAATTACCTATTTGAATTTTAGGAAGCGGGATGTGCTCCGACTGACGCGAGGAAGTCCTGCCGCGTTTGTTTGAGCCCCTGTTCTGAACTCCGAACACATCCACGTGTAATCACCAAGAAGTTATCCCTCTTTCTTGTAGCCCTAGCATGGAGCCGATCCTTATCTACCTTCTCTACGTCCCGTAGTATTTTCCATATTATGATCATATCCCCTCTTGATTGTATGTACCCTTGCGTTCGTGCGAGCTCATATTACATACAACTGCGCGCGCACACAGCTTGGAGAGCTTGCTCATTAATGACGTTCCGGCGTCATTCCAATAATACAAATGTGTTGAGGAAAGTAAACAAAACCTCATTTAGCAAGCCATATTTGCATAACATTAAATTTAGAATCTCAGAGAAATATAAAAAAATAATGATTTGCAAATATTAAACACACATAAATCGAGCCTTTAACAATAGTTATGAAAGTGCACTTGTACTGCACCAGCTGCAACACATTGCACCAGCTGCAACACACTAAACCAGCTGAACTGCAGCACACTACACCAGCTGCAACATACTGCAGTACACTATACTACACTGCACCATACTGCATCACACTGTACTGCATTGCACCACATTGCACTGCACTGTACTACACAGTACACCACACTGCATCAGCTGAGACACTGCAGCACACTGGCGCACGGTTGTAAGATAGCCACTTAAAGAAAAACATACTTGTTTATGTGAATTTTTGTACATATTCACGTGTCTACTTAAATGTAAATTTCCCCATAAATTTGCCGAATTCAAGGCATCCTTCCTTTAAGAAAATTGTAATGAATATGAAAAGTGAAGCACGGCCAGTTGACCCATGATAGTCAGGTCTGACTCACTCCCAGCCACAACCATTCGTGTGCTCCTCCAGCTGGACGACCGGGATTTGTCTCGAGGTGGCTTAAGCCAGGATTTTAACCTGAGTGCCTTTAAAATAAGATGCTGAAAAAATGCAAGAAATAGTCACAAAAAATGTATGATTTCCGGTATGTATGCGAACTGTCTTAAACTATGATGCTGTGGTGGTCACTGGCCAATGTAATACATTGAAAATTAGCCACTAATTGGAAAAATACATTTGCCTCTGTTGAACTTGCCCCCTTCGCCTCCCTTCCCCCATCCCTTTGGCCTTCCCTTTTGCACTTTCCCTTCCCACCTCGTGGCTACTCACTTGTAACCGTCCCATCTATATTTAAAGCTACTCAAAGTTCTCAGTTTAGGGACCCACTCGTCTAGTACTTTACTGCCAAACCAGTACTTCCCTTAACTTTTTGTGAATCCAAATCCTTTTTATTTTTTTTTTAAATCTAAATCCTTTATAAGTCTAAATATGTTCTGAATCTAAATTTGTTCACCTTGAATGCATTGCTACGCTGAGCTGCCTCGGAAAATGGGGCTCTTTTTCCCGTGACGTGTTTTCTAAGACTTAACTCATATTTTCTACGCTAAATAAATAAATACAAAGAAAATAAAGTGGTGAAATGTGTTGCTCTCGTGTTGTGCCGAAGATAAGAAGGTGCTTGTGAGTGACTTGTGTCTGCGTCTGTGATGAAGGGAGGCACAGAAGCCAGAGATTACCTTCACACACGCACACTGCACGTGTGTGTGTGAAGAGAGTAGAAACTAGGAGTGGATGTGTGGAGATACTAATGAGTGAAGGACGCTCATATAGACATAATCTGAAGACTAAAAATAAATACAAAAGAGTGGAAGACGAGGTTATCAGTCCCTCAGCTGCCTTGGATCAGGTGATGAGCACCGAAGTCTTGAAGAATCGGAATCACAGGCAGGAAGATTGACGCTTATATATATATATAATCCTTTTACTGTATATGCCATCTTTGTACCAGCAATGTATCTTTTAAGTCTTGTGTACCATATTATGCAATAAAATATACCTATTGGTAAAAAGCGTTGGGGTGGTAGGGGAAGTGGAATATTCAAATGGCTTATGGAAATAATGCAAATATTTTTCCTCGAAGCCTTTTTATCCACTTCTCTGAGGCTGTGGGTCTCATAATTTACACTAGAGGTGGACCCCATCATATATATATATGTGTCGTGCCGAATAGGTAAAATTAGTCAATTAGCAAGAACTCGTTTAAAAATAAGTCCTTTCTAAAATTTTCTCTTATACGTATAAAGATATATTTTTTTCTTTTATGTTAATGTAAAAATTAATAATTTTGTACCAAAACATCCTAAGTAAACTTACCTAACCTTATTATAACTAGCGCAATTTAATTTAGCTTTATCCAGCTAAATATATTTTAGATATGTTTACTATAATTTAATAAACAAACACATTGAAATATTTTTTTTCGTTAGGTTCAGAATGATTTTTTGCGAAATTATTGCATACACAACTTTTCGCTCAGTCTCCTGTCTGTACTTCAGATTCTTCAAGACTACAGTGATTATCACCTGCTCCTAGGCTGCTGAGGGACTGATTACCTCGTCTTCCACTGTCTTCTGTGTACATTTTTAGTCTTCACATCATGTCCGTGTATTGTATTGATAAAGCAAATGGATGGCGAAACATCTACAAAATAAAGATTGCCAGATGTTGCACATGTCTGATTCATTATGAGTGACGGACGTCAGAACTGGTGGTTAACACACGAGCATGTGAGACAGGCATGTATGCGAGTGTTTACATAATGACGATATTTTTCGTCCACCAGGAGCTTCTTCAGTTCAATACTGAAATGACGAAGCCTCTGGTGGACGAAAGCATCCTCGCCAAAAGTCTTAATACTCGCATTCGTGTGTTATCATATAAGAGAAGACAGACAGACTTGAAAGGGTGGAAGGAATAAGACTGAAGCGAAGAGACGCAGAATAGGAAAGTATGCAATAGACAGATGGAGACACTCAGTTTTATCAACGTAGAATGAATGGACTTAACGTTGCCACTGGGTAAGATGGCAGGGACTAAAGGCATGTCAAGAATTTTAAACCCCAAAGATTGGGTTCTTCCCTGGGTGCAGTGTGGGGACCCACAGCCTCGGAGTGATAAATGATTTGGCTTTAAGGGAAAAATACTGAGATTTTTCATTGAGGCGTGTAAAAAAAAATTGGTACTATGTTGGGATGACTGGAGAGGGATGGGCACGGCTTACATGACACAGCAGCGTCGTTAAACAATACGAAAGTGATTGCAACAGGGATGGAGTGGCGTGTTAATTTTTTTCTAAATATAAGTGGGACTGTCAGCATTGTGCTGGTACTTGTCACACCCAGGGTGTATACCCCATGACACCCAGGGAGTATACCCAGTGACACCCAGGGAGTATACCCAGTGACACACAGGGAGTATACCCAGTGACACCCAGGGAGTATACCCAGTGACACCCAGGGAGTATACCCAGTGACACCCAGGAAGGATACCCCATGACACCCAGGGAGTATACCCAGTGACACCCAGGGAGTATACCCAGTGACATCCAGGGAGTATACCCAGTGACACCCAGGGAGTATACCCAGTGACACCCAGGGAGTATACCCAGTGACACCCAGGAAGGATACCCCATGACACCCAGGGAGTATACCCAGTGACACCCAGGGAGTATACCCAGTGACACCCAGGGAGTATACCAAGTGACACCCAGGGAGTATACCAAGTGACACCCAGGGAGTATACCCAGTGACACCCAGGGAGTATACCCAGTGACACCCAGGGAGTATACCCAGTGACACCCAGGGAGTATACCCAGTGACACCCAGGGAGTATACCCAGTGACATCCAGGGAGTATACCCAGTGACACCCAGGGAGTATACCCAGTGACACCCAGGAGTATACCCAGTGACACCCAGGAGTATACCCAGTGACACCCAGGGAGTATACCCAGTGACACCCAGGGAGTATACCCAGTGACATCCAGGAGTATACCCAGTGACACCCAGGAGTATACCCAGTGACACCCAGGAGTATACCCAGTGACACCCAGGTAGGATACCCCATGACACCCAGGGAGTATACCCAGTGACACCCAGGGAGTATACCCAGTGACACCCAGGGAGTATACCAAGTGACACCCAGGGAGTATACCAAGTGACACCCAGGGAGTACACCCAGTGACACCCAGGGAGTACACCCAGTGACACCCAGGGAGTATACCCAGTGACACCCAGGGAGTATACCCAGTGACACCCAGGGAGTATACCCAGTGACACCAAGGGAGTATACCCAGTGACACCCAGGAAGGATACCCCATGACACCCAGGAAGTATACTCTCCTCCCGACGCTAGGTCACCTAACCTCCGTTTGGTTTAATTACATAGTGCCTCACGAAATCGTAATAACACGATTGCGAACAAACCACGGTACGGGTGGGTTTAGAACCCATGACAAGTGGGTTCTAACCCCACTGTACAGTGGTTTACGTACTGCCATTCTCCAAACAGGACGCTTACCTAAGAACCCAGCATATCTCTCTGCATAAATGACGGAGATATTTTCCCTTTGATCTAAGTTTGCCTGATGACATGGAACGAACTTTGAATGTGTATTACAGAATGTGAAAATAGTTTCGAATATTTTAGTGTGATGTATATAGTACGATATTGAATTGGTCACGACATCAGCCAGTTTTTAATTGTGGTGAAACTTTGATAATGATTATTAAAACATACATTTATGACAGTTCTGCTACCTACAACACATTATCCTCTGTATTTGACTGAAGAAGCCTACCGCGTAGGCGAAACATTTCAATAAAATAGATACCCAACTGTTGCACATGTCTTACTCATCGAGTCGGTATTTTATACCATTTTCAATATGAGAGTTCTGTTAATATCCATAGAATGGTGGTGTCCCGGAAGATGAACGGGCAGATACCGAGGTGCAGGTTATTATGATGCTCTTAACTCCATTGCAGACGTCTACCTAATAGAGACTTCAGGGAAAGTGATAGGCCCAGTGGACCCTACAGTCGAGAAGCAAACCATACAGCGGTCCGCAGGATGCAGGGTTTTGGCTCTTCAACAAGAATAATCACTGTGAAACTGTTGATTGAGGACTGGGAGCCCACATCTCGACCATAGCCACCTGTTCACTAGTGCCCATTCTTCTCTGAGTATTCTCAGAGCCTTCAGAATCTCCAGTCCCCAGTCACCATTTGGAGAAGACCCGGGCCGGATGTACCGGCGAACATACAACAACAATTACTTTGCGATAGGTCATCCTAGGATTAAGATCCGAGTCAGGACGAATTAAACAAGCTTAATTTATATTAGGACTGAAGGCACTCGTGGCTTCAGTCCTTTTCCACACGTATGATTGCTTTTGTTGTGCAGCTGACTGTCACACACATTTTAGCTGTTTGTCGACTACTTAAACTTTTTCACTTTTGATTTTTATCATTATCGGGGTGCCTGTAGGGATCTCGGGCAGCTTTCAACTGATAATGCGATATGGCATTCCTCTTAGTGTCTGGCATTTCTCCATGTGATTGTAGCAGAACATTTACACCGAAGAGTGTGTATCTCAGTATATAATACTCAAATTATTTTATACTCATTTAAGCGATAAGATTTTTTTTTAAGTGTAGTGGGATTAATAACTAATGGTTGTTATTTTAGCTAATTGCGATAGTATTTATTCGTGGTGTGTTTTAGGAACGCTGGCACTTTTTGTTTGCTAATTTTAACTTATTCTTGCGCGTGTTACATTTATTTTTTTTATTACCAAGAGCACTGAATGATGAACCAAATGAAAGTTCTTTTCAACTCTCATAATACCTGGTGAAGATTAAGACACATGTGCAGTAGTTGGGAATCTTTATTAATGAAGAGTTTCGCCTACACAGTCGGCTTCTTCAGTCATATACAGAGGGAACAGGTGTAGTAGTGAAATAAAGATGATGTAATGAGTTCATCAACCTTGAAGGAAAGGTATTTGAGGTGTTCATTCCTCAGCCTGGAGAAGAGTTCAGTTCAAATACTTTTTCTCCTAGGTTGATGGACTGATTACATCATCTTTATTTCAGTACTACACCTGCTTCCTCTGTATTTGACTGAAGAAGCTTACTGTATAAGCGAAACGTTTCATCGATAGAGATTCCCAACTGTTGCACATGTGTCTTAATTTTCAATTTATCGGTATTTTATACCATTTTCAACACAACTCTCATAATATCTACTGTACTTAGCACTGAAACACTCGAGTCAATAACTGGTCTCCCACAGGAGCACCACGGATCAGGTGGCACCAACACCACCGCTGCCTAACGACAATAGCATCACCATGATCACCAGCCATCCCCTAAATTCGAGAGAGAGATTGCCATATTTTTTTTCAAACAAGGAGGGCAGACGAAATTTTACCACTTAGACATGTCATGACAGATTATTACACACCACATTTTGTTTTAATTTTATAAGCAAGTTTAAACTCACTAGTAGGGGATGGGGCAGTGGGTGAGGGTGGGGGGATTGGTACCTGATCTGCTCCCTTGAGCTCGAGAATATTCCTCCCTGACTCTCTGAGGATGATTGCGATATTGTTACCCCATGCTGGACCCTCTCTGGATTATTGCAATTTGTGTTAATCCCTCTAACATTTTTCTCCAGTTCATCGAATTTTATTAATGGAGATATTACTCTACCGTGTTTTTTTTTTTAGTGTAACATATATTTTACCAATACTCAGAACAACCACTATGAAAAGAATAGTGGACATCGAAGTGCTTTCGTGATTTCTGACATTATCAAGGAATAGATAATAAGAAAAATCACGAAATCACTTGGAAGTTCACTATTCTTTTCACAGTGGTTGTTCAGCATATTGTGATATCTCCTATTTACTGTGATCTTATTGCATTTTTTACCAATATAATGGCAAGCAATATTTATACTTTAATAAAATCTATAGCATTAAAACATGAAGATGTGCTAAACCCAAGTGTGACGATGTGAAAGGAGTGAATCACCCACAACCCACCAAAAAATATCATTGCTTGGATCCCTACTTTTACGTCAAAGGAAATTTAAAATTAATAAGGAAGATAAAACCAGAGAGAACAAGGAGTGACTTGAGGATGACTTAAATAAGTTGTAAACGTGATCAGGAAAGTGGTCACTTTTCTGCAACTTTGCAAGCTCCTGATATGTTGATTGCAACACGAAAGGCCTAGAGCTATCATTCTACTCTCCGCGTGGTTTTTCATCCTGTATCGCTTGCTTTGCGATATTTGCATAATAAATAAATATATATATATATATATATGTCGTGCCGATTAGGTAAAACTGGTCAATTAGCAAGAGCTCATTAAAAAATTAAGTCCTTTCTAAAATTTTCTTATATACGTTTAGAGATATTTTTTTTTTCAATTATGTTGATATAAATTTTTTTAATTTTGAACTAAAAGAATCTTAGAAAACTTACCTAACCTTATTATAACAAGCTCAATTTAATTTAGCCTAACCCAACTAAATATATTTTATATACTTTTACAATAATTTAATAATTAACAAACACAATGAAATATATTTTTTTCGTTAGGTTCAGAATGATTTTTGCGAAATTATTGCATACACAAATTTTCGCTTCTTATATGGCAAGAAGAACGTTGCTATTTAAGCCAAAATCGCAAGTTTTACCTAATCGCCACGACATTATATGAGGATGTAAGACTGCAGATGAGACACAATGAGTAACATCAGGAAGTACACACAGCACCAAGCATGTTGCATGGTAGTACATAACAGCAGTTTACCTCTTTATGATCTACGTAAAACTAATCTAAGAACGGTTTTAAGAACCTTAACAAAGATTTAAGATGTATACACTGTACGTTAGGACCATCTTAGAATATCTGGTGCAGACACCAAATAAAATATGTATGTAACACCGTGACTTTGGGTTTGGAGTACGAAAAATTTCTTAAGAAATTTAGCAACAGTAGAAGAAAGGAAAACCAGGGAAGACATGATCATAACATACAAAATACTCGAGGATTATCTGAGAATGGTTAGGGATTGACAGTTAAAGAAGTGAAGGGAAAGAGGGAATATGAGCCTTATGAATGTTGGGTTATACTTTTTTTGATCTCAAGATAGTAAGTGGTACGAACCATGCAAATATTATACAAAAAGAGTCAAGAGTAAATATGGTTGGACCTTGGGGAACTGGAATCAACAAAGTTGGTCGATAAGAGTAGAGAGGAGGGGCCTGAGCTATGACTCGACCCCTTAAAAAATAAACTAAGTAAGTAAGTACATAGGTACACACACGCGCACACGCACATGGGACGAGGAAGAGGGTGGAAAGAGTAATGGAGTGAGAGGAAAGAGATATGCAGAGAAAAAGAGGAATGGAAGGAGGGGGAGAGAATGATAGAGGGAGTGTGCGAGGAGGATGGAGAGAGCAAAGGAGAGAGTATGAAGGGACGAGAGAGAAAGGAAAAGGAAATTTGAGACAAAATAAACAGATGCATGTATAAGAAGATAGTTTGTTGATCTTTCAGAGTCGTTGTTCCCAGTGAACATTTACATGCAAAGCAACGCAGTTGTAACTGCTACTTTTTTGTTATATAGTGTATGTATGTAATATAGAATTTTTAGTGATGCAGTATTATATAGTGCATAAATGCACTATAGCATTTTTGTTCGGTTATATATTTGTTATATAAATACGTCAATAGAGGAAAATACCAGATCAGCCAGGTTGTAATGACTGGTAGGTTTGTGCGCCAATAGCAGCAACAATAGGTGACGAGACAATCAGCAAGGAAGGTGGAACTAGTATGGTGATACCGACAAGGTGTAGGAAAAGGACGCATGTGCTGACACGTTATGAATGAATGACTCGGGGTGAAACGTTTTCCTTTAATAAATGGAGCCAGGCCGGGCTGCAGGGTTACAAGAACCATCAAACGTCGCAGGTACAAATGACTTGTCAAACTGAGCTTCGAAGACAGTAGATAGACTGACAATCAGTGTGAACGAAACCCATTTTGAGGATCAGGATTTATTTCCTCTTGCAAGATTAAGATTTAAGAGGTGACCCAGAGAAAATGTGTAGTTTTTAAAATATGTCGTAACGCTCAGTCAAATATACTAAGGAACAGTAGTTGTAAAATGGAAGGAAAAAAAAGTGAAGTCCAACGAAGCAAATATTTTATTTCAGGAACGAACATATATTTATAAACTGGTTGGATAAATAGTTCTCTTTAAAGCAGCAAATTGCATCGTTTGAACCGCTGAAACGTTTTTTTTTTTTTTCGAATACATCGGTCTTTGATTTCCTGTGTACTCCTCTCCAAAATGTTTAAATAGTGATAAGTGTGAAAAAAATGTAATCAATTCTACATACAATATTCATATGAAAAAACAATTATAGAATGCAACTGGGAAACAGAATAACAGTATAACACTAATCTTCCCTCAGGCAAAATCCCAGACAGGTAATCTGACTCTTTAAGCATCAAATAATGATTTTGAAGTCCTTCAGCTTGCAAAGAGAAATGGTAATTTCTTGAATTTAACAGTACGAATATTTTGTCATTGTAATGGTGATGTAGCGGACAAATATTAAATGATAATGTAATTAAAACTGAGTTTTATCCTTTATTTTTTTTTGTTAATGGTGGTCAGATTAACTAATCGCAGCCCCAGAAATTACATCTCTTACCTCTCCCCCCCCCCCATCCTTCCTTCATTAGGTGCAAGCACTACAGGTTATATTGCCTTTAGTTTGACCTTGTCCAATGTCAAAGTGTGTGTATTTTCCTCTGTATATGAGACATGAGGAATGTATATTTAATGAATAGGTTTTAATACTATTGCGCCCCCAGAATTGGGCCTCAATGTATATTTCCATTTTCTATAATTTTATATTGCTGATATTCTCGATAATAGCTAAATCGTTAATATCGTGCTTTATACTATTATTGGACTATTATTTGACTTATTTGACTTATTTAACTTAGCTATATTTATTAGGTAGGATGTAATATTTTATATTGTGTTGGAGTGTGTCGTAACTGCCTTGGAGTTGGCAAACTACTGTTATGCTGCCGGCGTCTAGTTGCTGGGAGGAGTCAGTCGCTGAACACACCTGAGATGGGTGGTTGTTCCTCTTCCCTCTCTCTCTCTGGCCTGCTAACCCTCGTCGAGTCAACACCTCACTCCTATTTCTACTTGTTTTCTCGACATTAGACTCTGTTGGGTAGAGTATGCATTCGATGGTGAGGCGAATCATACTTCTCAGAACTCTGTGTAACTCTGTTCACAGAGAATAGACTAGACTGCTTATTCGACGTTGTTCTGGGTTGCGTGTCACATTGACACTCTGATAAAACTCAGGTCTCAAGCTATAGCTCTGGACCTAATTCGTTAAGGCATCTGTGCACCGCCACAGTTTGGGATTGTTTATGCTGAACCTAGCTTCAGTAGAAAGGGAGTTTTGTGACTGTTTTGGAGGATCTACTGATGGTCCCCAGTTAGGGTCGATTTTCTATCTCCTTGTTCCTGACGCTGTGTTGCTGTTGCCTGTTATATTGCTGTTCTGCGAATTGGTCATTTTACTGGACAATCAAGCTGTTCTGATTGTCAGTTTGTTAGAGGAGATAGCTTAAGAGAAGTTCAGTCGTACACTGGTTGAGTCGAGTCTTAAGAGTTACCGGGAGCACACTCATACACACATTTATTCTTATTTGTATATATTATTGTAA
Source organism: Cherax destructor (assembly GCA_009830355.1). Taxonomy (NCBI): domain Eukaryota; kingdom Metazoa; phylum Arthropoda; class Malacostraca; order Decapoda; family Parastacidae; genus Cherax; species Cherax destructor. Next base: position 175,912 of record WNWK01001423.1, read on the forward strand.
TTACTGACATTGTACCTGATGGTACTTCTGAGTCATTTATATATATGTGCCCTCAGCACAGACTTATTGTATATGAGAGCAGTGTAGGAGAGCTACCCTCCTAATTAACCTCCTAATTGATATCTTAATTAATATCTTTATATTTGATTTACTTTGCTATCCTAGATTTTCTCACTTTGTTAATAAACCTTTTAAATATCTGTTTGGTTAGTACCCTATCAGTTGCGATCCTCTTAAGCTATATAATATGTCGGATAACTGAACCAGGATACTGACTTTGTTGCAAAAGCCCAGTAACAGGCTGGATGCTAGAAGGGCTATCCTTTCTAGTGTTCACTGGAGATTTCTATTACTAATAGATATCGTGTCATTTTGTAACAATACAGACTTGATAAAGTTTAATCCTGGGTAAATATACTAAAATAAAGGCTTATTCTGCAATAAGATTATACCCAGCCATACTCCACACTCCTAATTATCACTTCTCTAGACAGCCACCTTGTGTGCGTTGGGGAAGGGACGCAGATGCAAAGAAGGCTTGCACGCATGTAAATTCTAGCTGGCTGTGTTATTAAGAGTAGCGAGACACGGAAACAAGCTTCAACTGTAGTCAGTATTTCACAAAGGTATTGGTTAAATCTTATATTCTTCTGTCATTTATTTTCGTACATTATCTCCGTTGGCAGCAAAATATGTAAACAGGTGCCTGTGAGTACCTGGTGGGTCCCGCCCCATAATAAACTGGCTGTTTCGGTGGTGACTGATAAAGATCTGTCGCTCTCATTGTAATGGTCGTTGGTTACCCTTATGGGTCGTCGGTTCATGCCAGGAAGTCACATTCAGGAGCAGTTTTTATTAGACGGTTGGCCCTTCAAGGGCCAACCGTCTAATAAAAACTTACTCCATGGGGTTATATGACTTCTATGGGTTTATCGCTTCCAAATGAAAATATATATAATTGGATGAATGAACTGGAGGCAGTGTTGGTGAATATGGATTTTGCACTGCTTACGAAAACGTGTGGGGCCTCAGGATGAGTATCCTGCACAATTCTTCTTGTCGTTGGTTCCTTAATCCTTATGTGAATATGCGGTGTTTTAATTTGTTGTTTTTAGTCATTTCTTAAATTCGTTTAATTATTGACTCGGACTGCTCCTAAAGAGTCTCGTATGTTTTGTTACAATCCATCTTTTGATTTGTCCTCTTCCACGGTAGGGCCAAGAATGCAAATCTAGTATTAGTACTTTTTATGTCACCTCGTTCTATCTGGTCTGCTGATGGGCACTCGGAATTACCAGAGATGCAGTAGCTTCCTCAAAGCGTTCTTCAAATCACATTTTTCTTACTTCCTAGCGTAGATCTCATCTGTTTTCCTCATATATATACTTGCTAGTCTTCACGAGATAGCAACTGTACTAAGATGAAGATTTACGTGGCCCCCGTGCAGCTATAAACCAGTGCCTGGGTGTGCTTTTCTCGCGGGACTTTCTGCATTATTCTGAGGAGAAACTTTTAATTGAGTAGGATAGCCAGCGAGTTATGAAGGTTTGAGAAATTTAAGGAGAGTGTGGGTTTGGAGTTTACCTTGACACACGTGTATCTGTTACCTGAGGCTGTTGAGGTCGCTTGCTTTAGCAGGAGGGCGAGGCATGTTGCTGGTTGAGGAGGGAATTGGTTGGTTAGAAAGAGGTGGGTAGAGAAAATAACCGCTTGATCCAGGAGAGTGTAGATAAGTAGAGTTGAGGTTGGGTAGGGTTATGATGATTTACGGAGGTGAGGTAGGTGACGGTGAAAAAGGCTGGTGACTTAGTTGATTAAGGTCGTAGAGTAAGTATGATATGTAGCAAAGGAGAGGGAGGTGGATGGGAGTGATATAAGTAGATAGTACAGGATTATGGTTGTAGAAGGGTGGTGCTTCCAACGCGCACAAGCAACCATCAAAAACATCACTTGTGTTTCTAGTAGCAATGGGGCACTAAGCACTGCTTCATTGTATCACCGTAAACCTATAAAATCTCAGCAAGACAAAACTCTCCTCGTTTCCCCGCTGGTCGGCAGGAAATTGAAAATGCAAACCTCCTTCTCAAACCGAGAAATATATGATTCCATAAAACAAGACCCGTAAAGGAGCTCCCGGGGTTTCATGGGTTGAGAGAAATTGGATTTACTCTGCGGCGATACGAACGACTTCTGACCGAGTTTGCCAGTGGTAGGATGATGACCCCTCGATGGTCTTCTTAGTATGAACTTTGTGTTTGGATGATAACCCCTAGATGGCCTTCTCAGTATGAACTTTGTGGCTGGATGATCCCTGGATGGTCTCGGTATGAACTTTGTGGTAGGATTATGACCCCTGGATGGTCGTCTCAGTACCAATTTTACAACTGGTCTTCCTGTTGTCAAATATGAGCTGTGGTAACTTGACCAACAACAGAAGAGTATAGGCAATAACTTAAAGAATGAGAAGGGGAAAAATATGTAAATATTAAATCCATTTACTGTAAATCATCAAAATGAACTAATTATAACTGTCAGAAATACTTCTATTTCCTAGATAAGAGCGTGTCGAGAGAACATATCTTTTGTTAATAATATTAATAATATTATTAATTATTTTTTTATATTAAACCACAGAACGGGTGGGGTTTGAACCCATGGCAAGTGAGTCCTAAAACTCCCTGTCCATGGTTTGTTTGCAATTGTTATTACGATTTAGTCATTATTATTTATTATATTACTATTGTTATTTATTTATAGTTGTTATATTCTTAAAAGATGAGGGAACAGTAGGGGACAGAGACAAGAATATGAAGACAAAGCAAAGGCTGATAGTAGAGCAGAATCAGCTAGGAGAGCACAGAGCTCTAAAATGAAGCTGATTATCATTCATGATTTCAATCACAAATAAATAGATTGGGAGAATTGCGAGACTGGAAATGTGGAAGGCTGAGTTGATGACGGTGGTTAGGGAATAATTATGTATCAGCATGTTAAGGACTCGAGAGAGAGGGGGGAGAGAGAGAGAGAGAGGGGGAGAGAGAGAGAGAGAGGAGGGGGAGAGAGAGAGAGGGGGGGAGAGAGGGGGGGAGGGGGATGGGAGAGAGAGGGGGGGAGGGGGAGGGAGGTTAATAAGCCAGGAAGACTGGATCCAGTGTTTACTGCAAGCACATCTGACATAGATGAAATAAATTACGAGAGCCTCTGGGCAAAAGCGACCTTACAGTGCTGAACTTCGATTACATCGTGGAACTAAACATATAGAAGAAGTATGGCAGGTGAAGGCACGAGAAGCCAGACTTTTAGAAGACGTAACATGGAAGGAATGAGAGAACTCCAGACAGCGGCACAGTGAGGAAGGGAATTCTAAGGAAAGTCAGCGGATGAGAAAATGGAAAATGGCAGGAGAGAGAGAAGAACTTTATACCTAGAAGGAGAAATAGCAAAACCAGAGCCCTTGGTTCAACCAAATGTGCAGAGAGGCAAAGGAGAAAATCATAACGTGGAAAATCTGTAGAACCCGAGAAAAGACAGAGAAGCGAGCAGATTAACCGGAAAGAAATATGCAATGGAAGGGAGGCTGCCACAATCTCACAACATGACCCCGTCAGAATGCGTTTAAGAACTCTGTAATTTTAATAACTATCGAGCGAGGTGTAGTCCTTATTCGGGAGTACAACGTGACCCTGCCAGTGATTGAGAAACAAACCCAGTTTCTGCTACAAGTGGTTGAGAAGCATCGGTGAATATTCACCCATTCTTAGATGTCTATAGAAGCCCAAAGTAGCCATAACTAGTCAACAATGAGTAGTATATAGGAACCCACATAAATTTCCTCCCCATCGAGGGGCTAATTTTCAAAAAGTAGGAACCTCGGAGGGCCTTGTGATAGCAAAGTGTACTTAATACTTGAGATGTTTCACAATTCTGAACAGTTTCAATGACCACACGGCAACTCTAAATATAATTCCTTAGGGAAGTGTCTCCCACTATTGTTAATAATTTTAAAGGGTGGTAAAACCATATTTCAGCTTTAATTTTTTTTTTACATAATCTTAACACATTTACGTATAGAAGCTGGGTTGTAATGAACGACCGTCAATGAATAAACACTGAGTTTCGAACCGTGGTTCATGTGTATAGGAGGCCCAACGTTGTGGCTATTCAACCACAGCCCTTGCATAGGATTATTTTTCAGTCAACATTTCTGTGAGGTGACTGTATCAGCAGCACCAACTGTGATCTTACTCTTGTAGTTCACAGCTCCAAAAGCTTTCATGTAGCATCTGTTCTCGAGCCCCTCAGAACCGTTAACAGGAGCAGGGTGAAGCTGTATAAATGGCGTATTAATAGCAGTAGGGTGAAACGGGGTGAACGGTCTGTTAGCAGCAGGGTGAAACAAGGTGAACGGTCTGTTAACGGTGAAACAAGAGTGAACAGTCTCTCAGCAGACGGTCTGTTAACAGCAGGGTGAACAGTCCTTTAGCAGGGAAAAACGATGAACGGTCTGTTAGCAGGTTGAAACGGTAAACGGTCTATTAGCAAGGTGAACGGTCTGTTAACAGCCGCAGGGTGAAACTTGAAGGGCTCTTTTAAGAACATGGTGAAACAGGAACGAGCCCTTTAACATTAGGGTGACCAGGATGAACGACCCGCTAACTGCGAAGCCAACAATGTTTTCCCCACTCTGTTTACGCTGCCGTTGTTGCGAAGAATCACTCTGGCACTATTGTACACTGCACCATTGCCATTCAGTGCCAGTATTGCCAGATCAAAAACACCAGTGGTACATGGTATCAGCGTTGCCAGAGCAGCTACACCAGTATTGCCAGATCAAAAATACTAGTGGTACATGTTATTAGTGTTGCCAGAGCAACTATACCAGTGTTACCAGAGCAGCTATACCAGTGTTGCCAGAGCAGTTATACCAGTGTTACCAGAGCAGCTATGCCAGTGTTGTCAGAGCAGCTATACCAGTGTTGCCAGAGCAGCTATACCAGTGTTGCCAGAGCAGCTATACCAGTGTTGCCAGAGCAGCTATACCAGTGTTGCCAGAGCAGCTATGCCAGTATTGCCAGAGCAGCTATACCAGTGTTGCCAGAGCAGCTATACCAGTGTTGCCAGAGCAGCTATACCAGTGTTGCCAGAGCAGCTATACCAGTGTTACCAGATCAGCTATACCAGTGTTACCAGAGCAGCTATACCAGTGTTACCAGAGCAGCTATACCAGTGTTACCAGAGCAGGTATACCAGTGTTGCCAGAGCAGCTATACCAGTGTTGCCAGATCAGCTATACCAGTGTTGCCAGATCAACACTGCCAGTGTTGCCAGATCAACACTGCCAGTGTTGCCAGATCAACACTGCCAGTGTTGCCAGATCAACACTGCCAGTGTTGCCAGATCAACACTGCCAGTGTTGCCAGATCAACACTGCCAGTGTTGCCAGATCAACACTGCCAGTGTTCCCACAGACAAAATTCTAGTTTAGCCAGATAAAATACAACATTCAAGATAAATTACTGTGCTCACGTGGAAGCACTAAACCTGTAGGGGTCATAAAGCGCCAGGGGAAAGGGAGGTAATATAGTTTCAAGGGGAGGGGGTAACTCCAGTTCATTGGATCAAGAGTTTTTACAAGCATCAAATCACCCACCTTGAATACAATACATTCATTTCTTCTTGTATTTAACAGTCATGGAACTGACTTGAAGACAGTTTTTAGAAAAAGAAAGTTTTTGGGAAACATTTAAAGATCAAATTCACTAAATTAACTCGAAGCGAAAAGGTCTTTCTATTTCCGTCTCTGTCTTTGGTGTGTGTGTACTCACCTGTGATTACAGGGGTCGAGTTGTATGTATGCAGTGTTTTAGAATCTCAGGTTGAAGTGTTGAAGAAGGAGGTTCTACTACTTCAGGAGGAAAATAGGAGGCTGAAGCTTCGCCTAGATGGGTGTGGGAGTGAGTGTGAGATGGTTGGAGCTGGTAAGGAGGAAATGGTTACCAACAGTGAAAGTGGCAGCCGCTTTAAGTGGCAAGTGGTTCACAATTCAGGAAGAAGGAAGATAAAGAAGGTTAATAGTGAAGATGTGAAGGTAGGAAATCGATTCTCTGTTCTCCAGGACGAGTGTACTTCAGTGGTCAGTGAGGTTAAAGGTACCACTGACTCCCCTGCTAATCAAGGTAAGAATATTCTGATTGTGGGAGACTCTCAGGTAAGATATATGGACCGTGCCTTTTGTAACAGAGACAGGAAGGTCAGACAGAGGGTGTGCCTCCCAGGAGCTGGTATTGGTGACATAGTCAGCAGGTTGGATAATATTATGTCAGGTAATGGGAACAAGCCTATTATCTGTCTTAGTGCTGGTGGTAATGACATTGGGAAGGGCAGAAGACAGGAGCTACTAGATAAGTATAGGTCAGCCATAGAAGTCGTTAGGTCTAAGGGAGGTATCCCAATCATATGTAGCATTTTGCCTAGAAAGGGAGTGGGCAATGAATGGATGTCTAGGGCAATTGGTATAAATTGCTGGCTAGACAGGTACTGCAAGGAACTTGCAATTCCATTCATTGATAACTGGGACAAATTCTATGGCAAACGTGATATGTATGCAAGGGATGGGGTTCATCTCTTGGGGCTGGAGTGGTTGCATTAGCCAATTCGATTGAGGGGGTCATTGGAGACTTGTCTAGGACTTTAAACTGATAGATTATAGAGGTATGGGTGTTTGTGGGAAACAATCAGGCTGTGGTATTAGGCCTGGAAACAGCAGATATTTCCAGGATACCCCAGGGTTATGTTTAAAAGATAAGATTCAAAATAAAGTTGTTTGTAAATGCAAAACAATTGATCAACAAACAAAGAGAGATAGTAGAGGGCAACGAGTGACTAGCTCCCTTGAGGTTTACTATACAAATAGTAGGAGTCTAAGAAATAAGATAGATGAGCTAAGATTACTTGCAAGTGCAGGTAATATAGATATTATTGCTATAACAGAGACCTGGTTCAACCTGAAAGATAGAGAAATGCCTTCCGAGTGCAACATTCAGGGTTACAAACTATTCCACACTGATAGGGTCAACAGGAAGGGTGGTGGAGTGGCGATGTATGTCAGAGATAATTTAAATTGTTGTGTTAGACAAGATATAAGATTAGAAACAGCTGACACAGAATCTGTTTGGCTACAGTTTCTCGAGGGTCGTGAAAATTAATTTTGGGTGTGATTTACAGACCCCCAAGCCTGGATAGGGAGCGCAGTAAGCTGCTATGTGACGAAATTCATAAGGCGTCTAGATATGAAAATGTTGTGTTAATGGGAGATTTTAACTTTAGACACATTGATTGGAACAATGTGACAGGTAATCTTGAGTCTAGTGACTTTCTTGATACGGTTCAGGATTGTTTTTAAAACAGTTTGTGACAGAACCAACTAGAGGTAGCAACTTGCTTGATTTGGTTCTTGCTAACAAAGAATCACTAATTAATAATCTTGAGGTTAATGAAGAGCTTGGGGAAAGCGATCACAAATCACTTAGTTTTAATATATCATGGAATTACCCAGGTAACTGCAATCAAGTCTCAGTTCCAGACTTTCGTGTAGCCGACTTCATGGGGCTGAGAAATTACCTAGGTGGGCTAATTGGGATGACCTGACTATGGGTCAGGTAGGTGGTTTGGTTGCCAATATGACGTTTTTCAGAGCATAGTTCTAGCTGCCCAGACAACTTTTGTTCCAAGTAGGGAAATTAGATCTAACAAAAATGATCCTAAATGGATGAACAATAGATTAAAACATCTCATTGGTCAAAGAGAGGCATATATAGGCGTATCAAAAGAGGGGATGGACAGATAAGAAATCAATATTTTCAATTAAAGAGAGAAATAAAAAAAGGAATAAGAAAAGCAAAAGGGATTATGAGGCTAAGGTCGCAAGGGATTCGAAGACTAACCCAAAAGGGTTCTTTCAGGTATACAGAAGTAAGATTAGGGACAAGATAGGCCCACTTAAGAGTAACTCAGGACAGATCACGGACAGTGATAAGGATATGTGTGAAATTTTCAATACTTACTTCCTCTCATTTTTTACTCAGGAAGATACTAGCAGAATTCCAGAAATAATAAATTATGTAGAACTGGAAGATAACAGACTATGCTCGATTGGGGTAACTAGTGACATGGTCCTCAGACAAATAGAGAAATTAAAACCTAACAAATCCCCAGGCCCTGATGAACTGTTTGCAAGAGTTTTAAAGGAATGTAAAGAGGAACTTAGCAAACCTTTGGCAAATCTTTTCAATATATCACTACAAACTGGCATAGTGCCAGACAAGTGGAAAAGGGCAAATGTAATACCTATTTACAAGGCAGGTGACAGGTCCTTAGCTTCGAACTATAGACCAATAAGCCTTACCTCCATAGTTGGTAAATTTATGGAATCAATAATTGCCGAGGCAATTCGTAGCCATCTTGAAAAGCATAAATTGATTAATGAATCTCAACACGGTTTTACAAAGGGGCGTTCATGTCTTACGAATTTACTAACTTTTTCACTAAGGTGTTTGAGGAAGTAGATCATGGTAATGAATATGATATTGTGTATATGGACTTCAGTAAGGCTTTCGATAAAGTTCCACATCAGAGGCTACTGAGGAAACTTAAGGCACACGGAATAGGAGGAGAAATTTTTCCTGGGTAGAGGCATGGTTGACTAATAGGCGGCAGAGAGTTTGCATAAATGGAGAGAAATCAGAATGGGGGCGTGTCTCAAGCGGTGTTCCACAGGGGTCAGTTTTGGGCCCCTGTTGTTTAAATTTACATAAACGACATAGATGAGGGAATAAATAGTAGCATAAGTAAATTTGCTGATGACACCAAAATAGGCCGTCCAATTCATTCAAACGAGGACATTAGAGCACTCCAGGATGATTTGAATAGACTGATGCAGTGGTCGGAGAAGTGGCAGATGCAGTTTAATGTAAACAAATGCAAAGTTCTAAATGTTGGGCAGGACAATAACCATGCCACATATAAGCTGAATAATATAGATCTTATTACTTGTAATTGCGAGAAGGATTTAGGAGTTCTGGTTAGTAGTAATCTGAAGCCTAGACAACAGTGCATAAGTGTTCGCAATAAAGCTAACAGAATCCTTGGCTTCATATCAAGAAGTATAAATAACAGAAGTCCTCAGGTTGTTCTTCAACTCTATATATCTTTGTTAGGCCTCATTTAGATTATGCTGCACAGTTCTGGTCACCGTATTACAGAATGGATATAAATGCACTGGAAAACGTACAGAGGAGGATGACAAAGTTGATCCCATGTATCAGAAATCTTCCCTATGAGGATAGACTGAGGGCCCTGAATCTGCACTCTCTAGAAAGGCGTAGAATTAGGGGGATATGATTGAGGTGTACAAATGGAAAACAGGAATAAACAAAGGGGATGTAAATAGCGTGCTGAAAATATCCAACCAAGACAGGACTCGCAGCAATGGTTTCAAGTTGGAAAAGTTCAGATTCAGGAAGGATATAGGAAAGCACTGGTTTGGTAATAGAGTTGTGGATGAGTGGAACAAACTCCCGAGTACCGTCATAGATGCTAAGACGTTGTGTAGTTTTAAAAATAGGTTAGATAAATACATGAGTGGGTGTGGATGGGTGTGAGCTTGTACTAGGTCAGATGCAGTGCTCCTTCCTTAAGTGAATGTAACCTGACCTGTACTAATTCCTTAAGTGGAAGTGACCTGACCAGGTGGTCGGCTGGACAATTATATGAGTGGGTGCGGTTGGGTGTGAATTGGTCCTGACTAGGTTGTGCTACTAGGTCAGATGCAGTGCTCCTTCCTTAAGTGAATGTAACCTGACCTGGCTGGGTCGGGGCATTGGCTTAAGCCGTTGGAGATTTGGACCTGCCTCGCATGGGCCAGTAGGCCTGCTGCAGTGTTCCTTCTTTCTTATGTTCTTATGTTCTTATTAATGACCCTCTTGTGGTAAGTAAGCTTTAAATCCAGTAAATCAGTAATAATGTGACTACAATACCCTAAAATCCTTTTACTCTGGCTGCCACTGACTAGTGATCAATTGAGTTTAACCACTCGTCAGCACGGACGTTCTCGTGCCTAGGAAGCCGGACATGGCAGGCTGAGGGCCATTACCTAGCTCACGGTCGGCCGTTAAGGCGGCTTCTCTGGGCACAATGGTTGGGAATCTAACCCTTCCGGGAGAGGGACTTGGGCAGAGAACCGATGGGTAGATTACATGTGTACTCGGGTTCTCGCCGGCTTCCTAACAAAGGAGGTGGCTGGGATGGTCGACTTCCTACGTTGGGAGGCGCTTGAAGTACTCTTAATGTTGGAAGTGGAGAGGAAAAAAACAGGTGGAGAAAGAAAAGCAGGGGCAACCGAAACAACCACATGATCAACCGAAACAACCACATGATCAACCGAAACAACCACATGATCAACCGAAACAACCACATGATCAACCGAAACAACCACATGATCAACCGAAACAACCACATGATCAACCGAAACAACCACATGATCAACCGAAACCACATGATCAACCGAAACAACCACATGATCAACCGAAACAACCACAAGATCAACCGAAACAACCACATGATCAACCGAAACAACCACATGATCAACCGAAACAACCACAAGATCAACCGAAACAACCACAGGATCAACCGAAACAACCGCAGCAGCAACAGTAAACAACCGCAGCAGCAACAGGAACAACCGCAGCAGCAACAGGAACAACCGCAGCAGCAACAGGAACAACCGCAGCAGCAACAGGAACAACCGCAGCAGCAACAGGAACAACCGCAGCAGCAACAGGAACAACCGCAGCAGCAACAGGAACAACCGCAGCAGCAACAGGAACAACCGCAGCAGCAACAGGAACAACCGCAGCAGCAACAGGAACAACCGCAGCAGCAAAGGAACAACCGCAGCAGCAACAGGAACAACGCAGCAGCAACAGGAACAACCGCAGCAGCAACAGGAACAACCGCAGCAGCAACAGGAACAATCGCAGCAGCAACAGGAACAACCGCAGCAGCAACAGGAACAACCGCAGCAGCAACAGGAACAACCGCAGCAGCAACAGGAACAACCGCAGCAGCAACAGGAACAACCGCAGCAGCAACAGGAACAACCGCAGCAGCAACAGGAACAACCGCAGCAGCAACAGGAACAATCGCAGCAGCAATAGGAACAACCGCAGCAGCAACAGGAACAACCGCAGCAGCAATAGGAAAAACCCCAGCAGCAACAGGAACAACCGCGCACAACAGGAACACCGCAGCAGCAACTGGAACAACCGCAGCAGCAGGAACAACCGCAGAACTGGAACAACCGCAGCAGCAACAGGAACAACCGCAGCAGCAACAGGAACAACCGCAGCAGCAACAGGAACAACCGCAACAGCAACTGCAGCAGTAACAACAGCAATACAAGCAACTAATATAGAAACAGCATCAGAAGCAACACAAGGAACATAAGCAGTAATAACAGCAACAACAGTAGCAGTTCCTGCAGCAGCAGCAGGAGCTGCTTCACTAGAACTAGGAGCAACTACAGCCCTAGTTACTGCAGTAACATCAGATTATATTCTGGTGAGAGCGACCCAGGGTTCGCACATTATTATCCCTGTCAGTAGTGCAACGGACGAGGGCCAATCAGGGACGTTTCCCCGACTCATAATGACCAATTACTAACTGTAGGAGGATTTCTGAGGCTGCTTGAAGAGGTTTAGATGATGAGCCTCTGACAAGACTTCCTCCGCTCAATCAATACACTCAGCGAAGACTCAAGTACTAGGTCAACTTGCATTCATGCTTCGATATAAAAGCTATTTTAAACCACTGAATACCTCGTCATGGGGAATAAAAAAAAGTTCTGCTCGGGAAATACCTTAAGACATTTTTGCGATTCCTGGGTAGCTGATGATAAAGGTCCATCCAGTTTTACCAGGGTAACGTCTGTTGAGATCACCCGTCATCAGAGCGAGGACAGCAATCGTATCTGCGGAGAGGAAGAATCTGCCTGGCTTCCCGTTGTTCCCAACGTCACTGGTGAAATGGAGAATCTTGCAGTAATGGAGAATTTCCTGTAGCCGAGTCACCACCGCACATTTAACAGTCAACATACGATGCCGCTGCTTCCGCTCTTCGTGCTCTGCTGTTTTACTATGTTATGTTTCGCACCTTATTCGTGGGTACTGCCTGCTGCCCTGTTATTCCTTTGAAACTGTATTGCTTACTCGAGAAGTCTCTCTCTCTCTCTCTCACACACACACACACACACACACACAGGCCATCCAGATATTATTGTTCTGAGTAAATCACTAAAGTTCGCTCTCATTAACATATGTGGAGCGACCGTGTATGTTTACTGTGAACTTCATGCGAGTGACAATCACGAAGGTCGATGACGCATGCGACCTCGTATATGTTAAAATTCAAAACAGTGAGAAAGAAAAACAATTGTACTGTTTAGTAAACCGTGGTGCTCCCCCATCTCCCCAAAAGGCTCTTATATATAAGAAAAATAGTGTAATAGGTAGTAACAGAGGCAATGGTAGTTGGTGACTTTAATGCCTCTTATAAACTGAAACTGTGTGTCAAGGGACTACGAAGTTACCAGACTTGTCAACATGATTGAAGATGACTTTTTAACATGGTGTTATACCGGCTACTAGTATCGACAATAAACTAGATCTTATTCAGTAATACCAGGTATTAGAAAAACTCGGAAATGGTGACCCTGGTATAGGGTTAAAAAAAAAAATATGATCCAATGTAATAAAGTGCTGGTTCGCAACTACGGTCCAGCTATCTTGCGGCAAGATACCACAACAACATAAACTGGAGCGAAAAACTACTTATAAACAATATACAGGAATTCTGGAGCAGATTTAAAAAAAATATTGAAAGGAATGAAATACCTAGGAAGTTGAAAAGTGAGAAGGATAAAACCAAGCAAGATTGCATGGCAAAACATCTAATTGAGATTATAGGCAAAACAAAATAAATAAAAATAAAATAAATTCATATAAGAAATTTGATAACCTCAAGGACCATTCTTACTACATACGGTTATAGAGGAAGCAAGAAAGAGTTTAATGGGTAAACAGGAATTGGAAAGACGAACGGCATGCAACATCTAAGGTAGCCAGAAAGAACTGTTAAAATATATCAGGGAGGGAAGAGGGGTAAAGAAGAAGTTGAAGGTAAATTCATGGTTTAGTACCTTCAAGTAGCGATAGCGGAAGAATAACGACAGACAAGATACTTCAATACCTAACACATGTTGTTACAGGTCTGTATTTATATCTGAACACACCAACATTCCCACACCGATTAAATTGCTGTTAGTCCCCAAATATGACAAATTAAATATTAACACAATCATCACCCTTTATTAAAATACTACGACAAAAGGAATATTAACAGATTAAGCGGACCAGATGAACCGGTTGCTAATCTTACAAATTTGTCTATACCAAATCGCTTACCCACCAACAAATAACAAAAAGGCAAGGTACCAGAAGACTGGAATCTTGTCAGTGTTAATCCTCTGATCAAAATAGGAGAGAAGACTTATGTCCACAACTGTCGTTTCATCAGTTAAACATCAATTTTAGATAAACAAATGGAGACTATTATTTGTTACGAGATCTTTATTTTTATGGAACATAACACCGGAAATCAACATGAATTATATAATAAAAGATATTGTTTGATTAGCTTGATTTTTTTAATTATATATGTATACAAAAATTGGGACAGAAAGTACCCAACAGAAGTAGAATTTCTAGATTTCCAAAAAGCATTCCTCAAGGTACCCCATCGAAGATTGCTGGGCAAAACATAGGCGCATGGTATAGGAGACAGACTATTTACCTGAATTAAAGATTAGCAAGTAGTAGTATCGGACGGAGACGTATCTGAGAGAGTAGATGGAAAGAGCGGAGTTCCTCGGGAGATTGGCTCTTGGCCCATTCTTTTTCAAAATGTAAAGAATAAAGATCTTAAGATTGGGCTAATATATTTCTCAGTAAGTGGATAATAAAGTAGCGAAAGTGATCTGTTTCGTTATACTATTGTGATTGTTATAATGAGGATGATGACTGTGTTTTATAGTGTGGCGAAAATACCGAAATGCGATGTTTAGTCTAATGAAGACAATGATAATGTTTTGCAGCAAAGATAATAGGGTGGCGTAGTCAGAATAATGATAGTGCTGTGCAGTAAAGAAAATAGGTGTTTTATAGTGAAGTACGTGTGTGTGTGTACTTGTTTATTTGTGTGTGTTTGCGCTACCTGAATAAAATTCTATTGAAAAGAATAATATTTTTTCCCTGAATATTTACATTTTTATTTAATCAGTTTGTGAAATGCTGATCAGGGACTTTAATTTCTTCCTGCTAACACTGTGCTACACATAAGCAATAAGTGATTGTTTTCTCGTATAATAAAAATAATTCCTATGAATAAAATATACATAAGCTTTTACCGGAGCTTTATTTAACTCAGCGTAGTGCATTAGAGCTTTACCCTTGGCCAGATGTGCCAATAATAGCTTGTTCTACACGTATTGTGTTTATATACCTACCTGTGAGCCCTGTGCATCCAATAGGAATTACTCAATTTAGTGATTACCGCACTGATACCATCTGCTTCTGTGTAACTGCTGTCCCGGCCTTGATGGCAGGTGCTGCCACCTGGAAAATCATTGAGCAATCTTGGTATGCATCCTCTACCTCTCTTCTTCACTCGTACTTTTACCCCGTCCTGCTTACAAATTTTGCCTCACTGATTGCTCGAACAGGCATTTTGTATATCAATGTGTGTATGCATATTTAGCGTGCTTATGGCAGCTCCTTTTCCGTACTGCTCGCACGGAAACTATTTAGAAATGCGGTTAACTGCGGTAAAAAAAATCATGTAACTACCGTAAACACTAGTAAGATAAGGTGCAAGAGGAGAGCTTTCATGATTTTGTAGGGAGCTCTTGTAATGATCATCGTCAGTCAACAAGATACTACTAATTTTTTTTAATGATTGAATTATTACACTATAATGTGGCAGAGGTAAGGTTTCGACCAAGTTATAAGTGAATCCATATAACTGTAACAACATTCACTATAAACTCTGCCTTTTACCTCACAAATTGGAAACTAGATAGCGTTTCGGTTTTTCTTGGATCATTATCGAAATTAGACCATGCTTCATTCCAGGATGAATTGAAGCATCGTCTAATTTTCACTTCTGATTTCCCTTTTGTGAATTGTTACATCCACTATATTGTGATCTTCGTTCTTCAGTAATGACTCTTGCCCCTTGTACACACACTACCGAAATTTAGAATTTGACTATATGTACATCTGTTGGGACCTCCCTACTTTTCCCTATGGTTCATTAGACAGAAAAAAGAGCATGTGTCTTAGGGTTAGATCAAAGGTGTACAATGTAAACAAGCTAATAAGACAAAAGTACACCTGAGTGTCCTTACATGTGTTTTATTTATCATTTATATCTTGTTGGTTGATGAGGATTAGTTGTATTTTTCTTCACTCGATAGGCTTTTACCCAACACATAAGAGTAAAAGTTAAATAGCGCGCACATACATCAATTATGATTTTCTATAATATTTTTAACTAAAAATGTGTGAAGGATTTTTTTTTTCAAAATGTTCGTGTTTCAGTTTTGCAATTGTGCCACGTGATTAAAATTTTAATGACCAATTTCTTTAAAAATCTGTAGCCAAACGTCCGACTTGAAATTAGGCACCAGTAAACAAGAGTTAAAAGACAAAGTTTTTTTTCAGTAGCAACGGAAGAGATTTTTACTTATCACCGATCGATTTCATTAAAAAAATCTTCCAAAAAAAAAAACATTATTTATGACTATTAATTTTTTTTTAAGCTGTTTTTAAGGTTCGATGCTATCGCAGATGGGCTTTATTTAAATAAATAAAAGCAACCCATACTTTCAACAGTCTGATTATGCAAGATAAACTTTATTAAACTAAAACAAATTTAACAGAATGATTATCGCAAACTTTATTGAACTAGACGAAGTTAAATCAACAGCATTATCCAGGCGAGCCTAGTTTAGCGTACCAGTTCACAGCCCGACTGAATCCACACGGGAATGGAACCTCTATCACTCCAGGTGCCGAATGACCCACACGGGTTTAGTGCTTCACATTAATAAATGATAAATTTCTCCCTGAGTGAGGCACTTTGTAATGCAAATGTTTTTTTTTTTCTCTGACGACTCTTAAAAGAATCCGAAAATTTGAGAAAGTTAAAACAGTGAGACTATAGCGTTATTATTTTTTTTTTTTTTGCTGGAAAATTGTGCTTATGATAGAAAGCCTAACTTGTATAGTTGGCTTTGCTGTCTCGTCATAATTAGCGCACTGAAGACAGTCTCTATCACTCCTTTCGATGAATGACTCGACTTCATTGTAAACGCATTTTTGTGTTACGTTAACTAATCTTTTGCACTAACTGGTATTTATTTTGCTCTCTCAGTAACACCCCTTACTCTACTAACCCCTACCTTACATATCCAAATCCTCTTCTTCTTCTCATTCTTATTCTTATTATTATTAGATATTGCTATAATAATTCCAGAGCTCGGGACTGATTACCTCAAACTCATCATCTTGCACCGTTCTCTTCATTGGACTAAAGAAGCCATTGGTTGGCGCAACGTTTTCAGAATAAAGATGCTCAAATGTTGCACAAGTGTCTTATCAACTTGCATTCCCGCTCACTAAAGATAATTCGTACCCCATTCCCCTCATTAAAGAGAACTCGTACCCCCCCTTTCCCCCCTCACTAAAGATAACCCTCAACAAGGTAACTAACACGATTACAATTTCTACCTGATCGTATTTAATAAAAAATCCCCAAATTTATGGATCTCATTACATTACATAGTGACTATTGGCCAAAATTATTTTGTAATATGTAACCTAATAGTCTGTATCTTTAAAAGACTCCGCCACTTGACTGAAATAATTTAGTGCTTTATTTAATTTTATTATTTTATTAATGTTTGCGCTTAATAATGGTAAAATAATTTTTTGAGGTCTGTTGATCTGCCATTGCTATTATTTGTTTTTATTTTAAATTTTAGAAGTAGCCTTTTTTATGTAGCTGTGTGTGTTTTCTCCTTGTGTGCCCATAAATTTTGACTTGAGTTTTGATTTTGTGCACTTGCATCATGTGAATATACGTTTCTTAAATCTGACCAAAGATTTTCCAGCCGAACCGTTGATGAGTGGACAAGACTTTCATGCAGCGTTATTAAAACTGGTGTCTGGTAAAACAAAAATGTAATTAGACAGTTGACAAAACACACACACACACACACACACACACACACACACACACACACACACACAAGCATATGCAACAGGCCTAGTGTCTAATCGACATGTGCCTAGGACAAAATGGTAACTAACACACACACAGGAGCTATCACTCGACCTCTGCAACCACAGTCAGGTGAGTACACAGTAGCGACCAGCGAAGAGGCGGGGCCAGGAGCTGTGAATCGACACCTGCATCCACAAATAGGTAGGTACAAATACACACACAGGAGACGTGGATGGGAACACTTGTGTGAGGGTGTCTCCGTGGCAGGATGCCGTGTGTCTGGTGCTGGGAGTGTCAGAGGATTACCTTAAAGGTGACAGGCTAAGCCAAGCTAGAGAACGCTACTTATAAAAACCACGTAAGTGGAAAAAAAAGCTAGATGGAACTGATAAAGTAGGTGTGATCAAGATAATGTCGTTCATTGATAGTATAAAGTGGATAAAAAAAAGGCGTTGCTAGCCGTTATTTTAGACAATGATTAGCCCAGGATTGAGCTTTAGTCTTATTACGCTTAATTTTCACCAAAATAAGTCTGAAGTGTTGATCTAAATTGTTTTTTATACTTGTCGGCTTGTTGCCCCGGTCACCAACCAGCAAACTCCTTGCTTAGGAACTTGACAAAAACTGAATAGGCCTACCTGGAGGTCATTCCTAGGGTCAACGCGTTTCTTCATTTGTGATGCGTGAGGCCTCTCCAAGAGTCTTAAACCCAGCGATCACTTACTACACACCACCCAGTGTACCTACATACTCACCTGAAGGATGGATAGAGCAGTATTGGGAGAGATGTTGCTCTTTGGTTCAAGATATAATTACCAGGAGACGTCCTGGTGCCCAAGGAACTACCAGGAGACGTCGTTCTGGTGCACAAGGAACTACCAGGAGACGTCGTCCTGGTGCACCAGGAACTACTAGGAGACGTCGTCCTGGTGCACCAGGAACTACCAGGAGACGTCGTCCTGGTGCACCAGGAACTACCAGGAGACGTCGTCCTGGTGCACCAGGAACTACCAGGAGACGTCGTCCTGGTGCACCAGGAACTACCAGGAGACGTCGTCCTGGTGCACCAGGAACTACCAGGAGACAGTTGACACCTAAAGACCACTCGCCTAGTATACAGCAGAAAGGCGAACATCACCAATATCCTCGCTGATTTGTGTGAATAGGGAGATTTTGTATAAAGGAACGACTACCACTGGAATCGACAGTTCACTGGTAATGGCTTGAACATCCAAGCTAGACTGGTCGCAAAACACGAACTCAGGAGTCATGTTATACCAAAAACATTTCATCAGGACTGACATCACACAATAAAACAAACGTTTGTCACCACCTTCAACACCATTATCAGTTATACCACTAATTCCATCATCAACACCACTGCCAGCGTCACCATCATTAACACAAACCCTTCACCACTATCACCAGACTTAGTTACTTCCATAACATAAGTCTCACTAACTTCTTATGCAACTTTCACCACCACCACTCACTGCCATTACTACCACCACCACTCACTGCCATTACTACTACCACCACCACCACTCACTGCCATTACTACTACCACCACCACCACTCACTGCCATTACTACTACCACCACCACCACTCACTGCCATTACTACTACCACCACCACCACTCACTGCCATTACTACTACCACCACCATCACTCACTGCCATTACTACTACCACTACCACCACTCACTGCCATTACTACCACCACCACTCACTGCCATTACTACTACCACCACCACCACTCACTGCCATTACTACTACCACTACCACCACTCACTGCCATTACTACTACCACCACCACTCACTGCCATTACTACTACTACCACCACCACCACTCACTGCCATTACTACTACCACCACTCACTGCCATTACTACTTCCACCACCACCACTCACTGCCATTACTACTTCCACCACCACCACTCACTGCCATTACTACTTCCACCACCACCCATCCTGGCCCAATAATTACCTCTTCCACCGTAACATATTTCTTCCACCGAGTCATCTTCCACCATCACTGCTTCTACCGTCACCACTTCTACCGTCACCACTTCCAGCGTCACCACTTCTACCGTCACCACTTCCAGCGTCACCTCTTCCACCATCTTTACTAATAATTCCCCTGCTCACACCGTCACTTAGACCGCTGACACTAAAGTAACCACTAGCATTTTCAACAGCACCAACACCACTCAGACCTAACCACTTGCATTACCACCGTCCCCACTATCAGATCCACACACCCACACCCACCACTACCCCACTCCCACCACCACCACACCCACACCAACAAACAAACCGTCACCACCTGCCACCACCACCACCACACACAAACCGTCACCACCTGCCACCACAACCACCACACACAAACCGTCACCACCACACACAAACCGTCACCCCCTACCACCCCCACACACCATCCATCATCACCTACCACCACACCCCCACACACACCGTCACCACCTACCACCACACGCCCACACACACCGTCACCACCTACCATCACCACACACACACACACACCATCATCACCTACCACCACCACCACACACACACCATCATCCCCTACCACCACCACCACACACACACCATCACCTACCACCACCACCACCACCACACACACCATCATATCCTACCACCACCACCACACACACCATCTCCTACCACCACCACACACCATCATCTCCTACCACCACCACATATACCATCACCACTTACCACCACCACATATACCATCACCACTTACCACCACCACATATACCATCACCACTTACCACCACCACACAAACTATCACCACCTACCACCACTACACACACCATTACCACCTACCACTACCACTACACACACCATCACCACCTACCACCACACACCATCACCACCTACCACCACACACCATCACCACCTACCACCACACACCACCACCACCACACCATCACCACCTACCACCACACACCACCACCACCACACACCATCACCACCTACCACCACACACCGTCACCACCTACCACCACCACAACCCCCACACACACCGTCACCACCTACCACCACCACAACCCCCACACACACCGTCACCACCTACCACCACCACAACCCCCACACACACCGTCACCACCTACTACCACCACAACCCCCACACACCGTCAACACCTACCATTACCACAACCCCCACACACACCGTCACCACCTACCACCACCACAACCCCCACACACACACACACACCGTCACCACCTACCACCACCACAACCCCCACACACACCGTCACCTCCTACCACCACCACAACCCCCACACACCGTCACCACCTACCACCACCACAGCCCCCACACACACCGTCACCACCTACCACCACCACAACCCCCACACACACCGTCACCACCTACCACCACCACAACCCCCACACACACCGTCACCACCTACCACCACCATCTCCAAACAATTTAAACAGTGCAACTCCCACCTAATTCCTATTAATAACGCACTTTATATATGGAAACAGAGGAACGCACTTGGAGACATAAATAAGAAATGAAGAAAACCTTTATATTTCCGCATTTAAAATCTTTATTTTATGTGAGAGGTAAAATTAATTTACAGGAAGAAATAACTACCAAAAAAAAGGCCATTGTTAAAATGTGCGCTGCACTTGACTGGCTGCTGCGCAGATGCGCATTTTAAGGGAAAACTTGTATAAATCATTGCGCAGTATCGCATGGCTTTAATATCCAGCAGGTTAGTGTCTTCATGCTGCTGAAAGATTCGTAATTCAAAGGATCTGAGCTACCCTTCCTCGGATCAAACCTGATTATCTCTTTTTCTGGCCCTGCATGAACCTACGGATTTATTGCTTTCCTATAAATTCAGTTGTATCAGTGAGCAGTATTATTGCAGTTGAAGCAGCGCTGTGTGGCCCTTACGGGTCTAGCACCTAATTTTATAATGTAGTCTTAGGGAAACCGCTCAACCCGTAAGGATATATCGGCTCTCTCATAGTTTGTTAGTGATGTCTCATGGTTTGTTAGTGATGTCTCATGGTTTGTTAGTGATGAGCTAGTTACCCACAGTTTATCAATGCTAACTACTAAATATAAGTTGCACCTTAACCAAATTAAAACCTATATTCGCAGAAATTAAGCCTCGTCGGAGTAGAGAAATTTTGGCAGACAATGCTATCCATGTGTCTAGAATTGCTTCGTCTCCCTAAGAACACCACCAACCCCCTCAATAAAGTCTGCCACCACCGTATGTTTAAATCTCCGTCAAGTGCTATAAAAAATTTCATTAGCATAAACGTGAGTGGAAAATACAACAAAAGCGCATTTCGTTATAATTAGTGTCGCTTAGCGTTATATTAACGCCTCAAATTTGGTTTACAATCCAATATATTAATATTTTGTAAGTGTAGAGCTGAGAAATCCGCTATCAAAATACTAAAACTTTTCCTTAACTTGGAGCGTAGTGAAGCCATTACAACAATTTGTGCCTTGTATATATTTTACGACCTTAAAAGAGGGATTTCATGCAACGTTTATCAGAGTTGGCAGCGTGGGAGAAGAGGCTTTACGTAAGTCTGGCACAGAGGTCAAAACCCTTGAATAAGCCTCTCCTAAAAGTCTGCAAGCTTATGTGTATTTATGTGCCAGGCTTTAGACGTGATGGGGGCTAAGCAAGCATAGCATCTGCTGCTAAAAAGACAAAAAGTAGAGAGGATAAACACTAGGAACATTTGCTGGTGCTGAGCATAGCAACTCTACAGTGGTACGCTTCCACGTTTCATTATCACTCATTACGAAGAATGAAGACTTTTATTTTAACAATTAAATGTATCTGGATGAAATTCTTTTATAACTGTAATATATCATCATACTTGGTTGGAAATATATATATATATATATATATATATATATATATATATATATATATATATATATATATATATATATATATAGTAACTCTTCATGTTAAATTTGATAAAATTATGTATTTATTAAGTAGTTTATTAGCTGCTACATGAGCAACATTGAAGAGATTCCGTGAAGTTCTTCTCATGTGTTCACTTAAGAGCAGGAGTTATCTTCAATGGAGGTGCCTTATTTTTAGTGAAGGGCTCGTTATACAAGGGATCAGAGCTACTAATCCATCCTTAGATCAAACCTGATTACTTCCTATTCTATTCCCCAGGTGCTGTAGACAGCTACAGGCCTAACTCTTTCTAGTGGGGAATTGATGGAAGTATGTCTAGTAAAAATATTCCTAGTAATAATCTATTATTCCAAACCTGTATCCTGAAGAGCACAAAAACAAAATTCCACGAGTACAGACGACACTTGCAGACATAAGTGTTGAAATCATTACATAGGAGACTCATTCAAAATGTTAATGTCATGTGTCACCTGCTTTTGAGTAGGTACCACCTGTATTAAGGTTTCACCTAGTAAAGTATTAAGTGAAAATAGATCGTCCAAAGGACTGCATCCAGACTGTTGCCTGTGCTGAGAATGTGTGACTTAGACCGTCTGTCTCTTCAATAAAACCATACGAAGGATAGACTGAGACAGTACTCAGAAGTACAATTAGGGTAGACAAGGCTAACTTTTGTCCCCTATCTATCCTCTTGAGCAAGCCTCGGCTCTTAATTTTGAAAGTAATAATATGTACAATAATAGATGTTTCTCAGGGTTTATACACATATGTACACTATACAGCGTATATACTATAATCTCTATTTTAGGAATTAAAGTATTCTTGACTTGTGGTGTGCAGGTGACATGCAGCCTTAATGACCCTCGTGTAGTCTGCAGATTTTAAACCTAATAAAACAACAGCTAATCAAGGAATTTAAAGGATATACGAGCACATTTCTTCACAGTTGTGGTAAAGAGGTGAAATGAATGTGACACTGGCACAGTGGAATCTGACTCCATGCTGAGGTTACAAAGTAAACAAAGTAAACGCAGCTCTTTAACATCACTCAATCGATGAGGTGGGACAAGAAGCCAGCAAAAACTTAAGTAATTACAATGAGGTAATTAAAAAAAGGTAGTTAGAACTAAGAAATTACAAGCACTTAATTACATGTAACTGCTGGAGTCCATTTGTAACTTAATTTACGTTTTTCTGAAGTAAGCTCTCTTAAGTAATTTTTTGTTTTGTAAATGTGATTAAAAAAGTTAATCCAAAATTAAATAGAACGTGAACAAGCCTTAAAAAGTTCATCCAGAATTTACTAGAACGTAAAAAGGCCTAAAAATGTTCATCTAGAATTGAATGAAACGTGGAAAGGTCTATAAAGTTCTAGAACTGAGTAAAACCTGAAAAGGCCTTCACTGTATTATTCAAGTTTGGATGTCATTTTTTAATTGTATTTGCAAAAATTCTCACTTTATACCATAGCTGTGAGAGAGCTTACTGTGCATCAGTGGTATTACGTACCGATTAGTATGTTAATAAGGCAGGGTATGCCGTTTATGGCGTTTTATTGAGAGGAAGTTTCGCTTAACAGGGATATTTTAGGTAAGATTCATCAGGAAACTGGACAAATATTTCTTGACGCGGGTTTTAGTCATACGATGACTCGCCATTGGAGCTTTTGGTCACCTGATCGAGGCCTTCCGCTGGCTTGTCCGTCCATCCCTTTAAAAATTGATATATTTCATATTTACCAAATAAGAGACTTTCAGCAATTCTTAGCTTTGGTTAGAAATAATAAGTCCCTGGTGGGCGAAACATCTTAATAAAATGCCATAAACTGCTCATTGTTTTATCACATATTTGTCTTCATTGCGAAACTCTGTTGGTCGGTGAACTGAGGGAATAACTTCCCTGGTTTTTCATTGCTTGTTTGTGTCTGCCTGGCGTGACTGAAGCTTTATTCACTGTCTTGACCTTGATGATGGTGAATGGGATCATGATACGAAGAATCAGACCTGTTCTTTCCTTGGAATGATTCGATTGCTTCCTGTTCCCAGGCGCTTTATAACCCCTACCGTTTTAGCTCTCTAATAACGAGAAGGGGAGGTAGTGAGAAAGGAACGTACGGAGAAAGGGTTGTAAAGAAGAAGTCGGGAAGGAAAATGAAGGGAAAAGAGGAAGAGAATGCACAAGACAATATTGTGACCACCGCTGTGAGTACCATATACCTCTGACCTGCGACCAGAATTAAGGACATAACTCAAGAGTGGCTTTTTAATTAACGCTGTGACCATGCTTGCTCTGTCTCCTGACAGTGAGAGGGAGGGGAATAGGGAGTAGCGTGGAAGGTTTGTAAGGCGAGGAGGAGGAATGGGGAGTTGGTGTGAGAGAGGAGAGAAAAGTACAAGGAGGGGGATAAGAATTAGAGTGAAAGGAAAGTATGGAAGAGGGATGAGTAAGGAAGGAAAGTAGGAGAGGATTAGGAGTGATGGGAGTGGAGGTGTGTTTAGGGACGGTGATGCTGGAGGAGATGGAGGTCTTAAGAGTAATAAACAATCTCTAATCTACATAATATCAGGTATAAGGCTGTAAGGTCTTTGAGGAAATAAACTCTGGTAATAATAGTACAGACAGGAAGCGAGTCTGTCTCGTCCTCAGCAGACGGAGAATCAAACCTTCACCGCGTCTTACGCTGAATGACTTTCATGGGTTTAGCGCTTAATATGTACATAATAATAATAATAATGAAGCTTAGTCTCACTCATCTAGGAGGTACTTGCTAGCTAGCTAATTAAGTCGCTTATACAGGGATTAGGCGCTTTTAACCTAATGCTTTTTAACCAAAACCATGTTAACTTTACCGAAAAAATCCTTTAAATTCTAGACAATAGAATAAAAAATTGTGAAAAATATTGATAAATATCACTTATTACTTCTCTTTAAAATACTCAGGTGTTTATAAGCTGGATGATTTCTATAAGTTATAAGGTGGAAGATTCCTAAAAGGCGTATGGAGAAGGTATGATCTTATATGCTGGACCAGGAGTAAGATACATATTTGAGGAGCTGGTAGAAACAACAAGGGAGAGAGTAGTGGTGGAGGGTGGAGTTGGTAGGGATGGTCTCCTTACCTGGAGTGTGTTCCTCCGAGGGTCAACGGCCGGTCCCAGACCGAACTAAATTTAAATGAATGGATTCCATCACTCCTCCCATTTATTCACTCTCTCACTTCCACTCTCACCCCTTCCCTCTTGCCTCCTCAGCCTCCACCACACTCTAGCTCAAGGCTCGGCCCCTGAAACAAACCTCCAAGGCAGACCTCCAAGCTCGTCCTCCTATATCTATCCCCCGGTCTCCCTTCCCTGAGGAAGGGAGATGACGGGAAAGAAAGACCTACAGGGAGTAAGACCAAGGTAGAGATAGATGTGGGTAGTGAGAAAGATAGGAGGGAGACAGAATGTGAAGTGGGATGAAAGGGAGAGCAGAAGGGAGAAAATAGGCAATTAAAAAGGAGGAGGGAAAGGGGTAGATAGAGGGGGAAATGAGAAAGGAGGGGAAAAATAGTGAAGGGCAGAATGGAAGGAGGGGTAGAGAGAGGATTGAGTGTGTGATTGAGGAGGAAAAAGTGAAGGGAGAATGTGAGGAAAGGGATGTTTAGGAGAAATGGATAGGGATGGTGAGGGGTAAACAGAAGGAAGGAAGGAAGGGAAGGGAAGGTCGGAGGGAGGGAGGGATGTGGCAGATAGGAGAATTTTTTTTAACGACCAAATTCAATATACCCGCAGTGTGAGGCTGCTGTGTGTTACATGGTGTATATATCCGCAGTGTGCGGCTGCCTTGTTCAATGATAGTTGCATTACCGTCACAAGAGAAACTTGTGTTCTGCCTTCACATTCCACCACACATACTATGGGTAATAAAAATCTGTCTGTCCCATATTTCCAGAAGGTACCGAGTCTTACACCCAGGACCTGTGTTTCTTTACACAGGATACGACACTCCAGCAGGTACTGGAGTTGCTTACGCACAGAACTATTGTTTTCGTACCGAGGATATAACATTGCTCCATGACTGGCATTCTCTAAAATACTTCTTCCTGGATGCGACCCACGAGAGTTGGCTGATATAAAGTTACCTATTTTTACTTCTCGGTGATCTGGGTCAAGAGGGATGTAAGAAAACTGGTTTACATGTTTCTCCATGACAGGGAATCAAACCCGGGACCTTGCGATTGTGAGTCGAATTTTCCCATCAGTGAGCTATCCGGCAGTCCTGTTTGACACTGAGGTAAGAGAAGTCGAGGGAACGACCCTCCCACAAAACACTACATCATAAAATGTAAACACAAACCTTACACCAGCCTCACTTTCTCTTGTACGCGCGCGCGCACACACACACACATGTATGCTTGTGTGGGGCCAGGAGCTGTGAATAGACCCCTGCAACCACAACTAGGTGAGCGCGCACACGCACGTCTTCATCCTTTTCAGACAAACACGTGTCTCCCCTCCTAGCACAAACACACAAGCTTCCACTCCTACCCTACACAGACTCCCCCCCTCCCTACAGAAACACACTGCCCCCTCCCTGCACAAATACATTGCCCCCTCCCTGCACAAACAAACAGCCCCTCCCTACACAAACACAGCCCTCCCTACACAAACACACAGCCCCCCTCCCTACACAAACACACAGCCCCTCCCTACACACACACAGCCCCCTCCTTACAAAAGCACACAGTTTCCTACACAAACACACAGCCCTCTCTCTACACAAACAGCCCCACTCTATACAAACCCACAGCCCCCTCTCTACACACACAGCCCTTCCCTACAGAAACACACAGCCCCTCTCTACCCCAACACACAGCCCCTCCCTACCCAAACACACAGCCCCTCCCTACCCAAACACACAGCCCCTCCCTACCCAAACACACAGCCCCTCCCTACCCAAACACACAGCCCCCTCCCCACATAAATACACATCCCCCTCTTTACACAAGCACACAGCTTCCTACACAAACACACAGCCCCTTCCCATTCAAGCATACAGCCTCCTCCCCACAAAGGATACAGCCCCCACACAAGCATACATCCCCCTCCCCACACAAGCATACAACCCCTCCCCACACAAGCATACAACCCCCCTCCCCACACAAACATACAGCTCCCTCCCTACACAAACACACACATCTTCCTCCCTACTCAAACACAATGAAAATCACACTCCGCCGACAATCCATTTGCAAGACAAACTGCGAGCTCAACCAAGGGAAAAGAATTCAGCCATTCAGGAGCTGAGAAGACACCAGACTGAGACTTTTGAATATGCCACCGACAAAGAGGTGAGATTAATAGATTCTTCAGACAACAAAGGCTGGCCAAGTCTGAAGGGCGGACTCACAAGTGAGGGTGATGAAATTAACCTTACTCGTTTGCGTTTATTTTTGGCGTATATTAAGGGCATTGTGGGAGGGAGGGTAAGATGTAGGGGAGGGTAAGGGAGGAGGGAAAAGCGAGTGGTAAAGAAGGGTGGCTGGGAAGAGACGGGTAGAGGAGATGCAAGGGGTAGGGGAGGGGTAAGGAGGAAGTAGGGGGAGAGTTAAGGGTAAAAACCAGTGACAAATGTTAATCTGAGTTTCTCATATTTTTCTTATGATTTTCAGAATTCTTCAAATGTTTTACCTGCCTAACTATTTATATTTCTAAACATTTAATATAAGTTTTTTTTTTTAACCTTAAACCAAAATTTTCAGTGTATGAAATTTATCGAAATATTAATATGGACTTTGAACGCTGATAAGGTATGATCCGAGGAATGGAAGATTGGCTCCAGTTTTTTTAATCTAGAACCTTTCATCAAACACGTCAAAAGTGGTCATTAACTGAAGAAGTGTCTGATGGGCGAAACGTCTCCTGAATACGTGATTTTCTTGCATGCGACCCTCGTCAGTTTCCTTGAAGGGAATACCTTTCAAACAATCCTTTATTTCTCTGTTAATCACACTACGGAGATTATTTTCCCAGCTATTAAAATATTACATCCCATTTTCCAGGAGCTGTGTGGCCCGCCCCTACGGGTATAACGCTTTTCCTATGTTAATATCTTCTCACCTTTGTTAATCTCTCCCTTAATCCTATGTTAAACTTTCCCTTTATCCTATGTTAATCTTTCCCTCTATCGTGTGTTAATATTTCCCTTTATCCTATGTTAATCTTTCCCTTTATCCTATGTTAATCAACCTCTATCCTATAATAATCTTTTCCTCTGTCTTATGCTAATCTCCCTTTGTCTTATGTTAATCTCTTGTCATATGTTAATCTCCCTCTCTCCTGTATTTATCTCCCCTATCCAATGTTGCTCTATCTCTTTCCTATTTTGCAATTTCCCTTCTCCGTTAATTTCTCCCCCCCTTTCCTATGTTAATCTTCTCCCTCCTCTGTGTTAATCTCTTTCCCTATGTTACCTTCCCCATCTTTTAATCTCTTCCTCCCTTTTGTTAATTTCCTTCTCATCTGTGTTTATATATCCGTCCCCTTCCTTTGGATGCATTTGAAGAATATTACTTTCTGAATTCCCTCTGGATGAGGAACTTTTAATTATAGGAAGATCTAAACCCCTGTGGGTCATTCAGTAGAAGGTAGAGTGGAGGCTCGATCCTCCGCCTGAGATCTGTCAGATCAAAGCTTTCTTCCAGCATAGACCTTCCTTCCACTTGAGAGAGAGGGACTTAAGTAAGCTGACTCGCCAGGTCACTAGTCAGGTCTAGTCAGTACGGGCTTATAAATGAGCCTTAATGTGCTTTTGTAACGTTGTGTTGGTGACTGGGGGGTTAAAGCCTATCGACTACACGAAGGTCATTAACTGCATGTCACGTGTTCACCACCAGTCAAGAGTACTTTCATCCCTAAAAGAAGGAATTAAAATTAACTTCTAAAATAGGGATTAAAGTAAACTTGATACATAGATACACTTCATTGTGTACCTATACTGTGAACAGTGGCAACACGTATGGTTTATTTTCGGATATTATTAGTCCTATTTTGTGTGTTGTAACTAGTCAGAATTATTGTTCTGTCATGTTTTACTGATCCTTTTTTTTGTGTTGTCATTGTTG
The DNA here is from genome assembly GCA_009830355.1 of Cherax destructor. Taxonomy (NCBI): domain Eukaryota; kingdom Metazoa; phylum Arthropoda; class Malacostraca; order Decapoda; family Parastacidae; genus Cherax; species Cherax destructor. The sequence continues at coordinate 205,350 of WNWK01001423.1, forward strand.
TTACGTGCTATTAGTCTTTTTGTGTTGTCACATGCTATTGATCTTTTTGTGTTGTCGCTGTTATCACACAATTGTTATCTTGTTATTGGTCTTTTTTGCCTTGCCACTTTATAGATATTTTCATTTATTCCTACCCTGTTAAATGTTCTGAAAATTATTCTGTTATTTGTATCTTAGGTTGATGTTCAACGTAATTTTTTGAACGTGAAAGTCCCCTTCATGCAACTTGAATATGATTTTAATGAGTATAAATCAAGGCTCGTCCACTAGATTCATCGCTCTCTCGTGGTCACTCCTTAGTTGTCAGTCCCGATGGTCTGTCGGGTTTAAAAACCAGTGTACTACACGAGCGTCATAAATACTACGTGTCACTTTTGCATCACCAATCAAGTTGTAATAGCCCTTAATAAAGTGATTAAGGTAAATTCTTCGATTATTCAGAATGAAATATACACCATTCCAATGTATATACTCTATATTGTTTCATTGCATACACAGGGCATCAAGAAAGATATGGTAATCAGAATATATACAAAGTGCTGCTCGGCAACCACCTCTCAGAGTGAGAGTTGTGCTAAAAGAGGAACCTAAGTATTTATGTTAAATTCCTGAATTTCTGAATCTGAAAGAATGAAGTCGCAATACCTTGGTTGGAACACTTTACCGAAAACCCTTCTTAGGAGAGGAATCTAATGGCGACGTTTCGGTCAGTCCTGCATCACTGAAAGGTTTCTGGCGAGTCTCTCTTATTTGTTTATCTTAATTTTAATTATTTTTTAATTTACTTTATTTACCTTGTACACAAGCGTGAAGATGCCTATGGAGCTCTGACGGTACTTCGACATGGCACTTAAGTAAATTCCTCTGATACTTTTACGAGTAGCGCTCACTTAAGCTATGCCCTTCAGTGAAAATGCGTTGATGCTGGTGAATTGATGCAGGGAATTCGAGCTGTCCTCCACTTAGACACAACTTATATACCTTCCATGATCCCAGGCGCCGTATGACTCCCTATAAGTTCAGCGCTTCCCCGCAATTATGTGGTTGCGCGGATGCGCACCAACGTGCCGCACACTTTATTGAATCCGCCCGCATTCTCAGTAAGACATTAAATCAGTAACTTATTTATATTTTGAACAGGTGTGATTGAGCAGGTGTGGGCTCATCGCTGGCGCTACTTGAGATATGTACAGTCCTAAGCAACTCTTTAAAGACTCGAGGAGCATGGGTCAGTGGGCCTTATGCAGTGCTCTTCTACCTGGAATATACCTGGAGGTTGTTCCGAGGGTCAGTACTCTCGCGGCCCAGCACAAGTACAGGGGCTCCTCGAGTACAAGTACAGGTATAAGTACATAGTACATACAAGGAGAGACGAAGGAAACTAAACATTAGTACAAAGAAAGAGAACAGAGGAAGCCTTTATCAAGAGAATATTTCACTGTGGAATGTAGGAGATTGCTTAAATTACCGACACTGTTATCTAAAAAGGCACAAGGGGAATAAATATAACGTTATTGCTATGTTTCGCTCTCCAGGAACTTTGTCGAAGCCAATATGTTTTGGATTGATAAAGCTCCTGGGGAGCGAAACGTAGCTATATTCTACAATGTTCCTTTATTTTTATGTAGCATCTCTGGCGGCATGGTGGGCACTTGGCTTCTAAATTCTTCTTTGTGGTTATTACACTGTGTGAGTGTGGGTGAGTCTGAGAGAGAGAAACACAAACAGAAACACAAGCATTTTGTGAGCTCGTATGTTCTGTAACATGAACAGCATCCAACAGTGCTGTGTTTGCTGTGTGATACAACGCTTCACGGCTCCTTCGCCCATTAACCTCATTGATAACAACTAATAAAGCACTTCGTAACGCGTCGAGATTACATTTTAGAGCCCTCTGCAATATTCTATCTCTTAGCTTTACCTCGAGTTCTGGTCCAATATTACTGTGAACAAATTACTCGCTGCCCTAATTGCACAGCTTGTGTTGAATAATTTACCTGGGCAGAATTAATTAAGCCTCACCTGGAACCCATCGGTCACTTAGCAGCGGGCCAACGGCGACAGCAGGAGGCGCTGGAGTAATGTATTTTAGTGACGGATAAACGCTATGGGTCTTGTAGTTAATCTTAAGGATCCTCATGTAAGTACTGTGTAAAATTCACACACACATGTATTTATCAGTGATTCCATAATAGACATTACTGTGGAAGGAAATGGTATACTGACACGATGGATAACGTTCCGTTATTGGCAACGTTTCGCTCACAAAGTGGGCTTTATCAAGTCACAAACAGATCTTCAGGACACGATTAGTTTGAAGTAGAAAAGATTTGGTTAAAGTGTCCACTTGTACAGTTTGAAAGGCTCGTAGGTGTCTGGATAGTCGAGTGGATTAACCTTCTTAGATTTGTAGTCCGTAGTGTTGAGTTGACACCACCTCTTTTGTCAGCAGTGTTGAGCCTGATGTTAGTGTCTGCTAGACGTCTAAGGGAAGTGATGTAACTATGAGGTAAGACTGTAACTTGATAAAGCGCATTGCGTTGATGAAACGTTGTCAACGAAGGATCGCATCACAATACCAGTTAGGCTCATTGGTAACAACTTCGCTGGAGAATCACGTGTCTTGCCTCATTTTCTCTCTCAGAAAAACATGGGTGTTGTTTGAGAGAATATTGCTTCCGTTTTGATAGTCGTGTGTTGATTTTGAAGTCAGGTGTGTTAGTTTTACTTCAAAGTGTATTAGAGCACACCTCTCTATGAGAGCACTGTTCTAGTTCCCAACTACGACTGATTAATCAGTCGATTCTGTGGATATCTTTCTATATTTTTTTTGCTGTGTAGTTTTCTTGCTCCATTACAAATCCCTCTTATAAAATACTCCTATTATTTTTATCAAATCATTCATTCAAATCTTCACCGTCATACAGAGGTGGTTTCACTCCCAAATATCTTGGCGCCTTGATCTCAACATATGCGAGGCGCGGGAGGTCGTGTACACCTCAAATGAAACGTTTTATGCATGCCTTTGTTCACGGAAGACTGTTGAAGAACACGTGTTGGGGGTACAGCTGTAAGGCGGACTATTCGTCGAATCACTTGTCCTGAACGCACTGAACTGGAAATTTAAATTGGTGACTTTAAGAGCTCAGGAGCGCAATATTTACTTTTAGCGCCAATCACTTTAACCAGAGAAGGCTGGAGAAATTCTTGGCTTGTAGAGATTGCAAAATAAATTCTCCGAAGTGCTGGTTTAATGTGCACTCCATATCCATCCTGCGGACGATAGCGCGAGAGTATATAGATACTTTATAATTATTACTCGCTGTATGACTCTGGTGGTTTAGCGCCTAGTTTTGATTATAATAATAATATAATCATTACTTTATACTTAGCAGAAGTGCTAAGCCCGTGTGGGTCATTCAGAGCAAGGAATTGTGGAGGTTTGATCCTCCGTCTGCCAAGGACGAGAGAGTACCTGGTTGTACTCGCCTAGTTGTCAGTATGTGGATAAACAAAGATATAAGATCTAGGTTCTAAGACGAAGAAAAAGAGCATGTTTGTGCCATTAAATACCATAACCTGCAATACTACCACTCCCTGACTTAAGAAGATTTTTACCTTTAATCTATATGAGATTTTTAGCGTGACCTCAGCGGATTAGCTCAGACGTATTAAGAGAAATTATTATTATTACTATTAATTATTATATTGTTTTAACATGCCAGCCGTCTCCCACCAAGGCAGAGTAACCCTAAAAGGAAGAAATGAAGGGGTTACTAGCCCCTTGCTCCCAGCATTTTAGTCGCATTTTACGACACGCATGGCTTACGGATTAAGGGTTCTCCTCCTCCTCTCCATGGAGATGAAAGGAAACTATTAAGAAAATAGAAGAAAGCATGTAAACGTGTACTGTACATGTCTGTGTAGTGTGACCTAAGTGTGTAAGTCGAAGTAGCAAGATTTACCTGTTATCTTGCGTGTTTGAGACAAAGAACAGACACCACTAATCCTCTCAGTGTGTAAACCAACAGCAGCTGCTACTACTACTATTACTATTAGCACTGCTATTACTATTACTGTTATTACGAAAACAACGGATTCCCACAAACGGTTGAGGAGAACTCTCGTACAAAGGACAACACTGACAGTATTTTTAAGTGTTTATTTACCCTGATTTAGCGTCACTTTGTTATCCACATTTGTGTACTGAGGTGTGTGTACACTCCCGTGTGCGTGTGAGTACATACATTAATGTAAAATTAAGTTTCGAAGACTCAATGAATTAACTCACTATTACAATTATTCGATTATTTTCCTCCTCCCAAGACATTTCGACCCCTCGACGTGTCGACGATTTTTACTTTCCGATATCTACATTTCGACATCATCGCTTCGAACCCACTGAACATTGATCTTAATGTTTAGACCTATTTCATGTGATCCCTCCGACCTATCGATCTATATTATGAAAAAATTGTAACAAATCTGCAAGTAAAAGAAAATTCGTAACAAATCTGCAAGTTCGTATCCTTGGACTGTCGTTGTTAGTTTGTTTTGGCTGAAAAGTGAGCAAAATAATCAGTGTATAACCAGAGAAAATTGGTATTTTGTTTATTTACTATTTAAAAACAGCTAGTTTTATTATTATTTTTATTTCAAAAATATTTTTTTTCAGCAAATAAGTATTCCTATTTACAAACTGGTTGACTGACTCACGCTCCACTGAGGAGTCACTGACGCGGTACATATTGAAATCAAGGCTGATGTCTCTTTCCCTCTCCCTCTCTCACTTCTCACACCCTCTCGTTTTCGACGCATTTTTTTTCCCTTCCGTCCTATATCGCTGTTTGCTTCCCTCTCTCACCCCGCATTCACTTATCGAATTTTTCTTTTTCTCATCCCCTACCCCCTTTGCTTCTCCTTCCGTGTTCCCTCCTCCCCCTGGTCTTGATGTCCATGGTTCGCCTCTACCCTCGCCCACACCATTTCTCTCACTCAGCAGTGTATTGCTACTCAATACAAGAATGACATGGTTTTCATCAAAACCTAGCTGTTTTCTCTGTTGCAATCCATCACACGGAATAGTTTTATGAGGTAATGACATCTCTCAGGGTGAAATGAGCGACTTCAGTAGGGTGATGAGGATGTGTTCAAGAATTCCACTTTGGGTTCATTTACTATGGGAGTGAGAACATTTACTATGGGAGTGAGAACAAGTATAAGATTCAACTTAAAGTTGCAGGCTTTTTAGCTGCCTTGTACAAGTACGGGTAGGTTCATGCCGATAGATTGCGGGAATAAGATACATCCACACTTTTTTTTTAGTCCTAATTAGGATTGAAAAGCCACTATTGACGAAACGTCTCTTATTATGTCTTGATTGAACATGTCTACTTTCCTCATTTAGCTGCCTTGCTTGTAAAATTGTAGTGTTAAATTTTACTCTAAAATATCATCATCAGTCTATCGCATTCTCTTCCTTTTCACTCTTGCTGCAGTTCCAGTAATAACGTCATGTTTTCTGATCATTATCATCAGTGTCTTCTAAGTACCAAATATAACCTGCCATCTGATGCATTTTTCGTCAGGACATTGTCTCCTGACATGGATCCGCAGCCTACTCTACCTAAGATAGTTCCAGATACTGAATTGCCCTCCATCTCCTGGCTCAGGGAGATATAGTGCATAACACATCCTCGCTGCCACTTAACACTGAGATTAATGATCTGATGCCTTCACAAGATCTTCAACAGTAACACGCTTTCTCCACCATATATAGCGTTCTCTTTCTCTTGTATCATTTTGAGTGACTAAGGCATCAAGACCGAAAGTTATCCATAAAGATGTCCTAAGTGTATCCATTTGTCGTTCAATTCTTGTTCCTCGCTTGTACATGTTAAAAACAGTCACCTCCCTAAGAATGAATTCATTAATAAGATAAATGTAGTTGATGGTCCTTAACAAGGTAACAGTCACATTTCCTTGTAACATACTAGCATTATGGCTTCCCCTCCAATAAGAACTATTCTAAGAGCTGAAAATGAAGCAAGTACTTTAGATTGTGTACAGTGAAGCCAAGTTTCATGGCGCTTATAGTTTTGCTAGAATGCCAGGGCGCATACTGGTCAGTCACCAACAGTGTCCAGCTGGGCTTTGATTCATCCATCCACTGGTGCTACGTGGTGGAGAGGCTCATCCATCCACTGGTGCTACGTGGTGGAGAGGCTCATCTATCCACTGGTGCTACGTGGTGGAGAGGCTCATCCATCCACTGGTGCTACGTGGTGGAGAGGCTCATCCATCCACTGGTGCTACGTGGTGGAGAGGCTCATCCATCCACTGGTGCTACGTGGTGGAGAGCTCATCCATCCATTGGTGCTACGTGGTGGAGAGCTCATCCATCCACTGGTGCTACGTGGTGGAGAGGCTCATCCATCCACTGGTGCTACGTGGTGGAGAGGCTCATCCATCCACTGGTTCTACGTGGTGGAGAGGCTCATCCATCCACTGGTGCTACGTGGTGGAGAGGCTCATCCATCCACTGGTGCTACGTGGTGGAGAGGCTCATCCATCCACTGGTGCTACGTGGTGGAGAGGCTCATCCATCCACTGGTGCTACGTGGTGGAGAGGCTCATCCATCCACTGGTGCTACGTGGTGGAGAGGCTCATCCATCCACTGGTGCTACGTGGTGGAGAGGCTCATCCATCCATTGGTCTACGTGGTGGAGAGGCTCATCCATCCACTGGTGCTACGTGGTGGAGAGGCTCATCCATCCACTGGTGCTACGTGGTGGAGAGGCTCATCCATCCACTGGTGCTACGTGGTGGAGAGGCTCATCCATCCACTGGTGCTACGTGGTGGAGAGGCTCATCCATCCACTGGTGCTACGTGGTGGAGAGGCTCATCCATCCACTGGTGCTACGTGGTGGAGAGGCTCATTCATCCACTGGTGCTACGTGGAGAGGCTCATCCATCCACTGGTGCTACGTGGTGAAGAGGCTCATCCATCCACTGGTTCTACGTGGTGGAGAGGCTCATCCATCCACTGGTGCTACGTGGTGGAGAGGCTCATCCATCCACTGGTGCTACGTGGTGGAGAGGCTCATCCATCCACTGGTTCTACGTGGTGGAGAGGCTCATCCATCCACTGGTTCTACGTGGTGGAGAGGCTCATCCATCCACTGGTTCTACGTGGTGGAGAGGCTCATCCATCCACTGGTTCTACGTGGTGGAGAGGCTCATCCATCCACTGGTGCTACGTGGTGGAGAGGCTCATCCATCCACTGGTGCTACGTGGTGGAGAGGCTCATCCAGTGACTGGTGCCATATAGGTAAAGTTATGCATTTAAAAAGATAAATTAACGCTGACACAGCAACGTACTCATTTCACTGCAGTTTTTTTTTTTTATCTAATTTGAGATCCAATGTCCGTTTCTAAACGCTTCTTTCAAATTTTAAAATGACATGTTCCTGTTTAGGTTAGGTTAAGTAAGCCTTACATAACCTTATGAAAGCATATTTAACCAGCTACAAACAAAATATTAAAAATGGTCGCAATATTTTTGGTAAAGTGTCCCATCGAATAGAAAAACGTTCGAATCTGAACGCTAGAAAAAAAGGAAACGTTCTAATTTAAACTCTAAAAAATAACACTCAAATCTGAACGCGGTGGAAGAATAGGCTACGTCCAAACAAGTCTTTTCTATGTTCAGGGCTAAAATGCTTTTTGATCAGGCAAGCACCAGACCAGCCTGGTCCTGGGTCCGGGTTACGTGATTAATAAAACTCTCAAAGTCGTCAAAGGTATGGACTTCATGTCTTATTTTCATCTCTAATATTTTAGACATAGTTCTTGCAGCCAGCTAACGTGGTCGATTCGTTAACCTGTGATAGGAATAATTACAACAAAATTATTTACATTTTTTAATTGATTACGACAGTAAAATATTTTTACAACACTGCAAATGTCATTAAGCGAATATCCTTGGTTTTCAACCAGATAACACCACAATATGGACTGCAATCCCATTGATGCTCTCATACTGTCGTGTTGCTGTTACGAACAGCCTGATTGATCAAGTCATCAGGCAGGGTATCTAGTCTGAGACCGGGACGCGGGGGCTATGACTCCAAGAATTAAAATAAATAATCCTATTACAGGTCAGTAGAGATTCTTATATTCAATAAAACAGTGCCTTTAGCATTCTACCCAAGCCTTGCATTGAAGATTTTGTGATTCGGAGCAGTGACAGCCGACTCAAGGCTGAGTTGCATGCATGCTCACCCACTGCTGATGAGAGTTTCAATTTGGCTTCAGTGCCAAGTTATCATTTACTGTTTATGCTTGATTATCAACTTTGCCTCGATTAGGGAGTCGCATTTTGTGGCGGCGAGATCTGAGCCAGGAGGTTGACCAGTCTTTTACTACTAGGTTGTCTATAATTTAGCGTTTCATATAATATTGTTAAAAATAATAATTCTACAAATTATAGATAATGAGGTCACCCAGCGGTTTCTTAGGGTAAAACTTCAGTAGGACTCCCGTCCAGTAAAATGTTGACAAGGCTCACACACTCTTTGAGGATGCTGTTGCCTGGTATGCGATACTATGAAGGTCCTGCGATCTATGTATTGTCTGAAAAAAATGTATTTCCCATGCGGTCATGGTAACAGTGGGTTGGGCGTGTATAGATATGATGCAACACGTCTTGACCCTGCCTGTTGCCTGGCATCCTTAACATAGCTGCTAAGGGTCGTGCGTTTCAGAAAGGTTTAAAAAACGACTTCGATTCTACTTTGGTCTCTCTCTCTCTCTCTCTCTCTCTCTCTCTCTCTCTCTCTCTCTCTCTCTCTCTCTCTCTCTCTCTCTCTCTCTCTCTCTCTCTCTCCTCTCTCCTCTCTCCTCTCTCTCCTATCTTTATGTTCCACGTCACTGACACTCTCAATTTCTCTTCGGATTCCCCCTTCTTCCCTGTATATACACACTTCTCCTTTGATTTATTCCCAGTGAGTGATGACAGTGGAGAGAGAGAGAGGGGACAAGGGAGAGCAAGAAGAAGAGAGGAAAACAGACGGATGCAGAGGGGGGGTTAAGTGGTTTGAAATGTGAAAGGGGAAGAGATAACAAGGGATAGAAGGGAAGGAAGCAGGTGCGGGAAAGACTAAGAGATTTTTTCTTTAATTAAATAATGCTTGGTACATCTGCAGTGTTTCCCCCCTATTATCTCCCTCACACACCCTTCCCCTCTCCCCCAAACTCACTCCCTCTTCCCCCAAACTCACTCCCTCTTACCACACCATCGTAACGAGGTGGTGGTGTTTGTGCCTAGGGGTAGGGGCCTCTTTTCTGGAAAAGGTGCCACTCTTTCCACAGGGTTCTGGTCAGACCAAGAACTCTGCATCTCTTTCAGCATAATAGGTCGGGATATTTTCCTTTTCGTCTAAATTTTCTTACAATGCTGATAACACAGAACGACTTATGAACCAGAATTGTGAAATGTGAAAAATAACCTTGACTATTTATACTTGGGTTGTGAAAATGTTTCATGAAATATAAGAGTGAATGGATGGATAGAGAGTAGTGGATAACGATAGCGTAAATTTCATAATGTTGAGAAACTGATTCTTTTTTACTGAATAACCAAATGGATCTAGTGCATTGTAAATGAAATAAAACTGATCAGTATATAAATGGTATTATATATGGACAAATGATGGAACGGGTGGGGTTTGAACCCATGGCAAGCGAGTCCCATGTCATGATAGTTATTTTTGTTTATTAATTTTATCTTTGTTTTCCTTTTTTTTTATTGTCAATAGCGCTGAATGATCTGTCTGGTCAAAGTGATCTTTAAATTCTCAAATTTCCTACCAAATTGTCTTACAAGGAAGTTTTTATTTATGTTGGTGAAGTGTTTACGGTTTGAGAAACTGAAGCTTCCCACACTTTCTTTGGATCAAGCCAGACTGCCTCTCCTTCACCAGGCGTTGTACAATCCTTACGGGTTTTGCCCTTCCCCTTGAATATAATAATTTAAGGTCTACCATGATGCATCTTAAGTGTCCAATCAACACAGAAGTAAGGATGTCGTATTTTTGTTTTTCATAGCATTCACGGTGGTGGTAGCTGCGCAACCCTGGGCACACAAAACCCAAGTTCAATTCAGAGAGATTCTAGAGTGTGGGCAGGTGTGTGTACACCTGTCGCTCTTGTCACAGTCATTAGCTGTTGTGCGTGGCGTCGTGAGAGGAGGGTGGTAAGATATTTAAGATGGGGCTATACTTTGATACTGCTGAGGCAGGATAACCCCTTTTAGCCGGTAAATTTAATGGTAAAATTGAAGTGTGGAAGAAATGACAAGTTAAAATGGTAAGGATGACACCGCATCAGATCAAACAAAAGTAAATTAGTGTTAAAATATCAGCTAGAGGAAGTAAAATGTAAGTGGGATATTTTAAAGCCGTGGTTGGCAAACTTCTGCTGGTCTTGTACTCCATGTTTTGTATTAACACTCGGGTTATACTTTGTACATATGTAAAAAATAACCTTCAAAAAATAATGTCAGATATAAGACATGCAGATATCATTCAGCGTGTAAATTGTGAGCGTATGCCAAGCTTAACCAGTGCGCAGTCAGTCGTGCATGCATATACATTCTCTTCATTCTCGAAGAATGTGGAGACATAACAGAGAATAACTTCTTGAGCTTAGGCCTCTTCACGAGTGACAAAACAAATATTCTTCCTGGAAGTCTCCATTCTTGACTTAACCTCACGAACACAAGTAAGCACAATGACCCTTCTCTGATTCGTCTAGCTGTTTGTAGAGCTTGGTGCTCGGTGCTGTTTGTAGAGCTTGGTGCTCGGTGCTGTTTGTAGAGCTTGGTGCTCGGTGCTGTTTGTAGAGCTTGGTGCTCGGTGCTGTTTGGAGAGCTTGGTGCTCGGTGCTGTTTGGAGAGCTTGGTGCTCGGTGTTTTTTTCATCCCAACAAAAGCATGATTGATTGATTTTTGGAACCTCAGAAATTATCCTTTGAACAGAGTTGTTTGACAGAGGCAGGGAATCTTTTCTTTTCCTCGCTGCACTATCTCCAATCTGGCAACAATGTCTTTGTAACAGAGAAGAATAAGGTTTTCAGCAATTGTGTGTAGTCTTTTTCCTTTACAATCTTCACTGCTAAATTGTATGATCGAAGGGAAGTGATTCTGAATGTAACTTTCCTCATGGGTATTTTTTTTTTTCGATGTCATTTCAACCCCCCCGAGAAACATTTTTATTTTGCAGTTTGCCAAGAAATATGAGAGAGAGAGACGGAATGTTTATTTTGGTACCTGATTCATGTTAGCCAAGTAACATGACGAAACTGAATCCTAGATTCTCTATCAAAATATTTCATTTTAATACCATTGTCAGCACAGTATTACGCAGAGTAACAGAATAGAATGAATGAATGTGCAATACGTAATTGGGTTAATGAATATGAAGGAGAGGAGAGATCCTGGCCAGTGTTCTTACACCTTTCCCTCGAGTGGAAAAGAAAAACGCTTACACCGACAGTAGCGTCATTATAGTGCTGACGACTAACCCAAGTGGATTATTAATGTTTTTACAATTAGAAATTGTTTGATGTTGTACAAGGTTCCCTTAAATTTAAGTTTGTTTATAAAATGTTGAAATAGAAAATTATGAGAAAATCACAAAATATATAATTACTCATTCACGTACCTCCTGAAAATATATAGTAATTCATGTATCCCCTGAAAATATATAGTAACTCACTCATGTGTCCCCTGAAAATATATAGTAACTCACGCATGTGTCCCCTGAAAATATATAGTAACTCACGCATGTGTCCCCTGAAAATATATAGTAACTCGTGTATCCTCTGAAAATATATAATTCGCTCATGTGTCGATTGAAATCGTGGTATCCCTTAGGGCACGCACACCCTAGTTTGGGAACCCTTGTTCTGAAGTCCCTTGATAATGTAAGAAATTACGAAGGCTCTTGGAAATTCACATTTTTTCACAAAGGTTATTTTGCATATTGTGATATTACCTGTTTACTGTGATCTTTTTGCATATACATTACTTCATCTCAAAGCTATGCTCATTTAAAATAACATAGCTTATCATGCATTACGCATGTATACATCATGTATTATGTATAGCTATGAATGCATTATAATGTAAATCTGATCAGGAGTGCATTAAAAATAGGTATTTTCAGTAATTATTTTTGCATAAACTTTAAAATTTCGTTCATACCTCAGGAAACATAACAGTTTATTTATATCTTTTAACCGGCTGCGTAAAATCTTATCCTCTTGAAGGTCTCTACTAATTACTGCTCTGTAATAGTAATGATTTGCTCTACGCTGTCCCCTCCCCCTTACCCATGAAAATATCCATGGGCGTCCTTGCAGCTGCACTCTGAAGAATAGTTGCTGGGAAATGTTCAGAGATATTCCTTCCCCTGAAATGAGGCGCGCGCGCGCACGCCACGCACGCACGCACACACACACACAGGAGCTGTGACTCGACCCCTGCAGCCACAACTAGGTGAGTACACACACAATATATATATATATATATATATATATATATATATATATATATATATATATATATATTACGAGTTGTTGAGGAGCTTTTGATCCTAAAAACAAATATTTAAAAATCTGTAATGAACAATGGGCAATTCGGCCAGTATGCAATACCGACAGGTAGATGAATAAGACAGTCGAATATAGAGGTGACTGATATACTCCCTTCTACTGCTGACCCTAGTACATTAGTCATCTATATTCTACTGAAGAAGCCTGCTTCTCAGGCGAGATGTTTCAGAAATAAAAATACTAATTCGACCAATAATACACGCTCTTTGAAGAGTAGAATTAGCTCAAATACACATGAGAATTCATACAGGTCATGAGTGTATATTTACCGACTCATAGGCATATGAGTAATTGAAAAAAAAATATATTTAAATAAAAGCTCATCTGGTAGCTACAAAATCTACCAGAAAATTATTAAAATTTATTGTTTTTAAAGAAAAATATGGACACTGATAAGTAAAATTATGGAACATTATCAGAGGTGGCAAATACTAACCCGTAGCTGCCAGTACTTGCTCCCAAAATACTTTTAAAGGCAGTTGACTTCTTAGAGTATATTTATAAAAATATTTGCAGATGACGCAAAAACAAGCAAAAGAGAATATCAAAATGACTAAAATATTGCAAGATCATTTAGGAAAATTGAGCAAGTGGATTGATGAATATGCAATAGATTTTAACGTAGATAAATACCTCCCAATGAAAAGGGGAAAAAAAAAAAAAAAAGCTTCATGAAGACTATAGATTACCAGAAAAAAAAGTTATTATAAACAGCGAGTTACTATCCAGCGAACTATATATAGACTCGTATGCTATAAATTATTAAGGGTTTTCAAATTTATAGAATGGCGATACGCTAAAATTATTTTTTACACATGATACGTTAGACTGGATGTGGAATAGTACGGCGCACGGACTTCAAAAATAAAACGAAAAAATTGAAAGGTTTCGTAATGTAACTAAAACAGTTAAAAATATGATTAACTACAACAATGAAAAAGACATTGGCCTCGTTGATGAATAAGAGGAAATGAGAAGATAAGCAGATAATTGATAAGATGTAGATATAAAGAACACTAAAGAACCAGAGGACAATGTTTCATAGTAAAAATATGTAGAGATACTAAAATGTACATAGTTTTAAATTAATGAAATTGAATCCAAGAGAAAGCACAGCGTGGGTGACACTGAAAATAATAACATTATGAAAAAATACCTTAGACCTGATCACAGACCAGACAGCGGGGGCGCTGATCCCCGAAACCCTCTCCAGATATACTTTAGGTATACCTGACACCACGCGTTATTACAAATATATCAAGGTATAAACACACATACACACACGTCTCAGTTAAATATGAGAAAATCTATTCTTGCTCATACCAAATATTTTATGCTCGTTTAGCAGTATATTTTTCCCAGCCTGGATGCCGAGGCTTAACGAATTTCATGCGAGCATTTAATCTGCCTCAGTAGCGGCCATCAATCTTGCTGGCCTCCACACCACCAACCCTCAGGAGAACAAAATCACTAACTTTGCCATATTGGTATAAAAATATATTCCCCCAGTGGTATTTGAATATTGCGAGATTTCCAATTGAGAGAGAGAGAGAGAGAGAGAGAGAGAGAGAGAGAGAGAGAGAGAGAGAGAGAGAGAGAGAGAGAGAGAGAGAGAGAGAGAGAGAGAGAGAGAGAGAGCAAGCAAGCAAGCGTGAGGAAATAACAGATAAAAATAAGCAGTGAAATCGCTTGAAGTTTTCATCTGATCAATATTTTTTTTTTAAATAGATGTCTATTTTAAACAATAGACGCCTTTGGCCCCTCACTTTAACACCGTCTACAGTAGGAAAATAAAAATAAAAAAATATTTTAAAAGTATAGAACAAATTTAATTAAAATTTGATGGCAAATGTCTTATATTAAACCTAAATTAGTATACTATCGCATTATGCGAGTCAATTATGAGTACTACTATTACTACTACTACTACTACTATTACTACTACTATACTACTACTACTTCTGGAATATATATACACCGAGAGGTGTAAGTCTTTCAGTGTATATATGCTGAGTTGTCTGGTGGTCATAAGGTTGCGTGCAGGTTTGATAACCCTCGCGTAGTAGGTAGGCTTTAAACCTCATTAACCAACCAGTAGACGACTTAATAAATGGGTTTGGGACCATTTAGTCCCATTACAGCCTACTCCAGTTACCCATTTTCTGAGATGCCAGACACTTGGAAGCCCATTTCCTGACATGCTAGTCACTGAGCTACCCATGTCCTGACATACATTGTATATCGTTGCCTATGTCCTCTCATGCTGGACACATAACTGCCCATGTCCTGACATGTTGCTCACGCTGCTGTGTGTATTCTGACTTGCACTGCCAGGGAGAGGGGAGTTATTCTCCCTTACCTAGGATCAGCCCTGATTACCTCCCATGCCCCAGACCTATGATCGTTATTGGTTTAGTGGTTCCTCCATGAATTCAATAGTGTCCTCACGTGCTCTATACTACCCATATCCTCACGTGCTCTACATTTTACTACCCATACCCTCGCGTGCTCTACATTTTACTACCTATGTCCTCACGTGCTCTGCATTTTACTACCAATGTAAGCACGTGCTCTACACTTTACCCATGGTCCTAAGTACGTCACACTTTACCCATGTTCTCACGTTCTGCACACTTACCTTCCTATGTCCTTACAAACGGTTTACACAAACATTGGCAATGACACCCTCTCTTACCTTCCGAGAGAGAGAGCTGCAAATACATTGTTTGTCGGCCTTGAACATTTTTTTTTCTTAGAAAATTAAGTAAAAGTGAAAACTATAATGCTTTCTTAGAGGTTTCAGATATATAAATGTGTCTTGTTTCCTCAGTGACTGGTCAACTTGCAGCCTTTAAGGCTGGTGAAGGAATCCTGATCCACTTATTTGTTCTCCGCTATTTGTGGTTGCTGAAGTAGTCTCGGGTCCTGAGTACAGCTTTCCTCGTAGTTGATTTCAGAGTTTTGTAGAGAAGCCTAAGAAGATCAGGGGGCGAGGAAGGTCCGTCATTGAGCCTTTTCCTAAGGGAAGCCCTGAATGGGAGCTTGAGAGAGCAAGAGTGGACAAGAATGAGCTAGAGATAGGATGAGAGATAGCGATGGAGGATGAAGGAGAATGAGGGAGGCTGAAGTTATTGCGGTTGAGGGCGAGAAAGGAAAAGGGACAGCGATGGAGAGTGAAGGGAAAGGAAGAAAAGCATGAGGGATAGCGGTAATGGTGAGGGATGGAGGGATAGCGATAACTGTGAGGGAGGGTTAGGCAAAGGAAGGATGACATAAAGAAAATAGGAGTTGTGTGAAGAAGAGTGCAAGGGAAAGGGAGTGAGGGGATGGAGGGAAGGAAGGATAAGAGAGGGTAGGAACGAGGGTGAGAGACGTGAGGGAGGGTGGAAGAGGGGAGAGGTGACAAGGAAATGAAAAGTGGAGAACGTAGAAACGACGAAGGTTATCAAAGGTGGGAATATTTTACATGCTCAATCTCACATCTAACCCCACTTCCCATTTCCCTATTCCCACCTTTCCCATCACCACTTCCCCTCTTTTCACCTCCCCCCTCCCCTCTCCACCCCTTCCCATATTCCCATCTCCCCTTCTCTTTTTTTTCACTTCCCCCTCCTCTCTCCACCTACATGCATGCACACACTTGGTCTAGCATATTCTGAAAATTGAGAATATCCAGAGGCTGAAACAGTACCTGTCCCAGGGCTGAGGGGATTGAGCTATGAACTAGAGGAACTGAAGCTGACGACCTTACAAGAGAGAAGGTCAAGGGAAGATATGAGTACGACATACAAGATCGAGGACTTAATAGGAGCGAAAGAGGCAAAGAAGAAAGGTAGGAATGTAAATAAGACACACAATACGGGTTATGACATTTTTATTGTGAAGATGTTTCTAGGGACTTAATCAATTTACAGTATCACAAAGTCTCCTTTGAACGAAACATTGTCTCTTATTTACATGCTGACGGTATACTCGACCGTTGTATTACCGATAACTGGAATATTAGCAAGTAATTCTCCAATCACTGGATGAAGGCCAACGCATTTTACAGTTTCATGAGTAGGTATGAAAGGTACCAAGAGACCAGGATCAAATGATACCAGCGACTGTAGCTAAAGAAGCGGGGCCACGAGCTAAGCCTCGACACCCACGTACACAACTTGATGAATGCAACTCAAATATACACAGAAAAAAGGAAACATGAAATCTGTTACAGATTTTAGGGAGATTTTAATGCAAAAAGGTAATGACAAATGAAAAATGGCATACCTCCTGCCAGTATTAATAAAAGGTCTGTCTCGCTGACGAGCATTGTTTGAAAAATACTGGAGAAAAGTGATAAGAGAGAACTGGACAATTCACAGGGAGATCGAAAAGTTACTATGAAATACTTCACTTTTCAATCAAATTCATGTATATCATATTAATCTACAACGAAAAAGTCAGATAAACTATTAAAGAAACAGCCATGGAAATATTGGTTGTATTTAAAGGTCAAAAAATGCTTTGGTTATAGTTAGTAAAGAAAGATTCATTTGGAAATTGCCAAACATAGGGTTAAAAGTCAAACTATTGTTCAGTTTCAAAGGAAAATGTGAACATTCATAAGAAGAAAAGTTATGGCAATGAGAAAGTCACCAGCGGAGTCCTTCATGAATTACTACTTGTTCTGATAATTATGCTAGAAGTCCCGATCGAATGTTTGGTAAAAGGATACGTGCAACTAATGAAACATATATTGCTGCACCAGGAGCTTTATCAAGCCAATACAAACACTACAAGGACACAATACAGGGAGCATCGTGAGTAGGACACTGATTGCAGGGGTCTTTAGTGAGCAACTTTTCACCTTATGTATTGAGTTTATTAAGTACATAGAACATATCACAGAACAGGTGGGGCTTTAACTCATAGTAAGTGAGTCCTAATACTGTCATTTGTTTGCAATAGTGTTATTACGATTTCGTGAGTCATGATGACATACGTAGAATATAACAGAAATTCACAACTTGTATAGTAATCTTTATTATCGAACTCGAAGCACAAATACTGCAGTTTCAGTGTCTAAGATCCTTCTGTCCGATCTAATAGGAAAAAATGCTTAATGCGTGGATGGATAGGTTGTGCTTAATATTTTATCGTTGACCTTATTGGTAAGAACGTGCTTTGTAAACCCACAACTTTCTTCCAATTCTAGGCAACTATGCCACCACATGCTGAGATTCTTCTTAATCATCATTTTGAGGTATTTTTGAACATAATCTTCATATGATTTTTCTGAACACCATCTTCAGATACTTCCAGACATCTTGAGACATTTTCGACCACCTTCAGACACTTCCGAATACCATTCGAGATTCAGTCCAGTAAAATAATCGCTATCTACTAATGAAGATTAACACAAAAAAGTCACAACAAATCCTAAGAGTAATTTGAAGTTTGTATTATCCTCGATACGTAATGTTAGTACGACCATTTGTTCAGTGCTGGAGGCGTGGTGAAAGGCGACAGACTAGGAATGTGAAACAAATGTCGAAGAGTGAGCCTTTTTATTATTAGACAAGTTATGACCCTAAATAGGGCTTCATCAAGTCCATTTACACATGATAAAGCTCTGTTTAGTGCGAAGCTTTCCCTAATAAGATTCGCTCTGCAACATGCTTGCAGTAACTAGTATTAAGAGAGGAAATTATCAACGTTAAGCTCTCGTGTCGTATTTCCAGATACTAAAGTGTGTGAAAGTGGACTTTTTCACAGGAAGGGAATGACACGGGGAGGAAACCCACAGTACCTACAGCCTTCCTCATCACTCCCTCGCCTCTCCCAACACACACACAACCTGTGGTTGACTCCAGAGTTCCCTCACACAAACCTTCATCTAGTTTAGCGAGAGCACAAAGGCTCCTCAACACACTACTTCATATACTCTCAGCGCTATTATTACCCAGCGTAACTAAGTGACAGAACTCATTTTCCAGTTCACGTCTAGAATACAGAGTATCAGAGGGATAACAAAGTGTGTAATAGTGATACTAACTGCCTAGATGAGTGATACATCTCTAAATTTATCTTAAAGGAAGAGCGCTAAACCCGTGGAAGTCGTACACCACCTGAGGCACGGGAGATGGAGGCTTGATCCGAGGAAGGGGAGGATAACTCATATTCACTAGATCAAGAGCCTTTCAGCATCACCCCCATATGAAGAGTGCTACGCAAGAAACTTGAGTGTCAGGAAACAGAGTAAAACGTGTGACCAAGGAGGGAAAAAAGTGAGAAAGTGTGGAGAGGATGGCATTAATGCCTCCTGTGAGGGATAAGGCGAGTGAGTTACCTGTGAGGGAGGAGGCGAGTGAGTTACCTGGCAGGAGAAACACTGTGAGGGAGGAGGGGAGTGAGTTACCTGGCAGGAGAAACACTGTGAGGGAGGAGGCGAGTGAGTTACCTGGCAGTAGAAACACTGTGAGGGAGGAGGCGAGTGAGTTACCTGGCAGGAGAAACACTGCGAGGGAGGAGGCGAGTGAGTTACCTGGCAGGAGAAACACTGTGAGGGAGGAGGGGAGTGAGTTACCTGGCAGGAGAAACACTGTGAGGGAGGAGGCGAGTGAGTTACCTGGCAGTAGAAACATTGTGAGGGAGGAGGCGAGTGAGTTACCTGGCAGGAGAAACACTGTGAGGGAGGAGGCGAGTGAGTTACCTGGCAGGAGAAACACTGTGAGGGAGGAGGCGAGTGAGTTACCTGGCAGGATAAACACTGTGAGGGAGGAGGGGAGTGAGTTACCTGGCAGGAAAAACACTGTGAGGGAGGAGGCGAGTGAGTTACTTGGCAGGAGAAACACTGTGAGGGAGGAGGCGAGTGAGTTACCTGGCAGGAGAAACACTGTGAGGGAGGAGGGGAGTGAGTTACCTGGCAGGAGAAACACTGTGAGGGAGGAGGCGAGTTAGTTACCTGGCAGTAGAAACACTGTGAGGGAGGAGGCGAGTGAGTTACCTGGCAGGAGAAACACTGTGAGGGAGGAGGCGAGTGAGTTACCTGGCAGGAGAAACACTGTGAGGGAGGAGGGGAGTGAGTTACCTGGCAGGAGAAACACTGTGAGGGAGGAGGCGAGTGAGTTACCTGGCAGTAGAAACACTGAGGGAGGAGGCGAGTGAGTTACCTGGCAGGAGAAACACTATGAGGGAGGAGGCGAGTGAGTTACCTGGCAGGAGAAACACTGTGAGGGAGGAGGCGAGTGAGTTACCTGGCAGGAGAAACACTGTGAGGGAGGAGGCGAGTGAGTTACCTGGCAGGAGAAACACTGTGAGGGAGGAGGCGAGTGAGTTACCTGGCAGGAGAAACACTGTGAGGGAGGAGGCGAGTGAGTTACCTGGCAGGAGAAACACTGTGAGGGAGGAGGCGAGTGAGTTACCTGGCAGGAGAAACACTGTGAGGGAGGAGGCGAGTGAGTTACCTGGCAGGAGAAACACTGTGAGGGAGGAGGCGAGTGAGTTACCTGGCAGGAGAAACACTGTGAGGGAGGAGGCGAGTGAGTTACCTGGCAGTAGAAACACTGTGAGGGAGGAGGCGAGTGAGTTACCTGGCAGTAGAAACACTGTGAGGGAGGAGGCGAGTGAGTTACCTGGCAGGAGAAACACACTAAAAGAAAACACAACGTACTCAATGGAAAAGTAACGGATTAAAATTAATTTGTGAACTCAGAGTGCGTGTTGACACTTGGTAATTTGTGAGCTAAGACATGAACACCATTTGGATACAATATAAAAAGGTTTTAAATACAGAGAAGCGAGCGAGTGGACTGGACTGGTTTTAAACATGTGACTTTCAGCCTCAATAACCCTCATGTAGTAAGAAAGGCTGTAAACCCATTAAACCAATCGATCAATTTGGATGTAACTAACATTATGATGCGACATTTATTAGGCATTCCCGGGAAAAGGGAGGTACCTTTAAATGCTGCCTTAGTACCTTTTCCATCTTCCAATTTTTTAATATCTTGAAAATCTCATTCAGTCGGGGTCAAATTTACAACACTGATGTTCTAAAATAACGAAAGATTGAAGCCACTGTCGTCAAGTGCAAAATCTCTCTGCTCAGTTTTGCATCGACCCTTCCTGGATTTCGTTTCTGAATGCTTTAGAAAATCTTCTGATCATTAAATTTTCAAAATTGATGCATCCTACTTAGAAGATGGCTGGGCTTTTTAATGGAGTGTGTAGATGTCAATTTGCCAATTTTATTTCTGAAATAGAATAATCACATTTTCCGTTCACTATGTCTTGTCTGAATAGCTTCAGTCTTCAACAGCTGATGCATCTTGCAGACAGGATGGTAACCAACACGTTTAGGCTTTATAAGTACAAATTTGCCTGTTTCCTAACTCAGTTAATAAATTGTGAATCATCGATTCTGAGCAATAACTGGAGAATACCTCTTCTACTCGGCTTCAAACTTTTCACTGATGGTAGGGCATGCAAAAAAAAAAAAAAAAAAAAAAAACGTTGTTTTTGATCTGTGTATATTTTACTTTTTAATTTTAAGAGTTTTCCATGCAAGAAAAGGAGAAAAATGCCTGCTCTGAATGGCTCTGTAAGTGCCTGTTCTGAATGGCTTCAACACAGAATTAAGCATTAATCTACATTTTTGAACTGATACTGGGCACTGTAAGTGCCAGTTTTCCAGCTTTATTGAAATTGTGAAAATTTTAAGCATTGCTTTTCATTCGATAATTTTTGAATGGGTAATTCTGTCGGCTTCCAACTTTCTACAGTGATCAGTGTATAAGAGGTCTGAATTGTTATTGGACTTTATTGATGGGAATTTGCAAAATTTTAATTCAAGCCCTCAGCTGCCTTGGAGTCGATTTCAGTGGTCATCGCCCCAATAGCACGGTCCCAGACCATGACAGGTCTCCCAGTGGATGACCAAATCAACCCAGGCACATCGTGTTAACCGCATGCACCACAGCCGGGCTGATCAACTAATTCGAGGAACATATCCATCTCCCTCATGAATACTGCAATGAGGCTGTAGGAAACTTCCCTTATGTATGAAGGGAGGAGTTTGAAAAGTATTGGTCGCTTTACAAAAATGACTTGAGAATTCTAATTTCTTAAGAACAACAAATATTTTTCTTATAGGATTGCAGAGAATTTTAAATAGAATATAACAGAAAATAAAAATGAGAAATACAGAAAACTCGCCTTTTAGAGTTTTTCAATTTCACGACTTTGGTGAAGCTTTGAATATCAGATTTTTGCACTGTTTTATTCTAGACACACACACACACACACACACACACACACACACACACACACACACACCTGGGTAGTGTTCTTTTCTTCCTTCGATGTTCTCGTTTATGACCTCACAGTGCCTCCTTATTTAACTTTTTTAACACTCCTTAACTTTAACTTGAGAAAGAATCATAGTTCTATTGGCATGAGCAGGTGCCCTCGGGTTAATTTTATATAACCCATTTCCGATTTTTTCGCTTACGATACCTTGAGAAAACCTCTTCTGATAAACTTTAAACTTTCAGCAATAGTGTGTCCTCCTTAGAACTAGTTTGGGTTTGCTATTCGAATGTGTAGATGCCAATTTTTCAATTTTATTTTAAAATGGTATATTTCCTGTAACATAATTAAGTATGCCTGTTCTGAATGGCAGTTACGATCCATGAAAAGGTTGATGCATTTTGGGTTTAGTCTGTATTGGTCTTAATTTACTAACATAGATAATAAACTTAGAGCTGTATTAGTTTAAATTTGCCATTTTTTAAACTGGAGAGTAATGGTTAAAATATCTACACGATGGATAAATACAGTATGTGATTCTTTATTGGCAACGTTTCGCCACACTGGGCTTTATCAAGCGTCTTTATTAAACTGATTTTAGTGCAATAACTGGACATAACTTCTTAGACAGGCTTCAAACCTTAAACGTTGGTGTATCACACTTAGGTACTTAGATATTTAAATATTTAAGTTCACTGAATATTCTTGCCACACTCCTTACTGTTCCTTGGAGCACTGAGGTAGACAGGGCTCTGCTTGTATGAATAAAGAATACCTTTCTCGGATCGCGCAGTGGCCAAAATATATTTAGTCCATTTACCGGGGTGGACTGGAAAGTCACAAACTGCTATAATTGGGCCATAATTTCTGTTTCTGCCGACAAAATACATCACGAATGAGGGACGTGCAGATTTGAACGTTTTCAGGTGTTTCTTAGCCACTGCGTCGCCGAAAGGGATTTTTTAATTGGCTTATATGTGGACAGTTTTTTTTAAGAGGTATATGTAAGGTAACTTACAATACAAAGAAGTGCAATTTTAAGTTTGCAGAGAGCGTTAAGAAAGCGACGTTGAGAATAAGGTGTTGTGGCACAGGTAGTGTGGTACACATGTGCTGGGTGAGGTGTTGTGGTACACATGTGTTGGGTGAGGTGTTATGGTACACATGTGCTGGGTGAGGTGTTGTGGTACACATGTGCTGGGTGAGGTGTTGCGGTACACATGTGCTGGGTGAGGCGTTGTGGTACACATGTGCTGGGTGAGGTGTTGTGGTACACATGTGCTGGGTGAGGTGTTGTGGTACACATGTGCTGGGTGAGGTGTTGCGGTACACATGTGCTGGGTGAGGTGTTGTGGTACACGTGCTGGGTGAGGTGTTGCGGTACACATGTGCTGGGTGAGGTGTTGTGGTACACATGTGCTGGGTGAGGCGTTGTTACACAAGTGGTGTAGTACACAGGTGCTGGATGAGGTGTTGTCATAGGTGGTGTAGCACAGGTGCTGGGTGAGGTGTTGTGATAGGTGGTGTGGCACACAGGTGCTGGGTGAGGTGTTGTGACACAGGTGGTGTAGCACAGGTGCTGGGTAAGGTGTGACACAGGTAGTGTGGTACATAGGTGGTGTGGCACACACACGCTTGGGAGAGGTGCTCTGACACAGGTGGTGTGGCAGATTCTGGCTCTGGGTAAGGGGGAGCAAAAAAGTCAGGTGTTAGCAGCAAGAGGGGAAAATAAAGAAAAAAGAGACAGACATCGTTGCGCAGTTTCCCCTCAGCTTTTTTTGAGGGAACAGCGGTGTGAATTGAAACAGCTAATATTCGAATGGCAGCCACGGTGAAGCGAGACCAATAAACAGGAAAACATGGAAAAAAAACGTCTGTACCATATCTCTTGATGCTAGTGAAGGGCTCTTGATTCACGGAATTGTGGAAAAACAACTGCCAGATCTCGTAATGCGAGGCTTTTGATGCCAATGAAGGGTTCTTGATTAAGGGAATAATGGAAAAACTACCAGATCTCGTAATACGAGGCTCTTGATACCAATGAAGGGCTCTTGAATCAGCGAATGATGATAAAACAACTAGATCTCGTAATACGAGGCTTTTGATTCCGAGAATAGTGGAAAAACAGCTACCAGATCTCGTAATACGAGGCTCTTGATGCCAGTGATGGGTTCTTGATTAAGGGAATTCGAGATCAACTTCCCTTTAAATCAAGC
This sequence comes from Cherax destructor, assembly GCA_009830355.1. Taxonomy (NCBI): domain Eukaryota; kingdom Metazoa; phylum Arthropoda; class Malacostraca; order Decapoda; family Parastacidae; genus Cherax; species Cherax destructor. Next base: position 229,535 of record WNWK01001423.1, read on the forward strand.
TTGCTTTCCTTCAGTTTCCCAAGCTCTGTGTAATACGGGTTTACCTCTTTCCTATGAAAACACGAGAGAACGAGGAAAGACAGAGGTGGGATGTAATCCGTCCTTCCACTTAGAACTCCATGACAAAAGCAGTAAATAGTTATGGCAGGTTCTGGGACATAAGCAGGACAAACATGAACCGCTCACAGCCAAAAAAAATCTTCGATTCAGGACGAAACATCGTAATCATTCTGGTTATTTCATCCTTTGTATAAAATTGAAAAAGCCACTGGTTGGCGAAACGTCTTCGTAATAAAGATACACACGTGTTATGTATGATACGGAAACAAACGTGACAGAAAAAGATTCTACTGAGACAACGTTTCACTGTGTGTAGAGCTTTACACAGAGCGAAATGTTGCCACTATAAACGCTTGTTTTACTACTACGTTTCTATCTTTTCACGTTCCTGTCTAGGTATATGAGTTCTTTTACTTAACTATTACTCCGTAAAACACTGCAGGATGTCCATGGAATCGCATTTCCCACGGAAGCAAATAAGGGAAATAAATGGTTTTCCCCTACCAAATATTAAACGTTTAGTGTTATGGTGCGGATTCAATTCCCCGGAAAGGGGGCTATGGGAGGTTTGTTCTATGGTTGGATCCCCTGCGAAGGATGAATCCCTTGTGCATGCAGCAGGAGCTTAGAGATTAGCTCTTCCAGCAACTTATACTTCCTTCTAATGAGCACATGAACGGTATTATTGAAAATTAGTTTCTATGTAAAAATGAGAGAAAATTGACACATGAAATTATAATGTATATAGAAAATGCATTCGGTGGTCACTTTATTAGGTACGCTCTTATAGTACAGGTAGGGTTGCCCTTTCTCCCAGAACAGCCTGATTTTTTTGTGGTATGGATTCAACATGGACCAGAGATTCTGGTCCATGTTGATATAAAAGCATCGCGCAATTGCTGCAGATTTGTCAGCTGCACATTCATGCTGCAACTCTCAAGTTCCATCACATCCCAAAGATTTACACCAAATTCTGACCCTACCATCTGCATGTCGTAACAGAAATCGCGATTCATTAGACCAGGCGACGTTTATCCAAATTTAAACTGTCCAGTTTTAGTGAGCCGATGCCCACTGTAGCCTCAGTTTCCTGTACTTAGCTAACAAGAGTCGAACTTGGTGTGGTCTTCTGTTGCTGGAACCCATCCAATTCAACGTTCGACGTGTTGTGCGACCCTAGATGCTATTCTGTATGCCACTGTTGTAACACGTGGTTATTTGAGTTACTGTCCCTTAATTGTCAGCATGAACTAGTCTGGTCATTCTCTGAGTGCATATATACTGAGAGTTTATTTTAATCCCTATTTTAATAATTAAAATTAAGTATTCTTGTCTGGTGATTAAAAGGTTACCGTGCAGCCTTAAATTACCGTAATGTAGTCGATAGGCTTTAAACTTCATTAGCCTAACTATTTAGCAACGAAATCAAGGGATCTTACGTACTACTGAAATATTATTTAAAGCAAGGCAAATGAAACCAATTTTGTTGTAAGGCAAGTTTAGGATGTGTGGGCGTGAACTGCCTCGCGTGATCTGTTCATTCTAACCTTGGCCTGTTTCAGTGTGCCTTAGTGAACGCAGAATCGAACCTATACTACTCATTGTGTTGTTTGGTACATATGGTTTTGATCCATATGGCTTTAGAGAGTATCCCGGTCCAGCTGGACCGAGGGACTTCAGCAAAAATACTTCAAAAATACCCCCCACACACAAACACAAACACATACTACCTTCACACCAACCACACACACTACCTTCACACCAACCACACACACTACCTTCACACCAACCACACACACTACCTTCACACCAACCACACACACTACCGTCACACCAACCACACACACTACCTTCACACCAACCACACACACTACCGTCACACCAACCACACACACTACCTTCACACCAACCACACACACTACCTTCACACCAACCACACACACTACCTTCACACCAACCACACACACTACCTTCACACCGACCACACACACTACCTTCACACCAACCACACACACTACCTTCACACACACGTACGTGCATAGCACTGAGGCACTAAGGAGAGGAGAAACATACAGCTGTTTACCTAAAGAAAGAATAAAGGCACAGAGATAAACTGAGGGACATGATAAACAGAAGCTGAGATAACTGACCAACTAAGTAATACATTACAAAAACTGGCGGAGTTTGGCCCACAGCAGAGACGAAAGGAAGAGAAGGAACCCAATCATTACACGATAACATCTATTCCACCAAACCCAATCATACCTTCGAATATTCCACTCTTTCCCCTCAGCAGCAGCCTACCATCCCCAAACATACATTCATCACCACCAGCGAAACAAATTAACAAGTACCCCAGAAACAAGCAAGCAAAATTTCCCGAGGGAGGAAGCACGCCACATTTTCAACACATTTGAGGTATAAGGAGTTACACATTGATTATGCCTTCTTTGTAGTTTAATTGAATGCATATTTCAGGATATATGAAGATATGTGGTTATGGATATACGCATATATGAGTACCCCCCTAGCCTTGAAGTTAATAAAATGGATTCATACATAAATCTTTAAGTTTCTTAAGGTTTTTTTTTTGAGGGATGGAATTATTTATTAATCAAAGCAGTCATGTTGAAGACTTCTCTCTCTCTCTCACACACACAAACACACACACATATATGACATTTACTGTACCATAGATGAAGGAAAAACAGTAACTATATATATATATATATATATATATATATATATATATATATATATATATATATATAACACATCGGCTGTTACCCACCAAGGCTAGGTAGGTAAAAAAGTTGCAATGAGAATAATAACAATTTTGCCGGTGCTTGAGAAATTAAAAAGAACGCTATAAATGGAAAAGACGGGAGAACAGAATTGAGAGGAAGAGACAAATTGGGAGAAGCAATTAGCGTTCATGAGCAAACGGGAAGGGCAGACAGCATAACACCTTGGTGTCTACATCGAAGCTTGCTGCCAAGAACTGCAGTCTGGTCACCTCTGTCTACCTAATTGAGGTAAGGATAGTGCAGCAAAAGGTTCTCTTCTCATCCTGCTTGCCCTCCGGTTTCACTTGTAGGATTTAAAAAAAATATATGAAACATCCAGCATTGAAAAACGGGCATTGATATTAAGAAAAGCGCGGCTACCCTTAACTACCCCAAAAAATTATTATAGGGTATTCTACCTCCACTTTCATGCCCCCTAGTGATCCACGACCAACAGGTTCTCCTGAACACTTATCCATCTGACACTAGGTTTCCAGTAGCCACTGCTCTCCACTATATTGTACTTAAATTACGCATTTACAAAGTGATTTTCTAACCGATTCTTAAGAGAATCTAACGTTTAACCACTTACAAATTTAGAGGAAAGTCTCAAATTCTGTTTTTAAGGCTTTTACATTTATTTGTATTGCATCTCTTACCACTTAGTTTCATGCCTATGTTTCGTATTGTTTTGCTCTGCACGTCAAATACTGCTTTGTGTCTGAGTACGTCAGATGTGTTCAGTATGTTAAATGTTTAAGATGTCTTTGTAGTTTTTCTTACGTGAAATCGTAAAAAACGCTTTGAATTCTTCATATTACTTGGTCTTTATTGAAACTATAAGCTTTGCTGCCCTTCTCTACACACTAAATTTAGCTTAGTCACTAATGTAATTTGGTAGTATATTGCAGGTGAAGCCTTACAAGTGAATCATATAAATAATATTGTTTCGGGTGTTTCAGATTCAGAATTATCTGCTGTAAAGCTTGTTTAACTCTGCTCGACATTTATTGCACTTTAACAAAATGTTAATAAATGATCCAGTATCTTTTTCTTGAGTCCCTGATCAGACCAGTCAGGTTGACAGAATATTTCGACGTTCAGATGCAAATGCCACCTGCAGATAGGTAAGGCTGTCGCAACATTTTTTTTTCCATCCGACAACTTTGTGATCTTACATGTTAATCCCGTTCAAAGTTTATTTGTGTAAGTTATGAATGTAATTAGGCAATACGTAGATCCATACCTGAGAAGCTCCACCTGATACGTTCCCTCATTCTGATGCTTCTGATACTAAAGTTTTAAACTGCTTATGATTTTTAATTACTCAGTCTTAAAGTAGACGTAGTTTTAAACTAGTTTTAAAAGTCGAAGTTTTAGTATTCGTAGTTTTAAGGGTATAGATGATTGAGGCTCCTCGAGGTGAGTGACTCTCACGGGCTAAGGGCGACATTAAATACAAACGCAAACAAGTTTACCTTGTAATTATTAATCATTACTGTTAATGGGTAAATAAATTGTTTCATGGAACAAATTTCTTAATGTTCATCCTCTCTGATTTAATGTGTCAAGTTGTTAATGTTCATCCCCTCTTGTTTTAACGTGTCAGTGTTGCTAATGTTCATCCTCTCTGTTTAACGTGTCAGTGTTGCTATTACAACCTCAGGTTCTCAAGGCCTGTTAACCAGGTCGTAAAAGGGAGCTCGGAACAAAGTAAACATAGTAGAAAACAATTTGAATTATATTTTCCTTCACCAAGTATATATAGATTTATACAAAGTATGTACACTATATACAGCAGAATAAGTATTAGTTCACGCCACGGTAGTCAAGGTAAAAGAGCAGCCAAGAGACAACCATGCAGCAACCAGCACAGAATGAAAATGATAATGGTAAAAACGTGCGTGGTAACCACGTCACCAGATCCACATTATGATTGGCTGAACCTAGGTACTGATCTGATGATGGGGCCCCGATCGTCAGATCCTTAGTGCCTGGTTCGTTGGTTGGGGAGGCAGCCTTCTATGAAGGTGTGACATGCGCCGAATAAAGGTTACGTACACTTTGCATGCCACAGTTGCTAATGTTCATCGTCTGTTTTAACTATCAAGGCTGTTAATATGTTATCATCTCTCTCAAGACCCTTGATGCCCGTGAAGGGCTGCCAAACCAATTAACTGTGGCCAATCTCTTCTTGAATCAAACATGATTTTTCTTCCTTGCCCCCGGGTGTTACATAATACCGACGTCATCATAACTCGTAATCGTAATACCACGATTGCAAACAAATCACAGAACAGGTGGGGTTCGAACCCATGGGTGGACTTGCCTGCATTTGGTTCAAACCAACTCCCGTGTTATAATCTTTTCGGGTTTAACGCCTACCCGTTTAGAAAGACACGTGAGCAAACACTAGGACATATTAATTAGAAAACGTTTCGGTCCTGGGACCTTGATCACTTCTAAGTGATCAAGGTCCCAGGACCGAAACGTTTTCTAATAAATATGTCTTAAGGGTTTACTCACTCGTCTTTTGTAAACCAATTTGTGGGTATCAGTTACCAAGGTTAACAACAACGCTTTCCTGCGATTAAAATCATTCAGTTTTTTTTTTCGAAGAAATTTCGTTGCCTTGATATGTTGATGTCGTTTCGGATTGTAATTACAGAGCTGAAGAACCTGTTAGGAACGAAGGGAATTTCTGTTTCTCGCTCGTTTGTGACTTGACACTGGTTCAGGATGGATCGAAACATCGTCAAGTTTACTTCTTTAGATGACGCTTATTTGTGGGCCATTTTGGTTTGAAAGGTAAAAAGGTGCCGATAAGCATGGAAACAGAGCAGTACAAACTTATATTTGGACAAAATTTAGCTTATGTGTGAGCGAAACGTTGAAGTAAAAAAAATTGCTTTGCGATAAGTGTCTGTTGCAGTACAGTTTTAATTGTTTCTTCGCAGTAAATTCACAATCTTATTGTAGTTTGCTCCATTGTCTTGTTTTTAGGATATGTTAGGAAATATATAATGAGAGAGAGAAGAGAGAGGATACATGGGAAGAGAATGCACAGAGGGAAGAGAAAAGCACTCTCTCCATTATTGGAAACGTGTGGAGGAGCAGTAGGAGGAAGGGCTGGAGGCAACTAGAAAAATGTCAACAAATAGAGATTGTGAGCTTGAAGTGTGGCCGTACTAGAGAGCGAGAGAGAGAGAGAGAAAGAGAGGTAGGTTAGGGAGGGGCGCTAGACCAAAATATTTAGTGCATTTGTGTAGTGGCTTCATACGTGCTGCCATGCATGCAGCAGGCCAGGAGGCAAATCCCCCTCTCACTCGCTCTTTCTTTCTCACTTTTTTGTTCTCTTTATTTTCTCTCTGGCACACAAACATTCTCATACACGCACATTGCACACTGCCAGAAATAAACGCAGCACCACACACATGTATATGTGCCAGTCAACATATAGAGAGCAACCTCTGAGTTTTGGTATGTGTTTGCACTGTCCTCTCTTTGGATGCAGGTGTCGCATCTAGGTTCCTGGTCCTGTCTCTTAACTGGTTGCTTGTTTGGTTCACTTCCTATCCTTGTGGGCCCCATCATGCATATTCTTAAAGCTGTGTGTCGAGTCTACCCCCCTCCCCCCTACCATTTTTTCGTCCACGTCATTACACCTGACCACCCTACCGCTGAAGAAATACTTTTTGACATCCCTGTGACACATCTGTCTTGAGCTTAGACCTGTGCCCATGTGAATCCGTTCTCCAGCTCTCTTAACAGTCCATCCCTCTCTACCATATAAAATCTAAAGTATTTTGTATGTTACTTATCCTCTGATATCAGAATCGCTTCATTTAGTGTTCTCTTAAACTATCATCCTGAGACCAATATCGGAGTGAAATTTCTGAAAATCTTCAGTTTCTATACCTTTATTAGTCAGGTGTGGGTTCCTTTTCATGGACGAAAAAGGAAGAGCCGTCTGCCTGTCGTGGGAATCTTTCTGCACCGTTTGAGTTCAAATGCTAGCTTCTCTCCTGGATTGTGGGCTCGATATGTTTTCAGTGAGAGAGGGTGGCTTCTCTTTCAGCCTTCCCTGTAGACAGTGGATGGGGATCTCCCGAAGTGCTGAACTCCGGTGATAACCAAGGCTAATTTCTTGATGCATGATTTTGTTCATGGAAGAATGATGGTGTTTCTTGACGGGTTCATGAGCGAGGGTGGGGGTTATTTTTATGGTGATCGTCCACGAGCACTCGTAATAAGAACATAAGAAAGAAGAAACACTACAGCAGGCCTACTGGCCCATGCGAGGCAGGTCCAATTCACCCACCGGCTTAAGCCAATGCCTTAAGGTAGTCAGGTCAGGTCACATTTACTAAGGAAGGAGCACGGCAACTGACCTAGTAACACAAGCTAGTGTGCGATACGGAGCCCCATACACTCCCTAGTGCTGTTATCCTGATAGCTGGCTAAGGTGGATCTTTGTTCACTGTTTACTCGGATTCCCAATATATTCTGACCTAGCACATATTGCTGCTTTTCACTCCGTGATCCAAAAGATCCAGGAGTGGTTAGCCCACTCCCATGCGCAGCACTTGGGTGTGGAGATTCGTTGGTGCACGAACCATGTTCGTGTCCCGTGAAATGAACGAGCAAATGCTGAGACAAAGACTGCTACAGTGAACTCGATAATTCGTTATAGCGTTAAACGAATTTATTATGTGGCCACATAAATGTGTTTAGCGCTTATCCACAATATAACAATAATAATAATAATAATAATAATAATGGTCCAAAATATATTATGCCAATTTACTGTTACGTTTATTTTAAAAAGAAATGATAAATATCTAGGCTATCGACATGCAGTATGACAAATGCACGTAATTGTTTACCATTTTTTCATATTTTCTTATTCACAGGAAGAAGGGGGACTCTTCATTATTTTCCTTAAGCTTGACTTTAGGATTATTGAGGGACGGAGAGGGTAAGGAAGGCGGCGAGAGCTGATATACTGCACAATTACTTTTTAATTATTATTATTATTTGTGGTATTAATAGTAACAGAAGTATGATTTGTGAATGTTTTAACCGTTTTATATTTAGTTTGCTACAGGCTGGATGCTGGATGCCTTTGCATCCAGCCTGTAGCAAACCAGGCCGTTGCCAGCAGCAACAGCCTGGTTGACGAGTCAAACACCAACCAGAAAAGCCTGCCTGCGGGAGTAGAAAAGCTCTCGAAACCCATCAACGGTATCAAGATAAAGTGTGGCAATGTTTTGCTCTATTTTCTTCATTTTGCTACAGAGGTGTAAGGGTGTAAAAGTCGTGCCCTAAGGTGGGACTTGTGCCACGTCCGCCCGAACATAACACCGCCCGTCGGCAGAGCTGAAAAGTTTGTGTATATGGACACAGGTCACCGGTGGTGATAAACTAATGTTGATACACTTGCAGCTGGGGACATTCTGTGACAAACCTGCAGGTGTGAACTTCCACATCGTGTTGAGACACATGAGGGTACATCTGTATCTTGGTGACGCACAACTAAAAACATCATCGCATAAAAATATGTTAAAAATATTAATGTTGTTACTGAACAGGATTTTAAGCGCTGTTCGATATAATTTTATGAAATAGAAATATTTTTTTTTACTTCGGTTGGATTATTTTGCTATTCTCTTGTTTCTGTCGCCCTCGCTCTAATATTCTCCGAACTTTCCTCCCCGAATTTCTTGGCTAGGGAATCGCCATCACGCTGATGAAAACATCTGCTGTCTGATGAAATGCTGGCAACACGGAGCATAACACACAAACTTCGTGCTGCACCTCGCCTCCGCTAAAACATGACAGCCACAAGTCAAGGCTGAACTCTCACTTATAAATCAAGGCTGGAATCTCACTTATAAATCAAGGCTGGAATCTCACTTATAAATCAAGGCTGAAATCGCAGTTGTAAATCGAGGCTCTATCCCAAGTCAGAACTCCAGCCATATGTCGAGGCTGGACTCCCAGTCGTAAGGAGGTTGACCATCTACTATTCAGACTGTACTGGTCGACTACCACTTCGCCAGAAATGCAGATGTTGTGAATAGGATCACCGAGGCTTACCTGATGAATGATGTTATGGTAGAGGCGACCAAACCTCAACAATACGCCTCCACATCGAAGCTTACATTCCCTCTCTGTTTTGTTTTTAATGTTTTCCAGCGTTAGTTCCCTACGAGGGTAGTGAGTTTATGCTGAAGTGCTTTCTATCCAAGGAACTGGAGCTACCCTACCATTTCTTGGGTCAAACTTGATTACCTTCCAGTTCGCGGGTTTAGCGTTTGTCAGAAAATGTAACCCAACGTAATTTTCAAAGTGTTATGTACTGAATATCCCCCAAATGTTTATATTAAGTTAAACATACCTGTAGGTATATATAACTAAATAAAAGAATATTACAGAAAATAAGGTTATCGTCTGTCAGTGGGTACTTCGAAGAAAATAAGAGACCGTAAAAATGTGTTTCTTGCTGCCTTAGGAGAGTATCTGAGCTGCGCTCTATGACCCATACGGATTTAATACATGCTTTCATAATATAATTATGAAAATTCTTAAACTACGTTGATGTTTGTGTGAAGAGTCAGTTGCTGTGCTGGTAGACAATCACAAAATCCGTCAAGTGGAAAAAAACACTGGTAACAGAATCCTTTTATTACAACGTTTCGCCCGAGACTGGCCTTTAAACAAGTTTGCGAGAGAGCCAGCCTTGAGCGAAACGTTGTATTAAAAATAATTCTCTGTTATCAGTGTCGTTATTCTCAGTCGCTGCGCTGTGAATATCAGAAATCAGCGCAAGGCGAGTAAGAGGCTTGATCCTCAGTCTGGTAATCAGGGCTCGGTTCCTGACCCATCAGATTGTTAGTGATGGTATTCCCTCAGCGAGACTGGAGGGAGGGGATACCACCGTCTTGTTGCCAGGACAAATGTAAGAGCAGGTTAGCGTACTATATGAAGACTCAGCTGTCGTGATGCCAGTGAGGGGCTCTTGATTCAAGGAATAGGAGTTGATTTAACGTTGGCTCTATATAGAGCTCTATTTAGTCATTGACTTCAAGAACTACATAGAGAACGTTGTCACAATAAAAGATTACGCTGCACCTGTTGTCTTGACAAGCGAGCAAAGGCCCCCTGGTCTAGGTCCTAATCCTTTGGCCAGGACAGAAGATGCATGAGAAACATTGATTAGTACGACATTTCGCTTTAAATAGTCATCTTGTTAAGTCATGAGTATTAATAAATCTTTAGACAGAGGGAAAAGTAGATCTAACAATGTCTTTTTTTTTTTTTTTGAGTCTTTGCCTTTGCTTCGCTATTCTTGGCAGTATGCTGTTTATATTCTCGTCGTTATTTTCGTAGGGGCCTGTGGAAGGCACTGAGGGAGAGGCAGAGGAAGGCGCTGATGGAAGCTTTGAGGGAGGCGCTGAGGCTCTGAAGGAGGTGCTCAGGAAGGCACTGAGGGAGGTGCTGAAAATAAGAAGTGTGATGACCTCGAGGACACTGGTAGCCTGGCTAGTGTTGGCCACTCTTCTTGGGCCAGACCTCTCCAGGCTTAAAAAAAATAGTTTCTTTTTTAAGCATCGGGTAACACGTAGTGTGTGTATGCGTGCGTGCGTGTTTGTACGTGTGCTCACCTATATGTAGTTGCAGGGGTCGGTTCACAGCTTCTGTAGTAGTAGACTGCGCGATCATTTTTCTAAATACGTACGTATTTTCTACAATCCTTGTGGCTCTATTATTATTATTATTATTATTATTATTATTATTATTATTATTATTATTATTATTTATTATTATTATTATTATTATTATATACACAACTGCAACCTTTTGTCCTCCCTGTAGCTGGTACTAAATAATTTTCCCCTCTTAAATTATATCACCTCTTTACATTTTTGCCTTCCTATGTCATTTTATCATCTACATTATCACGTCTCTCTCCATTTTCTTTGTATAGTAAATGTTAGGAGGGGAAATAAAGAAACGTAATTCCCGGGCAATGTGGGTATGTAAACCTAATTTTTTTGATCCCAAGTCAATGTAAGAACGACATTAATCATACTGGTTAGCGCACCATCTGTCTGTCTCTGTCTCTGTCTCTCTCTCGCTCTCTCTCTCTCTCTCTCTCTCTCTTCTCTCTCTCTCTCTCTCTCTCTCTCATAAAAATAGCTTGACACAATGCAAAAGAGAGGGAAGGAGAGGGGTTAGTGTTTGAGCGGAAATGGTATGGAGTTAAAGGGAAGAGAGAGAGAGATAGAGAGAGAGAGAGGGGTTGGGGAAAGAGTGGGAGTAGGGGGGGAAATGAGTGAGTTGAAAAGAGGAGTGAAAAGGCAGAAATATTTCACAAGCAACATGTCAAGTCAGCGCCAGGACCTCCCAGAGTGCAGACGGAGTACGGGAGTGCATACGGGGAGTACGGGAGTGCAGACGGGGAGTACGGGAGTGCAGACGGGGAGTACGGGAGTGCAGACGGGGAGTACGGGAGTGCAGACGGGGAGTACGGGAGTGCAGACGGGGAGTACGGGAGTGCAGACGGGGAGTACGGGAGTGCAGACGGGGAGTACGGAAGTGCAGACGGGAGTGCAGACGGGGAGTACAGGAGTACCCACATATTACAATTCAAAAACCGACAAACAATCATATGCTACCAAGAATATTGGTTCTCCCTTACCATGAAAACCTTCTTGAAAATATCTTCTCTACTTAAGAACTTTTAAATAAAAGGACTCATTCTCAAGTGTGAAATCATCACAACTAACAAGGAAATAATTAGTTGTGCAAACAGTCTTTCCTGAAGCCCCAATTACCACCCCGGTGCTCCATTGGGAGCACCGCTGGGTTATCGGGCCATCGACGCAGTCCTCAAGGACAAACTGAATGACCCGAAGAGAATGGAGGAGAGAATAAGGTATCTTGATGCCCATGATACCCTGTATCTCCCTACAAGGTGTCTTACTCTGCCAAGACTCACTTCCTAAGGTGCGCACCCTCTTTTGACAACCCAACACTCGACGAATATGACTCACTCCTGAGATCAGTCTTTAAGAAGGCACTGAATCTGTCACTGGAAGAGCAGCAATGGGATCAAGCAACTCTTCCAGTGCGACTGGGAGGTATAGGAGTGCGCAAGGCAACGCAGGTAGCTTTACCTGCATTTCTGTCCTCGTGTTTGGCTTCCAGTGGACTAGTCAAGGAGATTGTCCCCGAACGCTTGAGAGGTGCGGGAGCACAAACAGTCCCACTGGGACAAACTGGTCATGGAAAAAATCGCCAACACAATGCTCACCAGCGATTCAGGAAAGGACAAAGCTCGTCTATTATCGGTGAAGGCACCACATTCAGGAGATTTCCTTTTAGTGTTCCCAATTCTTCCCTGGGCACTCGACTCGATCCACAGGCCATTCGGATTGGTGTTGCTCTTCGCCTAGCCGCCCCCATACTCACCGAACATAGGTGTATTTGCGGCAGGGAGACGCTGATCAATTCGGACTTCATGGTCTCGTGTGTCACACATCAGAAGGAAAGTATGCTGGACGAGGAGGTCAACGACATCATAGAGAAGCCTCGCCACAGCCCGTTAACCAGCTCAACGGGAGCCCCAAGTACAGAGGTCTGACGGAAGTCAAAAGCATCCTGATGGAGCCACTATGCTACCCTGGAAGGATGGTAAGCAGATTGCCTGGGACTACACCTGTGCCACCACATTGGCGGACACCTACTTGCCATACTCTGAAGGTGAAGGGGGTGGAGCCGTCAGCTACAGGAAGACCCAGAAGACCCGCAAATATAAAGACCTGCCTCCTTACTATAACTTCATCCCAGTGGGGTCGGAAACCCTTGGAGCATGGGGCAAATGTGCTTTAAAGTTACTCAAAGAGCTGGGTGAAAAACTCATCACAAAAACTAAGGATCACAGAACAGCCAGCTTCCTCTTTCAGAGTGTTGCGATCCAGAGGGGAAATGCCTGCAGCATTCTGGGCACACGACCCACCGCCGGGGAGCTGGACGAAGTATTCGAGATGTATGCTATGAGATGTTATCTATATTGTTCTACTCCCTATTGTATTTTTGTCAATATATTCTGTCTTTAAATAAAGTTTTCATAGAATTTGGAATATAGGGGGTGTCAGGAGAAGACAATATTCAAACAGATCCTGGGAGAACCTTAGAGTTTTCTCTGAGGTATGTTATATAAAATTTAGAGGGAAATATATCTGTGTATGTACACAAATATAACAGTTAAAGTAATATTGATGTCAGTATACAACCGAATCGCAGCCTGTATGAGTCACGTGTAATCGCTAGTTTAAACCCAACGTAGGCACTGTATGTCCCATACGGGTTTAGCGCTTTCCCGCGAATACAGAAATATTAATGTTTAATAAAAGAAAATACTTTCAGATCTTACCAACTGACTTAGGAAAAGAATTTTGACCGCGACACATAAAACACCCATTTTCCATATTGAGAAGTTTGCCCGCAGGAAACAAGATTGATAAGACGGGGGTAAAAAGAAAAAAATATGTAAATAAGAAATTGCATTGGGAAATAAATCTTCATTAAGGTGTTTTTTTTTTCCCTGTCATAACTTATGCCCTGAGTTTTTTTTTTTTTCAAGAATTTATTTAAATAATATATTTGGTAGAAAATGACAAAAAGGAGACAGTTTGAAATGAAGATCTAGGTGGTAGAGGGTTCTTTCAATGTAACGTTTTGACCAATGTTAGGCTTCACCAAGCATTCGATAAAACCCGGCCTCGGGCGAAACGTTGCATTAAAAGGATTCTCTGCTACCAATAAATTGACATAAGAAGTTACATTAAAAACCAGAGAATGAACTAGTAGGGAAACTGATAGAATTGCTGTTGTGGTTCACGCTTGAAAAAAGGTGCCATGATGCAAGTGAAGAGCTCTTGATCAGAGGAAACGGAGATATCCTCCCTTTCCCTGGCTTCAACCTTATTTCCTTCCATTTCCCATGGAACTGTATAACCCATACGGGTTTAACTCTTTCTCCTTGAATGGAATTAGGTAGTTTACACAGGTTTTCCAGTGGTAAATATTTGCTAGGAAAATAGTAGCTAGGAAAATGCGTCCTACAAAAAAAGAAAGAGTCCTCAGTAAGAGAAGGCGAGAGATTTGCAAGACAGAAGCATTTAAAAAAGAGAATTTGACAAGAGAAGAGCGAAGATAGCGCCTCGGGAAAGGTTGTGAAGACTATTAAGAATCATGGTAAGGTAACGACTGTTGAGGAAGGTCCTAAAGAGAGCTCAGGGCTCTTACCAGGGCTTATCAGAGCCCAGAGGCATCAGGAAGAAATGCTCAGCACCATGGGCACTGTTCAAGATCCCGCGGGGAGGGGAGAGAGAGACAGATGCTCAAGAGCCCTGGAAAAACTGCTCAAACCCCTTCCCCCCCAGGAAAAGTGCTCAGAGCACTCTGGGGAAAAAGTGCTAAGAGCGCACGGGGTAAAAGTGCTCCCTGCCTTCAGGAAAACTTGCTCATGATTTATGCACCAGCAAAAGTTGAACAAACAACTACATATTATAATGCTGTGCCTTTTATGCAGAGTTACCAAACAAGCTTAATTTTCTTTTGGAATATTTTTCAAACGTTTAAACTCGCAAATTAATATAATCACATGAATTCATGTTTACTCCCAGAGAACAGAGCGACTTTCTCTGCCTTAGTGTATATATATGTATATAATGTATATAATATATATGTATATAAAGTGTATATATATATATATATATATATATATATATATATATATATATATATATATATATATATATATATATATATATATATATATGCCTGACAGGTAATACAACCAACCATTTCCACTTTTATTTATTCCTAATTTAAATGCAATCTAATCAATTATCTTGCCCTACACCCTTAGTTTTTTTAATTTATTTGTCTGAGTTGAAATGCAATTTGTGTAATTTATCTGCTGTTAATCTTGACTTTCAGCCTTAATACAAAACTTTGTTTTTCTTCCTAAATGATAGTTTCACTCTCTGCCGACATCCAACTCGCCAGCGAAATTTGATTAAATTCGCGGATTGCCACTTTGACAACTCCGATTAAACACACACACACCAGCACCCACCGTGATGTAGGGTTTTCTTTCTGAAACACACACACACACACCAGCACCCACCGTGATGTAGGGTTTTCTTTCTGAAACACACACAACAGCACCCACCGTGATGTAGGGTTTTCTTTCTGAAACACACACTAGTACATAGTACATTGTGATTTGGGTGCACCTTCTCATGCATAAGAGCACACACCGTGGTACCGGATCTACTTTCTGAAACATACGAGCATTCATGGTTATGTTGGACTCAGTTTCTCAGCAATATCATCACTCTGATGGTGTGAGCTCGCCTCAAACACACACACCCTGATGGTGTGAGCTCACCTCAAACACACACACTGATGGTGTGAGCTCGCCTCAAACACACACATATTGATGGTGTGAGCTCGCCTCAAACACACACACACACACTGATGGTGTGAGCTCGCCTCAAACACACACATACTGATGGTGTGAGCTCGCCTCAAACACACACACACACTGATGGTGTGAGCTCGTCTCATACACACACTGATGGTGTGAGCTCGCCTCATACACACTGATTGTGTGAGCTCGCCTCACACACACACACTGATGGTGTGAGCTCGCCTCAAACACACACACACACTGATGGTGTGAGCTCGCCTCACACACACACACTGATGGTGTGAGCTCGCTTCAAACACACACACTCTGATGGTGTGAGCTCGCCTCAAACACACACACACACACACACACACACACACTGATGGTGTGAGCTCGCCTCAAACACACACACACTGATGGTGTGAGCTCACCACAAACACACACACTGATGGTGTGAGCTCGCTTCAAACACACACACTCTGGTATGAGCTCTATTCACACACACACACACACACTGATGGTGTGAGCTCACCTCATACACACACACTGATGGTGTGAGCTCGCCTCATACACACACTGATGGTGTGAGCTAGCTTCAAACACACACTCTGGTGTGAGCTCGCCTCACACACACACTGATGGTGTGAGCTCACCTCATACACACACACTGATGGTGTGAGCTCGCCTCATACACACTGATGGTGTGAGCTCGCCTCACACACACACACTCTGATGGTGTGAGCTCGCCTCAAACACACACACACACTGTGTGAGCTCGCCTCACACACACACACACACACTGATGGTGTGAGCTCGCTTCAAACACACCCACACTCTGATGGTGTGAGCTCGCCTCAAACACACACACACACACTGATGGTGTGAGCTCGCCTCAAACACACACAAACACACACTGATGGTGTGAGCTCACCACAAACACACACACTGATGGTGTGAGCTCGCCTCACACACACACACACTGATGGTGTGAGCTCGCTTCAAACACACACACACTGATGGTGTGAGCTCGCCTCAAACACACACACACACACACACACTGATGGTGTGAGCTCGCTTCAAACACACACACACTCTGATGGTGTGAGCTCGCCTCAAACACACACACACACACACTGATGGTGTGAGCTCGCTTCAAACACACACACACTCTGATGGTGTGAGCTCGCCTCAAACACACACACACACACACACTGATGGTGTGAGCTCACCACAAACAAACACACTGATGGTGTGAGCTCGCTTCAAACACACACACTCTGGTGTGAGCTCGCCTCACACACACACACACACTGATGGTGTGAGCTCACCTCATACACACACACTGATGGTGTGAGCTCGCCTCATACACACACTGATGGTGTGAGCTCGCTTCAAACACACACTCTGGTGTGAGCTCGCCTCACACACACACTGATGGTGTGAGCTCACCTCATACACACACACTGATGGTGTGAGCCCGCCTCATACACACTGATGGTGTGAGCTCGCCTCACACACACACACTCTGATGGTGTGAGCTCGCCTCAAACACACACACACACACTGTGTGAGCTCGCCTCACACACACACACACACACACACTGATGGTGTGAGCTCGCTTCAAACACACCCACACTCTGATGGTGTGAGCTCGCCTCAAACACACACACACACACTGATGGTGTGAGCTCGCCTCAAACACACACAAACACACTGATGGTGTGAGCTCGCCTCAAACACACACACACACACTGATGGTGTGAGCTCGCCTCAAACACACACAAACACACACTGATGGTGTGAGCTCACCACAAACACACACACTGATGGTGTGAGCTCGCTTCAAACACACACTCTGGTGTGAGCTCGCCTCACACACACACACACACACACTGATGGTGTGAGCTCACCTCATACACACACACTGATGGTGTGAGCTCGCCTCACACACACACTGATGGTGTGAGCTCGCCTCACACACAACAATTCTTAGTGATGCATATTCAGCGCTGTATGACCCTAGTGGGTTTAGCGCTTAGTTATGATTGTAATAATTCAGTGATACATAATTGACCTTTTCGAGCACACTATAACTTATCCTACTAAAAGAATGTTGCTACTACTTTGGTTCGTGAAAAAACAACGTTGATACAAACCCAAAGAACATTAAATCATCGAACTATGATTTAAGAGCATTAAATCATCAGACTATGATTTAAGAGCATTAAATCATCAGACATTTCTTGGTACTTAGTTTTTCTATGATTGGCTGAACTTGCTTAAATAGCGTATATAGAGAAATTAACTTTAAAAAGTAAAATATCTACGTCCTGCCATGAATTAATACACCCTCATCAGCTGTGTATTTGTGTTGTCGTCTCCATCTGCCAAATTGTCTTGAAAACCCACCCGCCCGTTATTAAATAATTCTGTCAAGTGTCACGATCTGTGTCCTTCTGCAGTATAGCTTGACCTTTGTCGTGTTCTCCTCCAAATGAAATCTCACTGCTAATTAACGTTATAATTTTCTCATACTAGTCGAGATGTCATTTATTTTTTGTGTCTCTGGCGTTGGTCACACGACCTTCGACCTCCTTCATAGACTCTTTCTTATGCCCCCCCCCAATATTGTGCAATGTCTCAATCGTTACGCAAGCAATTTTTCAGCCGAATTGTTTTTATTAACTAGAAATTCCGACACATGTCAACTTACGCGCTCACTGCCCAGAAAAAAACAGTAGCATTTGTCCGCTGGACGATACAATTGTAAGCGTAAAGGTAGGGGGAGGTGGTACATGGGGCGTATCTTGGTGGGCATGTGGAGGGTAGGGGATGAGTGGGACATGGTTTGGTGGGGGCGTATCGAGGGAGGGGATCCACGGGGCGTGGCTTGGCGGGGTTAGGGTGTAGGGGTAGTGGGTGTGTTAATAATTGCTCAGTCACTCGGGAACAAAATTGGGTCTGCAGTAATCGCTGTGATGCGGTTAAACAGTCAATTTTGGCAGTAAATTGGTCATGGAACCCCCTGCCTCTCGCATTTACTGGCCGGCGACCCCCTGCCAGCCAGAGGTGAGTGAGGCAGAGAGAAAAAGAGGGTAAGGGGTAGAGAAAAACAGAGGGAAAGAGGAAAATGAAAGGGAAAAGGAAAGAGAATGGGAGGGAGGTTAGAGAGGCAGGCAGAGAGACGGGAAAGAGAACATAGGAAAGAAGACTGCAGGAAGACCTCAAAATTCTTATGGATGCTGTGTGAAAAATAATTGACTACAGTCGAACTCTAATTCTTTGTAGACAGTTGAGATTGAGTTTGACTTGTGTTGCTGGTATTAGCGCTGCTGCTATCACCATTACTTCCACCTTGCTACTATTATGATGCAGGTAGCTCATTGTCAACTGACTCTCCTAACGGTGCTTATGAAAACACGTAAAGATTTCTACGACCACAGCCAGAGTTTGCGCAGGATTTAGTCGAATCTGATGTTTGCAGAGCGCTTGTTTAGTTGGTTATTAAATGACTAATATTTTTTTAGTTAATATCTCAGTGGATAAATCTATTCCAGTGATCTTTAACTATGCAAAAAAAAAAAAAAAAAAAAAACCTGTTTGTTTTAATTCCATTGTTTCGAAGTATTGATTCTATTTGCACTTTAAATAGGTCATCATGTTTCAGTATATAAAAGGCGTTCAGTGTTTTACAGGTTTGAATGAGATCTCCCAAGGATGAATACAAGGGAAAATAAGTCTGGTGATTTGTAGTCTTAAAGCTTGTTTCTTGCTTAGTTACCCTTTTATACACCTGAGAGAGACAGAGGGAGGGAGAGTGTGTGTTTGTCAATAAGAGAGTCAGAGTTGATTATTTTTATTATATTAATGAGGAAGCATTATACCTGGGTGGTAATAGGAAGCAATCAGGTTTGATCCATGGAGGGGTAAAATAACTTCAGTTCATTTGATGAAGAACCTGTCACCAGCATCACGGCACTTTCCTTCCGCCCGCATGGAAACGAGATAAAGACCAACAATAGCTGGCTGCCAGCATGTATCTCGTGTAAAATTTATTAATTCCCCAGTAATGCCATGCATTATTACCGTTCACACTCAGCCTTCGTCCGCTCTCTCATTATGCATGAAGAACTCATCCACATTTCACAGGCATCTCACTCAAACACACCTCGTTTCTCTTTATTGTACTCTTTTTATAAACTATTTCGACGTTTTGCAGTCTCCGGCATTACGATTATTGAGGCGTTGTTTATTTTTATTTTGTTTTTGGTTGACTAGTGTATTATTGTTGACTAGTTTATTATTGTTGACTAGTTTATTATTGTTGACTAGTTTATTATTGCTCTTGTCCGATTTTTTGTTTACATTTTACATCAAAGTCTTCCTGCCTGAATGAAATAGCGTATTGCCAATTGGTATAGTTATAAAGACAAAAGATGAAGAACAAGCTTTAAGAAGTATCGTTGCATTTTGTAACCGATGATTTTTTTTGTAGTAGTTCTACACAGAGCAAAACTTTGTCTTAATAAAAGTTTGTTCTTAAACTTGTCTATTTTATATTCTTCCTGACTGTATTTCTTTTCATGCCCATCCCCTTTATTCATTGCCTTGTTAAACTGCCTGTAGCTGACTGTCCTTCCTTTGATCTAAAAGATCAAGAAGAGAATTACATTCCAAGGCGGTGGAGATTGAAATGTCTCGGTACTCAAACACTTTAAAATCTCCATTATTAAAGGATATGGAGTAGGTGATATTATTTAAATGACTAATAGGTGTTATGTTCTCCTGTGTTCCAACACGTGTCTGGTAACGAGTGGCGTGAAGAGGTGACCAAGTCAACTTTTATCCCAACGGCTCCTAAATAGTCGCTATCTCACTCTTAGGGATTTTCTCCAGGAGAAAGAGCTTTGCTATCTCTAGCTCTTACTAGCATTGCTGGGACTGTGCTCATGGGAGGTAAGAGGGAAAAGTTCGCTCATGGCAGGTGCAATATGAAGTGGAAACAGCTCTCGCTCATTTAACGAGTCTACGTACGAAACTTGGTAAAGCTCTTTTATGCCGACGTATTCAAAATTTTATCTGCAGTTTGCAGTTTGCGTCCAATGTTTCCACCCCTTCGCCGGGAATCGAACCCGGACCCTCACCGTGTGAAGCGAGAGCTTTTGCCACCAGGCCACGGGGCCTTGGTGAAGCATAACTGTTCTCGTTGTACCTGAATGGTATACAGTACCGACAAGATAAAGAATTAGACGCATATGCAACATGTGGGTAACTTTATTTGTAGATGTTTCGCTAACCAATGGCTTTATCAATATAAGGAAATAATGTTTAGAATGTAGAATTATATAGACAAAAATTTAGTTACTCAATCCCTCAGTGTTGGAGTTTGTGAAGATCACCGTAATCTTCAAGACTACGGTGCTCTTCAACTCCAAGGCTGAGGGACTAATTTCCTCATTCTTTGTATAAAATTCTACATTCTTCACATCTTGTCACTGTATTGATAAAACCACTGGTTGGCGAAACGTCTACAAATAAAGATGCCCAGATGTTGCACATGTGTCTAATTCATTTTCGCTAATGGAATTTATCACCTTTGCTGTGAGTGGGATTTTTATTTTCGTTGAAGAAACATTTCTCTTTCATTAGTTTTTTTTTAGTCTCTCCTTTACATTTTTATTTTAATATATCTTACACAGTATTCAGCACTTTGTAAGTTCATCTGAGCTAATTGATGATTAACGTCTTCCCATCACAGGTAAAACAGTTAAATATGAAAATTGTTAGATTGGGCTAAGTTAAATATTTCGGGAAGATTAGAGTGCTAAGTTAATTTTATTGAAAAACTGAACTGGTATATCAGAATTTTTCATAATTATTTTAATGTGTTTAATTGGTGAGGGATCAATGGCAACTACATTCCTACATCTTAATTCACTCGTATTTTACTTTTGTTTTTAATGGGTAATTTCTTAACTCAGTCTCTCTCTCTCTCTTTCTCTCTCTCTCTCTCTCTCTCTCTCTCTCTCTCTCTCTCTCTCTCTCTCTCTCTCTCACACACGTACGTACGTACGTACATTTTCAGCAATAATTATGTATTTAAATGGAGGAAGATGTTGCCACTCTGACCTAAATAGGAAAAAGTAAGTAAGTAAACGAAGTTTAAACAATACAAAAGTATGGAGTGTACCATATATGGAGAAAGAGTAACAGAACAGAATAATGTAAACTCGGCCGTATCCCACCGAGGCAGGGTGACTTAAAAAAAAAACGAAAGTTTTTAATTTTAAATTTACTAAATTTATACAGGAGAAGGGGTTACTAGCCCCTTGCTCCCGTCATTTTAGTCGCCTCTAACGACACGCATGGTTTACGGAGGAGGGAGGGAGAGAAAGAGACAGAGAGATAGAGAGGAGGGGACTGATGTTTGGAATACGTGGGTATGAGGGAAAAAATCAGGGAGGGAGGACCCAGCCGAGCTTCCTACCGTGGTAAGGTAATTGACAATTTCAACCTATTTCCTCAGCTTGGTAATAACACCCAAGGAGGTAGTCTCGTCTCGTCTCTTCTCTCTCGCTCTCCACATCTAACCTATTCTCTTAAATATGTTTATATGTGTGGGCGTATATTGTGTGCTTTATCCAAAGACTGCATGTATATTGTGTACTTTCTCCAAAGACTGCATGTATATTGTGTACAAAGATTTCTCTTTCTTATCTTTCTCGGCTGTGTTGTGAGATATTCTCTAAGGCTCCTTACAGCTCACCAGGGTAAAATATACCTAGACTATGAAGTGCCTGAGATAAGACTCTGGGATGATCTGTGGTGTGGTGATAGTAAATGTAGTGGTATATGTTGCGGTGGTCGTGGTGAGTGTCAGTGGTAGAGGTGATGAGCGTGGTGGTGGTGATGGGTGTGTGGTGTTGTCTGCTTGTTAGTGATGCTCGTGAGAGCATATAGTGTAAAGTGACACATGCAATTTAATGTAATGTTTATTTGATATAATCCAACCATGTCGTATATTGCTCTTGTTCTTGTATGAATGTGTATGTATTATGCGTGAGTGTGTGTATATATGGTCTGTCTGCAGGTATGTGACTATTTTTACGTCTAGCAAGAAGCTAGGTGATAATTTAGATGCATTGTGCATGAGGCTTTACATAGCTGAGGTCGGACGTGACGAGGAGTGCATATGAATAAGAAAAACTCTTAAACGACTTAAATATGAGGAAAAACATTAGGCAAACTGCGGAGACAGAGAAATAGCGAGAAAAAGAAATATAAAGAGAAAGAAATAGCGAGAGACAAATAACGAGTGAGAGAAATAGTGAGAAAAATAGAAAGAAATAGTGAGAGACATAGAGAGAGAAATAGCGAGAGAGAGAGAGAGAAAAAAAATCGAAAACAAAAAAAGGCAGAATACCGTGACTGGAACAATACACAAATAACCCGCACATGGAAGAGAGGAGTTTACGACGACGTTTCGGTCCGACTTGGACTTGGACTTTGTAAATGGCCCCAGTCGGACCGAAACGTCGTCGTAAACTCCTCTCTTCTATGTGCGGGTTATTTGTGTAGAGAGAAATAGTGAGAGGGAGACAAATAAGGAGTGAGAGAAATAGCTAGAGAGAATGAGGAAAAAATAGAGAAATATAAGTACATGTATAAATGGGAGACGTGGTGAGAAAGGAGATATGCAAAGAGGAACGGCATTTTTTTTAAATTTTGATACTTCGGGAGTGTGCGGCTACACTGTCCTATAAATTACTTAGTGTGAGACTAAAAGTATAGCTGCTTCCATTCTCATAGTCCACCACACAAGCAGAGTAACGAATTCCGTCAATCTGTGAGACGATGGATATGTCGGAAGGCATATCCACCGCATTTTGGAATCTGGGTACAGAAGCAAAAGTTGTTTTTAGATTTCCTTGTATCAAGGATATGGAGTTGAAAGTCAATGAAATTGTGATAAAGAGAAGATGTGGCGTAAGACACACATTATTACGTGGGAATTTCCATTTAATATATAAAATATAATATATAGAGAGCTTATGGGAAGCTGTTGGGGTTGTGGATGAGACAATAAGTCACAGTTGGCGCCGCTGATACAAACATTTCACAGTAAGGCTGGTTGTAAAATCATCCTTTTGTAAGCTTGTGGCTGATTGGGTGCAGCGTCGGGCCAGATACAAGCACAGAGCAAATGTGAAATGGAAGACTGTGAGTGACAACAGTGTACTATTCTGATAACATCCCTGGAAACACAATAACAGAATAGATGTATATCAGAGAGCTAATGTGGATCTTCGAAGAGTTTGCTCTTAATGAACACACAATAGAATCTACCAGAAATGACAATACACTAAACATGATTTTCTAATGTGTTTGCGTTCACAGTCTGATAGAAGTAAAAACAAATATAATTTCAGGATTAAAGAACTTCAGAAATAGTCAACGAGAAAGAATATTCGGTAAATTTAGCTTAAAGTATTAACTGGCATAATAAAAATTGATCATATATTCCTTAGGATATAGTCCTGAGAACCCTAAACCCTCACCAGTACCCGGAAAAGATAAAAACAGAGGTATGCGAAGTCTGAACGAAATATGTACAGCCGAGAAAGTCTTCATGAATATCATATACAGAAACTGAACGTAGAAAAATGTACAGACACAAGAAAAAAGGAGTTTTGAATTGCTAAAAAAATAAGAATAATGTAACAGCGAAGTAATGATCATCTTGAAATCAACGATATAAAACAGAAACTTACCTTCATAGCAGATGGAAGAAGCACAAATGGAACACTGTGGTGTCCGGGAAAACTGAAAAACTAAATATTCTACACATGTAAAATCCAAGCCGATAACCACCTGTAGAATTGGTCTATTAATCACAGCAGGTTCATACACTGACGCAAAAAAATGAGCGAAATTTTAAAAGACCAGTATAAATCAATGGTGAGCAATCTATTAAACGAAAGTAGAGGGGAGAATACAGAGAAATGTTGCGTTGCCTTTTCCTGCTTTACTAATAATATTTCTGACATAAGCGCTAATCCCTAGAGAAATTAAAAAAAAAAGACTGCCCCCACAAGTAGCACCTGGGTAGGATTCATGGAGTTGCTTATAAACAGTGAAGTGTAAACTATCACCTGCACAAGTATTCAGAATTCTTTGGAGAAAGAGTTTAAAAGTAAGTGGGATCCAAGAAGCTTTTAAAAATGCAGACATGATTCTTCTGCACAAAGGAGCCAGTAGGGTGCTGGATTTTTTTTATAGATCATTAGCACTAACATCACACATACATGTCTCTGAATGGGTGATGAGACGCCAAATTACAAAGCTTATGAGAAAGATCATTCTTGGCACTATTACTAAACCACTACAACAAAATTACCGAGGCTCTAGAGGAAAGCCAGAATGCATATGTGGTCGACACAGATTTGACAGATGCGATCATGGGGTGATAGCACATGAAATAGTCAGTATGTATAAAGGGGAGAAGTAGGCAAATGGATATTCAATATTCTGACGAACAAAACGGTTATAGTAAACAAAAGCAAAATGTAGCCTTAGCAAAGTGAAAACCTCAGTGCCCTAAGGAACGGTCCAGACGCCTCTACAGTTTCTCATCCTCTTAACATACAGATAAAAACACTAGCCACAGCTATGTTATTCTTTCCTGACAACAGGAAAATAAACATTAAAGTTACCTCGATCGAAGACACACAAAAACTGCAAGATAATATTGTTTTCCAGAAGGGGCAGTAGAAAATAACATGATGAGTTAAGGTGACAAATTACAACTGCTCAGAAATGGTAACCATGAACTCAAAAACAAAATACAAAACGAAAGGAACATGTTAAGTACCAGGGTGTAATAATGTCCTTTGACGTATCTTGCAAAGAACACAGTAAGCCAAATGTCACAAAAAACATAAAAATGATTGGACTGAGAAAGCCACTGGTTGGCGAAACGTTTTCAAAATGAAGATACCCAAGTGTTGCACAAGTGTCTATTTCATCAGCTGTATAGTAGTATATACCTGGCCTCTTCTACGAAGGAGCTACATTTTCTTTAGTCGAATCAAACCTGATTATTTCCTATTCCCCAGGCACTTCATGAACCTGTAAGGTTCATGAAGTGCCGTATGAACCTTCATGAACCTGTAAGGTTCACGAAGGTTCATACGGGAATATAATATTTACACCTTCAGTTTATTACACTGTGGTTAGGTAATATTAGTCTAATTTCGTTTGACAAATATATCCATCCATCCTTATTCCTGTTTGATTGTCGCTAAACTTTCTTAAAATTCCAGTAGTATCATAAGCCAGAATTTACATTCTTTGGGCGCGCGTTTCGTGATAAAGCCTCTAAACTCCAGATGTTCCACAAATCGTTTGTCTCGTATTTTTGAAGATCGATGCCATCTTGGCTATGAAAGTAGGCAAGAAGTTATCCAGTCTCGAATGACTTCTTGTATGTCTTTGCGAGCGGCTTGCTCAAATCTTAAGGTTTTTCAATATCCATAGATATGATCTTTTGAGTATTAAAAAGTTATTGTAAAAATTAAGAACCGTTTAGAATATTTTATTAGCGATTCCAGTGAAACGATAAAACAACGATTGAAAGGCAAGGATGAATTAGTACAAAAAAATATTAAAAGAAACAGCCCATTTTTATCGTCTGTCCCGTCTGTCGTCGAGTCTGTCATATCAAGCACAGGAACAACGCTGAAATGATCTTCAGAGAGCAGGACAGGGACAGAAGCCACTATATTTAAACCTAGTTAGTTGCTACTTTCTAAATCGCAGAACAAAATTTTTGTTAAATGCAGAATGTCCCCCAAAAATGTATACACACTTCTCCTCCGTTCTCACCAAGGCTTTCCACTGTCTTTGAACTCCATTTATGTTTTCACATATCCAATGCCACTTAAATACATATGTCCGTTGTTCAAACATAAGTCTGTCATTATTCATTCCTAAGGCCAGTTTTCACCTGAAAAATAAATGACGTTACAGAGTCAAGGGCTGATAAAGTGTGTACACATTTTTGGGAGGGACATTCCGTATAACATCTTAATACATCTCGGGTGCCACGTGACACAACTATTAGGTGAACTCACGTCTTCACCTTACCATCACCCGTGACTTGTATTCTCCACTGTACTGTGCTTGCTCTCTCTCTCTCTCTCTCTCTCTCTCTCTCTCTCTCTCTCTCTCTCTCTCTCTCTCTCTCTCTCTCTCTCTCTCTCTCTCCTCTCTCTCTCTCTCTCTCTCTCCTCCTCTCTCTCTCTCTCTCTCTCCTCTCTCTCTCTCTCTCTCTCTCTCTTTCTCTCTCTCTCTCTCTCTCATACATACATACATACATATATTGTAATACATATTTAGTATTGCGTTTGTATTTTTCTTTTCAGTTTTTTTTTGTGGATAAAGCTTAGTTGCAGTTTTTTAGATGTCAATTAATAATAACATTATTACATTGAACTCTATATATGTATCAGTAATTTTTAATCGAAAGCCTATCCCTCCACGAAAATAAACTTCATAAAATATATAGCGTAATCATCGGAAATTTGTTAAAAAATTGAATAATGCCAAGCATCCACCAGGCGTTCCTCACCTTGTGTTGCGAACATAATTTACCCCTCACACTGGACGTGTGAATCAGGGAGAATATTTATAATGGATGCAGGTACACCCACGCCCTGGTATTATGAACCTGTGTATGCATATACGTGTAAATAGAGAGAAATTCGCCCTCTGATTCGCGTGCCTGGTGTCTATCAGGCAGCAGCTGTGGGCGCTGCAGGGGAGCCATTTCTTCTTATTGAATGATTCCTGATTACAGAGTGTTGTGGGGATGAGCACTGAGGCCCCCTCCTTCCTCTGCTGCCACAGACTTGTTTCGCTATTCCTTTCTTTCGCCTCACTGTACCGGGAGGGGAAGCATGGGTACGACCACCCATACAACTACATAATTTACTTGTCTCAAACAAGACTTTTCTCTCGTTTTATCTATCACCCATGCATAATTTGTACAATATTGCCTTGGTTAGGTTTGTTGAGGTGAAAGTCTTTTTGTGTTGCCGCGGTATATTTTTTTATAAAGGATTGATTGCATTGTCTGTAAGACGAGTTGAACGCCTCGTTGTTCTTACTTGAAACTTTAAACACTTAGGTTTAAATGTAAAAACAATTATTTTATTTAAATCCTAAAACATTTTGCCGACAGTAGTGAAGAATACAGGTTTCAGAACAAGCCTTTTTTGGGATAACTTTTCGGTTGATCTGCAGCCTGCGTCACGTCATTTCTGTAAGAATGGTCAGCGTTTCCCCTTGGTGGCCATTTTTGGGACCAATTATTTGTTTGCACTATGATCGTTACATTAAAAATCAGAGCAGCCAGATATTGCGCGCACACTGGATGGAAATGAGAGTTCATATAGACTGCAGATTATCAATTTGGATTCAGTAATGATCTTGTTAAAGGGAAATGAATCCTGGATATAAAGGAAGTTACTGGCTGGTACTAGACAGGTCTCCCCCGTGAGTATATATTTTCTTGATACTATGAAGGTATTTGACAGAGTAAGTTGCTGGATATTCATTAAGTTAAACAAATGGTACAGACCCATATTGTAAGATTAATAAGGTTAATATTTAGGTATTACATTAATTTTTGTACAGCAGATAAACGGGATACATCGAGGAGGTAAACAAACTCATACCGTACTTGTACAGTGATAAGAGAGTCACACACTATTGCCTAATTAACGGATTGCGACAAGAAACATTATCATTTTTAAAAGAGTGTACTGGTAAGTCAGCAGAAAGCCTCGGTTATTTGACTAAGACCCGCGTCAGGAAACATTCGTCCTGTTTCCTGACGAATCTTGCCTAACCTAACTTGCTGGGGATCAAACAAGCGTCCTCTTCTTTTCAAGTCCACAACCACAATAACTCAGTGTGCACAAAACATTTCTTTGTAGGTAGCTCCCAGCTGTTGCTTAACCCACTTTTATACAGAAATAATGACATGACACGTCTCATGGATACACCATGGGATCAACTACCCATCTGCCAAGTACACTTTAATACAAGTTTATTGTTCATGCTGATGAATAAATACAATTCTGAGTATGAAAAAAAATGTTGCCTAGAAACAGTAACTGTGTTAACATTCCAAGCTGTGCTGGACATCACATATAACAATAATAATAATAATAATAATTTTATTATTTTTACATTTGTTATTTTTATTTATTTTTATTATTTTTACATTTGTTAGTTTTATTATTATTATATTTACGTGATTGTCCTCGTCGTAAATTGCTAAAACCAGTGTTGGGGGTCATTCAACGCAAGGAGTGGCGGACGCTCGATCCTCCGTCCACTAAGCTCGAGGTAGTTACTCTGCCTAACTACTCGTCAAGTCACGACGGTGTCCATAATCATCGCTTCTAAAAAATCTAAAGATAATTTTGAAAATATAATACCAAACCCGATGAGTCAGTTATGTGACACAACTGATTTTTGCAATGTGTCAAATTAGATCTTTATCGAAGGAGTCGCTGTTCGTTGTACAGAACGTCTGTTTGGAGCTCAGCAGATGGAGGATCGAGCCTCCACCACGTCTTGCACTGAATGACCCAAATGGGCTTAGCGCTTACCATGGATTATTTATAATAATGAAGAGACCGGTGGACTGTTACAATTCTGAACTACAACTGGGTGGTTAAGGTGCCCAGAATGAAGAGCTCGCCAGTGACTGTGTAAAATGCTTCGTTGTAAGAGGTTCGCACAGGTGCAGTGCAGCTGTGACTGGGGCAGAGTTTCGCCCAGTGTAAAGCTTCATAAAGTCGATTGACTTGGTAAAGTTCTATATAGAGCGAAAAGTTGTCAAAATAAAAGCTTGTTCTGTACCTGTTTTATTTCTTCACTGCTGTCGGCAATAGGCCTTCTTACCCCCAAAAAAAAATCAAAGTATGGCTTATTGCAGGGGTAGCTGCCTCCACTAATACCCTGATTATCACACCAAGATAAAACGACACACATCTAATTTCTGCACTGTATAGGGAATAGCAACATATGCTACGTATGTATGATCGTTTTTGCGATTCAGTTTTTCTGGTATATAACCTTTCATAACAATAACAGAAGCACTATGAACAAATTAGGACCTGGTATCATTGCAGCATTTCACTTGGCCTCTTAGCTGAAAAGCGTAATTATACCGTGTCCAAACTTTTGTTAATAGCGGTTTTGCTATATTCTACACTATTTCAATATAAAGTTCTCGTCACGGCATTATGCCTGGTGAGCGCCCCGGCACAATGCCGTGATGAAAATCAAAGGCCTACCATACAGGGGGGTCTTTTTTCGTCAGTGCATTATGATGTGTAGCAGCCGTTAGCATGACGTCACAACATGCCGCTACACTTCACAGTTCACAGTGACTTCTCATTGCTCACGTGGCTGCCGTGGTGAGAGGAAGTGTTGCACTTTTGTCTCATCCGCCCCATCTTTTGTCCGGTGTTCCCTTTGGTTTTGGGGCTATACATGTTTAATTATGGGTAAAAGGAAGTCTTTAACACCTGAAACTATAGCTCAAATCATAGGGCTTCACAAAGCTGGGCACAAGACGAAAGAAATAGTCTAGAATGTTAGTGTGTGCGAGCGTTCAGTTAGGAACTGGGTGCGGTGTCGACTTACCGTCTGCCAAACCTCGGCCTGGCCCCTCGAGGAAGACATCTGTTCGTACCTTAACTGTGTTAAAGAAGCTAACAGCTTCTACCCAACAGAATGCACTGACGAAAAAAAAGACCCCCCTGTATGGTAGGGCTTTGATTTTCGTCACATCATTATGCTGGGGCGCTCACCCGGCATAATGCCGTGACGAGAACTGTATATGTATGCTCGATAACTCACATGGAGACAAACTCAGAAAATTTATTGGTCTGTATATTTCGACCTCCTGCTGGGGTCCTTTTTCAGCAACACACGCATGTTTGCCTTCTGACCAATTCATGTATTAACCGTCAGTGGGTGTGTCTCCAGTACGCTAGTGTGAACTTGCATCTCTCAGACACATTGACAATTACATTAACTTGTACAGACAATGCTTCGTGCAACACTTCATTGTTATGGCTATGCTCTGAAAGCCAATTAGCTGCAATATAGAGAGATGGTGAAGTAATTTTATGCCCTGGTGATATTGATGACATTTCTGGTATTGCTTTCAGTCACCTGTAATACTGACTAGGAACCCACAGCCCAGGAAAGAGAGAATAAACGTACTTCAGGAAAAATTGTGGACATCTCTCCCTGGACTCCTGTGAATAGTATTTTCTTACCCTATCACCGTCGCCATATCATATAGTGTTATATATATATATATATATATATATATATATGTGTGTGTGTGTGTGTGTGTGTGTGTGTGTGTGTGTGTGTGTTCACCTAGTTGTGGTTGCAGGGGTCGAGTCACACCTTCTGGCCCTGCCTCTTCACTGGTCGCTACTAGGTCACTCTTCCTGCTCCATGAGCTTTATCATACCTCTTCTTAAAGCTATGTATGGATCCTGTGTGTATGTGTGTGTGTGTGAACACTCTTCTCTTAGGGTTTAGCATTTTCCCATAAATATAACAGTACTAATAACTAAGGCTGATACAGTCTCTGTTCGCTTTATGAAAAAGTTAAACATAGATCCTAAGCAACAATTCAGCAAGGGAAAATGTTACATATTTTCGAATAAATAAAGTGACTATAATACCGTTTTAGACTCCAATTTTAATGTTGTCTTCAATCACTGGTTGACTTTGATGTATTTCACGAGGTCTCTGTGACCTGCTTCCTTGTGGTCACTGCTGACAGCATATTAATTTTTTGTACCGAAACACAAATGGGAAGAGGTTTGCTGATGCTAGTGAAGCATTCCAAATTCAAGAAATTTGAACTGTCATATCCTTCTCTGGGATGAAATCTTATTACCTTGAATCAAACGTGATTACTGTAAGCGTATCCAATAAGCGTATTGATGTCCTAGGATTCTCGTATGAATATGCTGAGACTTATCTTCTGTGTATTTCCTGTCACAGACTCCATGAAAAAAGTCTTAAGCCCCAGCTCTGCTATCGTTTGGTAGGTGGCTGACACATCTTTTGAGATCTTTGGCAATGATGGAGGGGATGACAGCCAATATGGTTTTACTATCTTAAAACAGCTCTAGTGATTTTTGACAGCTTTTTTCTCATAAAGAAAACTAGTCTTTCAATTCATTTGATTTCTAATTTGCGGCTATCTAGCAATTTGTGGTCTCTGTTTTATCAATAATGTATTAAACGTTCGGAGAATATTAGAGATGAAAATATTGTAAATGAGGATTAATTCTTCCACGAACTCAGAGCTGAAAATCTTCTGTCCTAAGAAAAAAATACCACGAGAATGGCTCATTTGATTTTCATATTGTGACAAAAATAGGTGGATCAAATCATTCTTGTGTGTCAGTTATCGTAGACTTCGCAGTTCACGTGAAAGGATTGTTTAACAAGTGTTGTATAGAGAAAGGGAGGAGTGTCGTCTTAGTTTTCCTGGAGAGTAAACTAGATAGAAGGTTCCACGACCTTTCATATAGTTTGTAAAAGTCGTTATATTGAAACTCGGCTAAAACATGAGATGGAAAGTGGAATCATATTGTAGAGCCGCTAGGTTCTAGCAAATCCATTGAAACATTTAAATAACTGTACTAACTGGCGATCTTATGAACATGCCAAATTTCTGTTTATTAAACTAAGCATCAGAGTAGAAACAGTTGAAAATAATGCACAGTTCTTTGATATACACGAAGTGCCGGTATGATTTTCCTGCGATAACCAGTAGTTTTTTGTGTGGGGACTAGTCAATAGTGATGTGAGCGAATGTCGGTCACGGACCCTATCCTACTCTTGCAGTTGGGCTTCACTCTGTTGGCGTAGATTCCTCGTCCCTGGCCTCGCCTCTTAATCTCATCGACCAATATTACTGAATTCCGGCATCTTGAGTCCTATCATATCTTGAAAAGAGTGAAGCTGGGCTCCAACACTTTCATATCAGTTCATTCCACTTTGCTACTACCCTGAGACTGTGGCACTGTATGCTTAGCACTGTGAGTCTGACACTTGGAAAGTGACAATTTTAATATGGGTAAGGCGATTATGCTTTCACTAAGTTAATTCCAAGAGGTACCAGATGTGATCCCCTTTTGACGCAGATATTTATAATATTACAGTACAATCATAAGCAGGAAAAAAATATTTTTTAAGTCTTACTGAATTATACCCCTACGTGATAAATAAGGGTAATAAAAACGTACGCAAGATTTCTCCCTATAATGAATTACAGAGCTCGTATTAAAGTATCAAATGATAATGATGAGAATAATTTTTATGAATAGTTGTGTAGTGTTAACGTGAGACTGGAGTTCAGAGCGCAACGAAAGCAATCACATTGTAACGAGCGAACTAACAAAACATTTCCAGTAACAATCTCATTAGTACAATGCAGCGTGTTCCACTCTAGCAATACCAACACTGGAGGCGGGAGGGCAGTGTGTGGACCCAGTGTCAGTCCTCGTATTTGCAGACTTTCATCCGCAGCTGCACTAGAATGATAAAACGAAGGCCACGCACCAGGAATATGACCGGCTGTGTTTGATATCCTGCCAGATTTTACGAAAGAAAAACTAGTTATGTCCGTCAAGGATTTGCTGATGCATTTACTAATGTTTCAGCCCCGAACTGTTAGAACTCACTTCTACGAGGTATTTTAGTATGTTACTGTTTTATTACACTTTTCCTTTTATATATATATATATATATATATATATATATATATATATATATATATATATATATATATATATATATATATATATATATATATATATATATATATATATATAATGGACGAAGTATTTGACATGTAGCTCTGAGTTGTTATCTATGTTGTTTTACTCCTATTGTATTCTTGTCAATGTATTTTGTCAATATATTTTGTCTTGAAATAAAGTTTATACTAAAAGATGGGGTGGTAGGGAAGTGGAATATTCAAATGGCTTCAGAAAGAAATCTAAATATTCTTCCTTGAAGCCTTTTTATCCACTTCTCCAAGGCTGTGGGACCCACAATGTACACCAGAGGTGGACCCCATCCTATATATATATATATATATATATATATATATATATATATATATATTATATACTATATATTATATATTATTTCCTTACCTGAATTGTAACAAAAATATGCGTAGTGAATAATATACATGGATGGTGCTCACTGGTAATGTATTAAGGCACGTAAAATAAAGGCAGGTCAGAGGCAGTGGCACCCGCGGGTGTGCCACGCAGTGTGGAGAAGGGGCCTTTTAGTGAGCTGCTTCATGGAGGCACTGCTTGCTTCCCTGCTGCATTGTAGCTCCACTTCTTATTTGAGGTATCTGGAAGCCATTTAAAATTTCTCTCATTCTCTATTGTTCCTTGATTTCCAAAAGGTAATTTATTATATATATATATATATATATATATATATATATATATATATATATATATATATATATATATATATATATATATATATATATTATATAAGTTTCATTTTGGTGCAGATGGGCATAAAAGAAGAGAGGGTGTTTGGAGAAAGCAGAGGTGCCATGTCTAACCTTGAACAAGTCTTGTTCTTTGCCACACTATTGATCCCTGTCACCTACACGCGCCCTCCACACACACACACACACACACACGAGAGACATGTGCCTAGGACAAAATGGTAACTAACACACTACTACTACTACTATTACTACTACATACAACAGGCCTAGTGTCAAATCGACATGTGCCTAGGACAAAATGGTACCTAACAGACACGCACACACACACTATATGAAACTGTATCCAAGCAATTTGATGTGTATGGAATAAGGAGTTTTTTGAGTGGTATAGCACTGGCTTTGGCTTTCCTCTACCAGACGTTGTTCCAGCACAATTACGTTCTTCAAGAATCATATCTTGTAACACTTTTCAGGTATAGGACACTGCTAGTCACAGTCCAGTCCAGACGGGGACTTTTGTCCTAACCGTTATACCTTAATCCTTTGTTAAACATGGATCACAGTATTTGAAAGTTGTTGTAGTAATAATAGCAGCAGCAGCTCATGCTTTGCACCTCTTCATGAGAGGAGCCTTGATAACTTTGAAGGAATCTTGATTCAAAGAATTGGAACAGTCTGGTAGATCAGGTCTTGATCCACCGGAAGGCCAGGTCTGGGATCGGGCCGCAGGGGCGTTGATTACCAGAAGCCTTCATCAGGCATCCTAAAGGTAACTTGATTGCTTCCCATTCCCCAGATGCTGTCTGATCCCCTATGGATTCAATGCTTCCCTTATGAATGTAATAATTATGAAGACTTTCTCATGCACACACACGCACCTCTTCCCCCACAGGAGTGGTGGAACACCTGTTAAGAAGTGAATTCTTAAATAACAACCAGTATGGTACATATAGTCTCACAGACATACTTGATATCTGCGACCAATTAACAGAAATGATGCAAGAGAGGGTGATAAGGCTTGATATTTTTGGACCTGCTAGAAAACTTTTGACACTTCGCACGAGAGACTGGGACAGAATGACAAAATCTAGAGCAACAAGCAGGATCAAGGAATACTTAACAGGAAGGAAACGCTCATCTTCCAGGAAAAGGTGTCAAGATGGGAAAGAATGATAAGTAAGATTCCACAAGATAAATACTGTGACCTCTTCCCTTTCATGTATTCGTGAACTGTATGATGGAAAGAATTGAGCCAGACGTATCCCTGTTTGCAGATGTGATACTAACGAGGAAAATACACAAAGGAGAAGGCATTGAAAGTCTTCAAATGGACATGTATAAGCTGCAGGGCCGCCGGTCTCACAACTGGCTGTTGAAATTCAACCCCAGCATGTACAAGGTTATCAAAACTTGGGAAGACCGAAGAAAATATAAACGAAGAACAGACTTTGGGAACAAAGCCTGAAGCGCACACTAGACACTCTACAGCAAATGCGCATCTGGTAAATCTGAGATTGTTTCAGAATTTAAACAAGCCACCATTCATGACTATATATGTCATAAGTTACACCTGTCTTGAAATATACAGAACCAACATGGAACCCAAAACTGATCAGTCATGTCAAAACTGAAAAAAATGCAAAGGTTTGCAATGAGACTAGTTCCAGAGGTATGAGAAGCAACTTTTGAGAGGTATTGATAGGGCGGACACGGACAGACTCAGATTGTTCGAGAGGTGGGAAACAGGTACACGAGGGTACAGCTGGAAGACACTGACGAGCCGTAGAGACAATACGAAATATTCCTTTAGCCTCGGAGTGGAAGTGTAAAAGGGAGAATTCATGCACAGCTTAAAGAATAGTAAGTTACGAAAGAGTGAACCCAGTGGCGGCTAGTTGCGAGGAGATGCAAAGAGTTGAGACAGCCACAGCAAGTACATACAAATGAATGTACATACACGCACGAGTGCGTGAAAGAAAATGCACGCAATCACTCGTATAACCTTATTCAATTTTGTTATCTATACTCGTACCTTGTTATCTGAGTATCAGTGTTAGTCTGGAATACAAGTCAATGTTACTCTGGAACACATACGTTGGGGTAAAGAATTCAACTCGCCTTAATTTTGGCATGACCCACATTAGTATTGTCAAGAAAATCACACTAGCGCAAAGCCCACGTTGATCGTTCAGCATAGAAAGTTGCGGAGGCTCGACACTCTTCTGCTTAGCACAAGACAGGTGAGTTATCATTTAACATACATTCATTCCCACCCATGGTGTGCGTAGGGTTCTACAACTGCAGTGAAACTCTGTCGTAACCAGGGCACGGAGCACTCACGATGAGTGTGTGGCATGTCTGAGCCAGTCAGGGGAGGTGGTGTTATAATGACTTAATTATGCTAAATCATGTTATACGACCTGGAATTACAGTCTCCAAGACATTCCGACCCGCAGGGCACATTTGCTCGTGAAGGATTGGATGACATATGCACTAGTCGTATATTTCAGAGAAATAAATTAGATTTAGTGTTGTTTAAAAAACTGTTATAAAGTTTTTTTAACACATTAAGTAACAATTGGATATTAAACATGACACACGTATGAAAGAATAACTATGCACTATACGGAGAAAAACTCAGCGGGGTTAAAGGTGGTCGCCACAGTCGTCAGTTTCTCTCTGCTCACTTACCCTGGCAACCCCTTCAAAGGAGATGCCTTGATTCAGGTGAAGGTCTTGGACGCCAGGAATTGGATCGACCTTTTCCTTGCATAAAAACTGATTACCTTCCATTCCCCAGGCGTTTTATAACTGTTACGGGTTCAGCGCTTCCCCATGAAGCAGCAACTTTGTCGTGTTGTAGAGCTGCACTGGTTCATTGATTCAACATAATACGTAGGTAAGTGACTTTGAGAAGGATTGGCAGGTAGGGCTTACCTGCCATATTAAAACCTGGTGAGAAGCTTCACTAACAGCTGCTACAGTTTCTTTTCTAAGACTTCCCGGTTCTACCCACCACAGGGGATGCCCTCGGATCTACACTTTGGATACTTTGGTGTCAAGGTTGTGAAGAAAGTCTTAGCACCAGTGTTGGAAGCATAGTCCTCTGTTCGCTAATAGCAAGACAGAAAGTCTACTGTCGTAGCCAGGCTTCGTCCCTTTATCCCTCAATTAGCTGTGTGTCTCGGTTCCTACGCACATTTTCCCTAAATACCATATTACAAAAGCTCTGCCGACCTGTGAGGAATTAGTCTAATAGCATTCGTATTAAAGTGATCTGACGTCAGATTTATCCGTCCCTGTTACAAGGGCGAGCAGTCATAGGACTGAAGAGACCACTCTTGGCGAAACGTTTTCTCCTCTAAATTGTCCTGAAGTGTACATAAGTGTCTTTTTCTACAAGCCAGAGGTTGAGTGAGTGATGTAGGAGAATTCCTGGTAGTACTGATATTGACCGGGAAATGATCCTTGAAGGGCAGTATATATTCACTCTCATACTCTCCCAAGGTACTGGGAGAGTAAAAAGGTTTCGTAGAAACTGAAAAGTTACTTTTTGTGTGTTTAGTGAATATTATATGTAATTTTAAAGATAAATTGCATTTAGTTGTTTAAGATTTTGTATTTTTTTTTTTTAGCGATTTGTAGCATTAAAGGTTAGGGATAAAAAAAATAACTAAAAGTGTTTAAAAAAAATAAAATTATGGTAATTCCTTGTTTAAGGGGACGATGAGGGGATATAATGTTGCAAACTATTATTTTCCTTAACCCGAAAGCTATTACGAAAGGCTGATCTATGGTAGGGCCTTGCGTCTTTATTATGAAAAGGGGAAGGGAAACTAGAGCTAGCCACAGAGAAATAAAATGACCATAGTCACCATTGAAGGAGGACAGGCAGGTTGAACTCACTTGAAGTGAGGGTTAAGAGAGAGAGACGAGATTATGATACTTTGAGTGATTCATCAAGAGTCACTTCTAATTGTAATAACAGTTTTCATCAGAATATTGTTACTAATTTCTCATAGTATTGATCACTGTAGTAATCCATATAGTACTATATAATTCGCCTCATACTAACCTTGTCTAGGTGGTATGAATACTAGTATATCCCGATACATTCAGTACTGTTTTATATGCCTTCTTTATATATTTTTTTTCCTAGTATAATTTCCGGGGGTGTAGAATGTTATGAATAAGTAATTAGCGTTGTACCGGGAGGTGATATATAAGCACGAACTCAGTCATAACCTAGGGAGCTCAGGAACTTTGAAGGATTTTTTTTTTTATTCGTAAGTCGGTGAGTGGCCAGTTCATTCTTCAGTTGCAGGCTTTTGTTTTTCGTCATGCTGTCGTTTGCGTTTGCAGGCGAAAATT
Organism: Cherax destructor; assembly: GCA_009830355.1. Taxonomy (NCBI): domain Eukaryota; kingdom Metazoa; phylum Arthropoda; class Malacostraca; order Decapoda; family Parastacidae; genus Cherax; species Cherax destructor. The sequence goes on from WNWK01001423.1 coordinate 267,837, forward strand.
TAAAATAACATTTGCAGTCAGGTGGTAGCTCCTTGAAGGTTTCCACGCCTACAATGAGTGCTCATGATGAGATGCTGACTGTTTTGGGAGCTGAGGTTTCCTGTACTCTAGCACACCTTCAGAGAGTACTCATCACCATGAGATGCTAACTGTTTTGGGAGCTGAGGTTTCCTGTGCTTTTCATGCTGGTACGTCAGTGTTGCCATGTGTTTTACATTGACGTGACCTGGTGGCAAAAGCTCTCGCTTCACACGGTGAGATGTCCGGGTTCGATTCTCGGCGAGGGTAGAAACATTGGGCGTGTTTCCTTACACCGGTTGTCCATGTTTACCCATCAGTAAAGTGGGTACCTGGGTGTTAGTCGACTGGTGTGGGTCGCATCCTGGGACAATTGACCTAATTTGCCCGAAGTGCTCTGCATAACAAGGGGCTTTCTGTATAGTAGTATGTCATTGATGTCAGCTAGGTCTGTATACTTTGTATATGTATTTGTAGAAATAATGATATTATTATTATTATTATTAAGATGTTGAATCCGGAAAGTGAACCCGATGAAAAGGTTGACAACTTGAAGAAATGTATGAATGGAGTTTTTACACTGATTGCCACTCTTCTGTTAACCTTTGACCGTTTCAGGATTTCTGAATTTGCAAGGTGGTGCCTTGATATTGGTGAAGGACTCTTGACCCCAATGATTGGAGCTTCCATTCCCTTTCATAGATAAAATCATATTACTTCTCATGTCGGAACGAGGCGATAGAGAACTGTCTCTTTATAAAGTAAACGGTTTTTACACAAAATTGTCCCCATTTCTCTCTCGAGATATTCCTTTCAAATATTTTAGTTTCCAGGACAGTTTCATATATGATTATTTGAGATGAACTGTCGGAACATTTACATGTAATATAACTAAATGTATATGATCACGAAATTATATAGTGATTAGCCACAGATGGTTATTATGCAGCATATTCTGTTAGCCCCTCTACAATTTTATTCATAATTATATTCATATGTATATAATGACTGGTAAGCCATTAAATCATACACAGACTTGCCTCTATACTCCTAGCAGCATAACTAATAAGTAAAATTGTATATAGAGACCACATATACAGTGTACGCAGTTACTTCCTCCATGAAGTATCTTGAAATCAGACTCAATTAATCGCCACAATTAACCCTAAATTCAGTCGCCTTAAGGTCCATTAGTCCCTATAACACTACACATTAAACAGCTTCAAATAGGATCAAGGCGGCTGTTTCTCCAGACAAAGGCACCACATTCTCGTTCCACGACTGCCTCCCCACGTTGGTTAATGGGGAAAGCCTATTGACTTTTCAAGGTTAGGCTGCTTATAGCATGTTCACCACAAGTCAAGTATTATCCCTAAAATAGGGATTAAAGTAAAATTTTATCATATTTACACTGAGAGACAAACCTCCATGAATATAATCTTGTTTACCTTCTCTCTCAGAGATCATCCCATATTTTTAGCATCATGTCAGCTGATCGCGGCGAAGACAAAATGTCTGCCTAGGCGAAATATAAATTTATCCATCTACTACCAGAAGAGACAGAGATTCTTTAAGACATCATTAAAAAAGTACATCAAAATAGGTGTTTTACCTTAAAAACGTTTTAAACGTCTTTGTCAACTATATACATGAAATTCCCTAAAACTACCCAATTTACCTGTAAACTTTTAAATAATTTTATTTAATCTTATTATATAAATATCAGAGAACCCATCAAGTGTTTAATAATGGAAACTAACATTACTCACAAAAACCTTTAACTAAAGTCAGTTAAGCCCTGCAATGACAAACCGGGTTACAGCCTCCAACTCCTTTCTAAGATTTTCATATATATAACTTTAAATCATACTATCCAAATTACGTCGCAATATTCTCCGATTACCTTAGCACAGTAGAGTATAAAAATTTAAAGAATGCAACGTCTAACTAAGATGAAAAAAAAAAACATCCACGTCAATAGCCACTCCCACACAATAATTTACAGTCCAGCTGCAATATCAGATTTACCCCGAATCCTCCCGCACATGAAAATTTATTTAATTTCAACTACAGACTCATTTATATTAATATTTAAATATAGCTCACACAGAATCCTAAACTATACTGTAAGACTCGTTCCCTAGCCATTGTATAACTCCTATTAGTGTCTTATTTCCATTTGGGTCCTGAATCTTGTTTCCCAGGATGCGACCCACGCCAGTCGACTAACAACCAAGAACCTAATTACTAAGATAAACAGGGATACGTCCAGCATTTCCACCCATGTGGGGATTCAACCACAGACACTCGGTGTGTGAGGCGAGAACATTACCAAACAAGCCACGGGACACAGGACGTATGAGCCTCTCTTGTTGCCGCAAAGAAAAGCATTACCCACGTGTGCGAGTCATGTGTTTATGATGGACGTTGTGGATCACGTCGTGATACTCTACGCTGAATGGTTACTGCATGATTCTATTCTTTTCAGGTTGCATTCTTTCAAGTAACTGCAACTGGACCACATCACGACCACCAAGGTCGCATGTTCAACACACTTCACATACACAGCCCCGATGGCATGGTGGCTAGCGCTCTTGCTTCACGCTCTTGCTTCACGCACGGAGGGCCCGGGTTCAATTCCCGGCGGGGCCGAAACATTTCGAAGTGTTTCGTTACACACACACATACATACAACAGGCCTAGTGTCTAATCGACATGTGCCTAGGACAAAATGGTAACTAACTTCAACATCTTAAAATCGAGATAGGGCAAGCATCGCAGCTAAGACCCACCATTATCCTATTCCACTACTAGGATTCACTGGCCTCATAAAACAAGGTAGCCATTATCACTTGACCGTTTCCAAGGTCACCTTATTCCACACAGGTAACACTAACACTTCTTGCAAGTCAAAGTAGGCTGGGAACATCTCACTCTCTTAATTGTCTCTCATGGCTGGCAGAACATCCCCCATACTGGTCGTACAGGTTGGCCAGCATCACAGCATACACCTCCATACCACCCATGGCAGTACGCTGGTCCCAGCAGCTGGAGTCCATCCCCACGGCTCGCTTCCTTCCACATCTCCGAGGATTGCAGCTCCTTCATAGTAGATTCTCCTCTCCTGGCACACCAGACAGAATCCCTCATACACCACCTCAGCATCACCGCCATCATCTCCTCCTGATGGTCTTACATAGAGTTCAAAATTATTCCTCTTGTATTTGGAATAGTTTCAAGAAAGATTAAGAGCACCGAATGTATAGAAAATTATAGAACGAGGGGAAGTGTTTGAAATATGAGTACATTGTGATCCCAGCAGCACTGCATGAGTTAAGTAATTCTCGCAAGTTGCTGGTGTCATTAACGTGGATCACAGAAGGTAAATCATACCAACTTTCACTTAAATTTAGCCTACGGTTGAGTACATTTCTGTGTTCTTTAATAGTTCTTGTTTTTGTAATACGTATTTCGTTTTTAGGTTTCCCTAGGGAGAAAAGTCATTCCACGTAAGTATGCGTGTCGTAGAAGGCGACTAAAATGTCAGCAAAAATGGGTTCTATCGAGTTCCTAAAAAAGAAAAAGAAGGAATTTTTTTATTTTCCTTTGGCCATCTTTACTTGGTAGGAAATGATATATATATATATATATATATATATATATATATATATATATATATATATATATATATATAGCCAATAGGTAGTAGGTTGGTAGACAGTAACCACCCAGGGAGGTACTACCATCCTGCCAGGTGACTGTGAAACAGAAACCTGAAACTGTTTTACATGATGGTAGGATTGCTGGTGTCTTTTTTCTGTCTCATAAACATGCAAGATTTCAGGTACGTCTTGCTACTTCTACTTACACTTAGGTCACACTACGCAAACATGTACACGTTTATGTATACACACTCATCTGAGTTTTCTTTGATTTTATCTTAATAGTTCTTGTTCTTATTGCTTTTCCCTTTCATATCCATGGGGAAGTGGAATAAGAATCTTTCCTCCGTAAGCCATGCGTGTTGTAAAAGTCAACTAAAATGCCGGGAACAATGGGCTAGTAACCCCTTTTCCTGTATAGCTTACTAAAAAGAAGAAGAAAACCGTCAAAGTGGGATGTTTGAATGTGCGTGGATGTTGTGCGAATGATAAGAAAGAGATGATTGTAGATGTTAAGAATGAAAAGAAGCTGGATGTCCTGGCTTAAAGTGAGACAAAGCTGAAGGGGGTAGGAGAGTTTCAGTGGGGAGAAATAAATGGGATTAGATCAGGGGTTTCAAATAGAGTTAGAGCTAAAGAAGGAGTGGCAATAATGTTGAATAATCAGTTATGGCAGGTAAAGAAGGAATATAAATGTATAAATTCAAGGATTATGTGGAGTAAAATAAAGGTTGGATGTGAAAAGTGGGTTATAGTAAGTGTTTATGCACCTGGAGAAGAGAGAAATGTAGAGGAGAGAGAGAGATTTTGGGAAATGTTGAGTGAGTGTTTGGGGAGTTTTGAACCAAGTGAGAGAGTAATTGTGGTTGGGGATCTAAATGCTAAAGTGGGTAAAAATGTTGTGGATGGAGTAGTAGGTAAATTTGGGGTGCCAGGGGTAAATTTAAATGGGGAACCATTAATTGAGCTATGTGTAGAAAGAGGTTTGGTAATAAGTAATACATATTTTATGAAAAAGAGGATAAATAAATATACAAGGTATGATATAGCACGTAAGGAAAGTAGTTTGTTGGATTATGTATTGGTGGATAAAAGGTTGATGAGTAGGCTTCAGGATGTACATGTTTATAGAGGGGCAACGGATATATCAGATCATTATTTGGTTGTAGCTACAGTTAGAGTAAAAGGTAGTTGGGACAAAAGAAAATGGCAACAGCAAGTAAGAGAGAGGTAAAAGTGTATAAACTAAGGGAGGAGGAAGTTAGGGTGAGATATAAGCAACTATTGGCAGAAAGGTGGGCTAGTGCAAGTAGAGTAGTGGGGGGTTGAAGAGAGTTGGGATAGTTTTAAAAATGTAGTATTAGAATGTGGGGCAGAAGTTTGTGGCTATAGGAGGGTGGGTGCAGGAGGAAAGAGGAGTGAGTGGTGGAATGAAGAAGTAAAGGGTGTGATAAAAGAAAAAAGGTAGCTTATGAGAGGTTTTTACAAAACAGAAGTGTTAATAGAAGAGCAGAGTATATGGAGAGTAAAAGAAAGGTGAAGAGAGTGGTGAGAGAGTGCAAAAGAAGAGCGGATGAAAGAATGGGAGAGGCTCTGTCAAGAAATTTTGCTGAAAACAAGAAAATTTTTTGGAGTGAGATAAACAAGGTAAGAAAGCCTAGGGAACGAATGGATTTGTCAGTTAAAAACAGAGTAGGGGAGTTAGTAGATGGGGAGCTGGAGGTATTGGGTAGATGGCGGGAATATTTTGAGGAACTTTTAAATGTCGATGAAAAGAGGGAGGCGGTAATTTCATGTACTGGTCAGGGAGGTACAACATCGTTTAGGAGTGATGAAGAGCAGGATGTGAGTGTGGGGGAGGTGCGTGAGGCATTACGTAGAATGAAAGGGAGTAAAGCAGCTGGAATTGACGGAATCATGACAGAAATGTTAAAAGGAGGGGGGGATATAGTGCTGGAGTGGTTGGTATTTTTGTTTAATAAATGTATGAAAGAGGGGAAGGTACCTAGGGATTGGCAGAGAGCATGTATAGTTCCTTTATATAAAGGAAGGGGATAAAAGAGAGTGTAAAAATTATAGGGAATAAGTTTACTGAGTATACCAGGTAAAGTGTATGGCAGGGTTATTATTGAAAGAATTAGAGGTAAGACAGAGAGTAGGATTGAAGATGAGCAAGGAGGCTTTAGAGTGGGTAGGGGATGTGTAGATCAAGTGTTTACAGTGAAGCATATATGTGAACAGTATTTAGATAAAGGTAGAGAAGTTTTTATTGCATTTATGGATTTAGAAAAGGCATATGATAGAGTGGATAGGGGAGCAATGTGGCAAATGTTGCAAGTGTATGGAATAGGTAGTAAGTTACTGAAGGCTGTAAAGAGTTTTTATGAGGATAGTGAGGCGCAGGTTAGGGTGTGTAGGAGAGAGGAGATTATTTCCCGGTAAAAGTAGGTCTTAGACAGGGATGTGTAATGTCACCATGGTTGTTTAATATATTTATAGATGGGGTTGTAAAAGAAGTAAATGCTAGGGTGTTGGGGAGAGGGGTGGGATTAAATTATGGAGAATTAAATGCAAAATGGGAGTTGACACAGTTACTTTTGCTGATGATACTGTGCTTATGGGAGATTCTAAAGAAAAGTTGCAAGGTTAGTGGACGAGTTTGGGAGAGTGTGTAAAGGTAGAAAGTTAAAAGTGAACATAGATAAGAGTAAGGTGATGAGGGTATCAAATGATTTAAATAAAGAAAAATTGGATATCACATTGGAGAGAGGGATTATGGAAGAAGTAAATGTTTTCAGATATTTGGGAGTTGACGTGTCAGCGGATGGGTTTATGAAGGATGAGGTTAACCATAGAATTGATGAAGGAAAAAGGTGAGTGGTGCATTGAGGTATCTGTGGAGACAAAAACGTTATCCATGGAGGCAAAGAAGGGAATGTACGAAAGTATAGTGGTACCAACACTCTTATATGGGTGTGAAGCATGGGTTGCAAATGCTGCAGCGAGGAGGAGGCTGGAGGCAGTGGAGATGTCCTGTCTAAGGGCAATGTGTGGTGTAAATATTATGCAGAAAATTCGGAATGTGGAAATTAGGAGAAGGTGTGGAGTTACTAAAAGTATTTGTCAGAGGGCTGAAGAAGGGTTGTTGAGGTGGTTTGGTCATTTAGAGAGAATGGATCAAAGTAGAATGACTTGGAGAGCGTATAAATCTGTAGGGAAGGAAGGCGGGTAGGGGTCGTCCTAGAAAAGGTTGGAGGGAAGGGGTAAAGGAGGTTTTGTGGGCGAGGGGCTTGGACTTCAAGCAAGCATGTGTGAGCGTGTTAGATAGGAGTGAATGGAGACGAATGGTTTTGGGACATGACGATCTGTTGGAGTGTGAGCAGGGTAACATTTTGTGAAGGGATTCAGGGAAACCAGTTAATTGATTTAGTTGGACTTGAGTCCTGGAAATGGGAAGTACAATGCCTGCACTTTAAAGGAGGGGTCTGAGATAGTGACAGCTGGGAGGGACTTTTCTCAGCTGTCGTATCTGAGCTCCTCTGCAAAGACAGTGATTATGTATGAGTGTGGTGAAAGTGTTGAATGATGATGAAAGTATTTTCTTTTTGGGGATTTTCTTTCTTTTTGGGTCACCCTGCCTCGGTGGGAGACGGCCGACTTGTTGGAAAAAAAAAAAATATATATATATATATATATATATATATATGTCGTGCCGAATAGGTAAAATTGGTCAACATTGAGGGTTTTTTTTAGTATCCATATTTCAGTTTCATAGGCAATGACTGAGATAAATAATGGTGAGTGTCGACAGATTTTCACCTGACACTCTACCATCTCTTCATGGTTTTAGCATTTCCTAAGTATCCTTAAGATCATTGTTTTAAGACACCATAAATATCCTACATATTGTGTTTTTTGCCACATCGTAAGTATTCTACACACCAAACTTGAACAAGTAAAAGCACAAGAAAAATAGCAACAACGGCGTTTCCGTTTGTAATTGCTAGTATTTAATCTTATAGCCTCACAATATGTCATGGGCGTCTGTTGCTGCTGTAGCTGTCTTGTTCTTACTGTTTCTGCTGCTATTGCTGTCTTGTTCCTACTGCTGCTTCGCTAATCCTGCTGATCTAGGAAATTCTTGCTACCATTACTGCTGCTGCTGTTTATACTAGTGCTCCTACGACTGTTGTTGGTGTCGTTGCTTCTCCTGGTATTGATGCTTCTCCTGTTCCTGTTGTTTCTGCTATTAGTGATGTTGCTCCTGTTTTTTTTTAGTTGCTGGTATTCATCGGTGCTCTTCCTACTGTTCCCACAGCTGCTGTTATTGCTACTACTGCTGTTCCCACAGCTGCTGTTATTGCTACTGCTGCTGTTCTGACAGCTGCTGTTGCTGCATTTGTTTCTACTGCTATTCTGTTCCTACTATTATTGCTGCTATTCCTGCTTCTATAGCTGATGTTACTGCTGCTGTTCCTGTGAGTGCTTCTACAGCTGTTAGTGCTGTTGCTACTTCTGTCCGGTGTTGCTGGTATTCCTACTCATACTCTTGTTGCTCCTGTTTCTATTACCACTGATAATGCTGCTGCACCTATTGCAACTGCTGCTGCTGCTGTGGTTATTGCTATTACTTCTGTTGATATTGCTGCTACTGCTGCTGCTATTACTGCGGCTCCTTTCCCAACTTCGTCTATTTTATGGTTTCTAGTTGTTTTATTAAAAAGAGGATTTTGTAAAATCTTGCACATAGGATTTAAAAATGTGAAATTTGGTAATAATATACAATTACACAGCGTTAATATTTCCTGCTGTTGAACTATCAAATATACCTGCGATCACAAATAAATTACACTTTTTGCAGTGATTTGCTCGTTTAATAGGTTTCAATTCTGTCCACTACACGAGGGTCATCAAAGCTGTAAGTCACTGTTCACTCCCAAGCAGTAGTACTTTAATATGTAATGTAGGGATTAAACTCGAAGTGTATGCATACAGAGATAAACACACATCAGTGTGTGTACTCTGTTGGTTTCAGGACATGCGTATCAAGATGTATACTTATCAAAATATGCAAAGAGATGTATTGCTGATAAGTGCTACTTGCAGTCAGGTAGTTGTTTCAGATGATTGTAAGGTTTCAGCAACCATCAGTGTTTCAGATGATTTTTTTTTTTTTTATATTTTATTTAAGAGGACAAAAACATATAATAACACAAATCCAATAACAAAATTCAAACATGAATACTTGCAAATTACAAGTGCTGACCATAACTCAACACGTATCTCGTAAAATTCCAAAATGACACATTTTTTCACAATATGCTATGAAATTAGACACCACATACTCTCAAATATGTGCAAAGACATTCCCTGAGGACTAATAACATAATTCACATACAAAATAATAGCCAAAATACCAAATGAAGGCAATCAGTTAACAAAATATAAACATACTAACATGCACCTAATAAAATCCCTACCCATCTTCATGATACATAAACATACAATACCAGTATAAATATATATACAATCGCCTCAGGCTTATCTACAATAAATTTATGAATGCAGGTGTATACATACTGAAAATAAACAACAATAACCAAAACCTAATACCCATTATATTATATGCAATGCGGTGTACAGGACTAGCCACCCGTGAAAACCCCTTCTCACAATGTATAATAGAACACATAGCAATACTAAAATTCCAATGTGAATTCTTGAATATTTTTTTTTTTTTTTTTTTTTTTATTTTATTTGGAGAGACATATATACAAATATATTATACAGAGCCATGCCATGGTCTGAAACAAAGCTTATATAACAAAATAAGCAGTATAGAACAAAAATTAACAACATAACAACACATTTCAGATGATTGTAAGGTTTCAGCAACCATCAGTGTTTCAGATGATTGTAAGGTTTCAGCAACCATCAGTGTTTCAGATGATTGTAAGGTTTCAGCAACCATCAGTGTTTCAGATGATTGTAAGGTTTCAGCAACCATCAGTGTTTATCAAAGATGCTACAGCCATCAGTGTATATGAAAGATGATATAAACGAAAACAATATTCCACTGATAGACATCTTGATAGTGACTGCTTACAGCAGTTACTATCAAGGTTAGCTATGAACATGTTATAAGAAATGGTAATATACCACAAGCACTACATTTCACTATGACCAAAAATCCATTAGCAGAAGGTAAATTTACGAATAAACCAGAAGTGTGTATTAATATAGCATAGTAGTATGTAAATATATCAGTGGTGAATATTTTAATATAGTGTGTGTGTGTTAATATACCAGCGGTGTCAGTATTGTGTGTTAATATATCAGTAGTTTGCTTTAAAATATCTGGACTAGGCAAATATATCAGCGGGTCAAGGTGATGTATACAGAGAAATATATGTATGTCTATATACGATGAGAATATACTTTAGTTCATATTTTAGGGATTAAAGTATTCTCGACTGATGATTTACAAGCGACTAGTAGCCTTAATGACTCTTGTGTATTCGATAGACTTTAAAAACAATAATTTAACCAAACAATATCAGTGTGTGAAAATGTATATCGAAAGTTGTATAGAACAAAAGCGTTCGTTTGTCATCAGTCGTCTCTGAGACAGTATTACAAAATGTTTTTTAATTTATCAATGTTCTGTTCACACATTGATGTTTTCCATGACAGTTCTTCAAGGGATCTACATCGAGTAACCAGCATTACTAATCCCTTTCATTTATCAAACCTTATTTCCTCCTATTTCCCAGATGCTGTGTGTCCCTTATAGGTTTTTCGTCTCCCCAGGAAAACAATGAACCTGTATGACTAACTTTTTACAGACGTAAGAAAAATTAGTTGAGAATGATACTCGCCCGTCCTTGCAGGTTTGATATTAATAATGAAGATGTTCTGTGCGCCGGTAAGTGCTTAAAGTGAAGATCCTAACTCCTTAAACATTTTTGATATATCATTGCTGATCGTAAAGATTGTCCTTCATTCAGGTATTGGCAAATAAATTATGATCACCACTGGGGTGAATTATTATTATAATCAAATAGAAGCGCTAAACCACAGGGGTTATACAGCGACCACTGGGGTGAAACAGTCTTGTTTGAGAGGCAAGAACTTATAATAACACCAATACGCGATAGCAGAGCAAACATTTATTACACATCTTTTTGCTCTAAATTTGCCTAATAAACATTTTTCTTATGTCCTTGTGTTAATTTTTTTTCTACAGTCTCATATGTCCATCAATTATTAGGACATCATTGTTGGGTGCTGTGTCAGAGAACAATACTAATCCCACTAACTGACACTGTTGATATTGTGGACTCAGAGTTAGGGTTAATATCATCGTCAACACTTGCTGCGAAGAAATATTTTGAAAGATTTAAGGGGAAGAGAAGCAGTTCGCCACCGCCACCACCACTACTACATTGTCACCTTTCTTTTTTTTTTTTTTTTTTTTAATGGTTGTACAGTCTCGTACAACAATATCAATACTGTTTTTTTCTTTCTCGTGCTGAAGGCTTGTAGGGGTACCTTTCCTGGTTGTGGAGTTTTTCCTTGCATCGATGGCTGGCAAAAGTTGCACGTGATATCTCATTTTCTCACCTATATGTGGTTCCAGGAGTCGATTAACAGCTCCTGGCCCCGCCTTTTCACTGGTCGCTACTAGGTTGTTATGGAGGGTGTGGTGTTATATTCTTCAGTATATTTCTATGATGGTTCCAGATATTGGATGGTTGTAAAGGTACTACGAGTAGCTACAACATGAGATGCAAGAAGTTAAAACGATACCACAGGAAATTGTTTTTGGAAAGTCCGTACATGCAGTATCACGCTCATTAATGCAGTTAGGTATTCAGAAGCGCAATTGCGTCAAATTGGTTCACATTCGATGTTGCAACACTTCAAAGAGTTCGCAAGGGAAATTAATCTTACTGTAAATTGAAATATATTACTCTCTAGGAAGACTGGATTATAATTCAGTATCTTCAGAGATTACTTATTGTTTCAAATTTTATTCAAAAAATAATGAGAACGATTCTTCAGTATAGCAGAAAAAATGTACATAAATGCGGTATAATACGATCCTTTATTGGCTACGTTTCGCCCACGCAGTAGGCTTTATCAAGTCATAAACAGATTTGTTTGTGACTTTATACACCTCATGGCGTACGTGAAACGTTGTCAGTAAAGTGTCCTTATACTGCATCTGTGTCCCTTTTTCCGTCTTGCTGGTATTTATTCCACTTACCTCCATCTATAACATATCATCAAAGGAGTGAACCATAAACAGTTTAAGTAAGTAAATGAAGGGCTTGTTAATAATAACTGAAGCACACACACTAAAATTGCACCTATGAGGTAAAACAAATAACAGAGCACACATGTTAAATATCCCTATTAAAACAGCATTTGTTTAGTGATTAAGGAAAATGACACAGCCTACTCAGGCCTAATAGTTAAATCTGTAACTGTTTCTTGGAAGGAGAACTGCTACTTACTCTTTGCTGAGGCAACAATCTTTAAGATGTTATTTTTTTTTTAGATAATACGATAACTCGATGTCTAAACAGTGCTTTCTGTTTACACATAGTCTATATCTAGAAGTTAAATCAGATGTTCTCTGCCTAGCCGGGGGGATGCTGGAGCTGGTGGTATTAGAGACTTAAACCACACACTAATTAGATTGTCGCCTGACGCTTTCACTGTTAAATTACGCATGTAAGGAATTATATTCGAATGATATGACTGTCGGCTGGTACATTAAGGTGCCACGTCCTTCAGAATACACTAATTAGGCTGGACCTTGAGTAAGTGTGGACACTAACCCGTCTGGACGCTAAGGTCTCTACACGCTAATGTCTAGATGATAATCTGTCTAAACGCTAACTATTCTAGATGCTAATCTGTCGACACTCTGAAGTCTCTAGACGCTACTCAGTCTAGACGCTAAGCAGACTAGACGCTAAGCAGTCTAGACACTAGCCAGTTTAGACTAACCCATCTAGACGCTATTTGGTTTAGAAACACAATGGTCGTGATGATGGTCTTGAAGCTGTGTGTACATGATACCTCTACATTCTAACTCTGCATGATAAATGAACATTTCTGCTAAGTTTGCATTATTAAAAGCAAAAGTGCATGGCATGCAACTGAGCTTGTACAGGCTACTTGTGCGCCAACCTGCTTGATCAAGCAAATTCTATTGATTTTAGTGTTTTCCTACCGTTAGATATTATCTAAAAGATAAGATAACGCAAGAGATTTCATGGTTGTTGATTCGTTAACTCGTATAGTGACGTTACGGGCTCTCCTATAATTACTTGTTTATAATTAGCAATTTGGGTTTGTTGGGTATGAGCGGTTGGTTCCGCCTCTGAATTCTGTACCAACTGACGTGAAATAGACCTTTCTTATCTATTTCTGAACCCCTGTATGGAGTTTACTTCAACGATGTCATTTTGTATTATCCATTTCTTAACCACTCTTAGGCTGGAAAAAATATTTCCTATTATTGCCCTCTTATTCTTGACATATCCTTGGTATTTTATATGTTATGATTATATTCTCCCCTTGTTCTTGGTTCCCCCTCACCTAGGGTAGTATTATATACACTGAGAGGTGTATGTGTCTTGGTGAGTATACACTGAGAGGTGTGTCTCTTGGTGAGTATACACTGAGAGGTGTGTGTCTCTTGGTGAGTATACACTGAGAGGTGTGTCTCTTGGTGAGTATACACTGAGAGGTGTATGTCTCTTGGTGAGTATACACTGAGAGGTGTATGTCTCTTGGTGAGTATACACTGAGAGGTGTATGTCTCTTGGTGAGTATACACTGAGAGGTGTATGTCTCTTGGTGAGTATACACTGAGCGGTGTATGTCTCTTGGTGAGTATACACTGAGAGGTGTATGTCTCTGGTGAGTATACACTGAGGTGTATGTCTCTTGAGTATACACTGAGAGGTGTATGTCTCTTGGTGAGTATACACTGAGAGGTGTATGTCTCTTGGTGAGTATACACTGAGAGGTGTATGTCTCTTGGTGAGTATACACTGAGAGGTGTATGTCTCTTGGTGAGTATACGCTGAGAGGTGTATGTCTCTTGGTGAGTATACGCTGAGAGGTGTATGTCTCTTGGTGAGTATACGCTGAGAGGTGTATGTCTCTTGGTGAGTATACGCTGAGAGGTGTATGTCTCTTGGTGAGTATACACTGAGAGGTGTATGTCTCTTGGTGAGTATACACTGAGAGGTGTATGTCTCTTGGTGAGTATACGCTGAGAGGTGTATGTCTCTTGGTGAGTATACACTGAGAGGTGTATGTCTCTTGGTGAGTATACACTGAGAGGTGTATGTCTCTTGGTGAGTATACACTGAGAGGTGTATGTCTCTTGGTGAGTATACACTGAGAGGTGTATGTCTCTTGGTGAGTATACACTGAGAGGTGTGTGTCTCTTGGTGAGTATACACTGAGAGGTGTGTGTCTCTTGGTGAGTATACACTGAGAGGTGTGTGTCTCTTGGTGAGTATACACTGAGAGGTGTGTGTCTCTTGGTGAGTATACACTGAGAGGTGTGTGTCTCTTGGTGAGTATACACTGAGAGGTGTGTGTCTCTTGGTGAGTATACACTGAGAGGTGTGTCTCTTGGTGAGTTTACACTGAGAGGTGTATGTCTCTTGGTGAGTATACACTGAGAGGTGTATGTCTCTTGGTGAGTATACACTGAGAGGTGTATGTCTCTTGGTGAGTATACACTGAGAGGTTGCTTAATCTCTTTATTAGGAACTCACTTATTCTTGACTAGTGGTGAGTAGATTATGTGAATGATGGTTAAGGCTGTGAAACACCTGGGTATCTTTATTCTTATGATGTTTTTCCAGCTAGTGGCTTTATCAGTTCAATACAGAGGTTATTAGAGGTGTTGAAACTAGAGACAGTAGAAGAAGGGGTAATTTGTCCCTCAGCCTAGATGATTTTTTACCACCAGTCTTGATGACTACGTGACGAATACTTTCATAGTCATCAAAACTACAGGGACAAGGTAATCAGGAACTGATTACCTTGTCTTCTACTGTCCAGTTTCCACACTTCTGTATTGAACTGATAAAGCCACTAGTTGGCAAGGCGTCTTCAAAATAAAGATACCCAGGTGTTGCTTATGTCTTAGTCATCTTGTGGGTATTGTATGTCATTACTTCTACCATACAAACTACGTGAAGCCTTAATAAACATGGTGTGGTCGATATTCTTTAAACTTCCATTAACCACCCACATTCAGGTATCAATCTTGTACTCTTTTGTACTTTCTCGAGCTTTATTTTGTGTTTCATTAAGTAGTGGGTTCCACAACGGCGCTGCATACTCCAGTGTGGGCTTCCACTTTCCTGACTGCCACAGGCATCTCAAAGAATGCTTCCCAGTGCGATTTAAGTTGACGTTCAGCTCTATTTCATAATCTAATGCATCCCCATCATATGAAGTATCGGGAAGACCCCCGATAGGGACGCCGTGCCAGTCAGTCGCATCTTGTAGGGCTCCGTGAATATAAGTGTTTTTGAGGGCTACACAAGGGTACTACAGGGTTATCAGCGTCAGGTGAACAACCCTGAAGTGATTTGCATGAGTTGCCCTGAGCCACATAAGTGTGGGAAGAGCCATAATTTTATAAGTGAACTAGAAATAAATATTTGGTGGCGGGGTCAGTGGGCCTAGTGTGCTCCAGGCGACGTTGCCACGTGTGTCACCCTAGATAATAAAGTGAAATAAATATGTGACAAGTGAAAGAAATACAGTGAATAGGTTATATTATATATCGACAAGAA
>WNWK01001424.1:0-252500 GCA_009830355.1 Cherax destructor
CATCCCTTGTTGGTGGTGCACCCCATCCTGTCTACCCAGCTGCCTTGCTTCCTCCACTGTGAATACTTCCTTAAACCTCAAGTTGAGCTCCTCACATACCTCTTGATCGTTACTTGTGAGTTCCCCATCTTCTCTCCTCAGCCTTATCACCTGGTCTTTAACTGTTGTCTTCCTTCTGATGTGACTGTACATCAGTTTCGGGTCGGACTTAACTTTCGATGCTATGTCATTTTCGTACTGTTTCTGGGCTTCCCTCCGTACCTGTGCATACTCGTTTCTAGCTCTTCTACTA
Organism: Cherax destructor; assembly: GCA_009830355.1. NCBI lineage: Eukaryota > Metazoa > Arthropoda > Malacostraca > Decapoda > Parastacidae > Cherax > Cherax destructor. The sequence goes on from WNWK01001424.1 coordinate 293, forward strand.
ATCTCTTTGTTTACTTGGGTTCTTTGCCTTCTGTACCTTTTCCATTCTCTGACACTCTTGGTCTTTGCCTCCTTGCACCTTTGGGTAAACCAGGGGCTCTTTCTAGCCTTCCCGTTTAATCTCTTTCCTCTGGGTATAAACCGTTCCTCTGCCTCCTTGCACTTTGCCCCTACGTATTCCATCATTTCACTTATTGTCTGTCCGTCCATTTCCCTTTCCCACTGAACCTCCTTCAGGAAATTCCTCATGCCTGTGTAGTTCCCTCTTTTAAAATCTGGTTTGTCTCTTTCTGTACTGTTTTCCCTCTCCACCTGTAGTTCTACAATGTACTCAAAGCTCAGCACCATATGGTCGCTGGCTCCCAGGGGGCTCTCATGTGTTATGTCTTCAATATCTGAGCTGTTCAGAGTGAATACAAGGTCCAGTCTTGCTGGTTCATCTCCTCTCACTCTGGTCGTGTCCCTGACATGTTGGTGCATCAGGTTTTCCAGTACCGCGTCCATCATCTTGGCTCTCCAAGTTTCTGGACCCCCACGTGGTTCTTGGTTCTCCCAGTCGATCTCCCTGTGGTTGAAATCGCCCATGACCAGTAGCTTCGCTCTGCTCATGTGCGCTTTTCTTGCCACCTCCGCCAGAGTGTCCACCATCGCTCTGTTGTTCTCATCATATTCCTCACCTGGCCTCCTGCAGTTCTGTGGTGGGTTATACATCACTGCAATGATTATTTTGTGCTCCCCAGACTGGATGGTACCTACTATGAAGTCCCTTTCTCTACACACCTCCATTCCTTCCATTTCCTCGAATCTCCAGCGGTTCCTTACAAGCAGTGCGACCCCTCCCCCCCCTGCTCCTATCTTTCCTCAGGATTTGATATCCCTGTGGGAAGATTGCATCTGATACTGTCTCATTTAGTTTAGTTTCTGTGACAGCTATGATGTCTGGGGACACCTCACCTATTCTTTCATTCCACTCTTCATACTTGTTCGTAATTCCATCCGCGTTTGTTGCCTACCAGGCCACGGGCCACCGTTGATATGCTGTTACTGTTGCAGTTGCAACGGTGTTCCGTGGCCTGGTGGCTAAAGCTCTTGCTTCACACGGCGAGGGTCCGGGTTCGTTTCCCGGTAGAATCATTGGGCGTGTTTCTTTACCTCGGTTGTCGATGTTCACCCATTAGTATAAAATAGGTACCTGGGTGTTAGTCGACTGGTGTGGGTCGTATCCTGGGACAAAACTGACCTAATTTGCCCGAAATGCTCTGCATAACAAGCGGCTTTCTATGTCACTGATGTCAGCTAGGCTTGTATATTTTGTACATGTACTTGTAGAAATAAAGATATTTATTTATTTGTATCAACTGCTGCAGATGTTACTGTGGCATAACGCAATAAAGTCAAGCAGTAAGATTTTTTTCCAGTGAAGTCCTCCCTAGGCGGCACTAATTAAGAGACCAGAAACCTTTAACCAATTACCTAGTTCCCAGGCAGCCAGGGAGCGAGACACTCAAGGTTGCACGATTCTCACTCATCTACTGATCTATGATCATCAATCTTATACAACCAACCACAAATTGGAGACGAAACTAAACAATATTTTGTTCCTCTCCTGGACCATCTGCAAGTCGTAACTTGACACTGGTCCAGGACGGACCCAAGCGTCTAGGTTTATTTCAGACTGACTGATGTTGTAGTGGCCGGCAGTTTGGGAGACACACAGATGATGATCAAACTACATGCAAATTATGTGATCAGGCATATGGTCACTGTCTTGAACACTATGTGCTTAATTGTCCACTTATTGAGGAATACAGAGATAGACAGTATAATAACCTATGTGACATGTCAAGATATCTTATTAATGAAAATAAGATACCAGTTATACTAAGCAAATTTTCTAAATTTGCTTGTAACAGATAAGTGAAATGTAGATATAAATCCAAATGTATAATTGTTAACCCTTTTGGGGCCTAGTGCCTAGGCCTGTTGTGTATCCATATGCTCTTGCGCTACCGTCCACAGGATGGATATGGGGTGCACAATAAACTAGCCACTTCGGTGGCAAAATCTAAAAATCTAATCTAGCCCGAAATGCGCGCTTCAGAATTATGGCTTTTCACGTGCACTCTTGATTGCCTTCTAATTTTGTAACATGTGGAAATAAAGAATTTATTTATTTAAAATTGCATCAGCCGCGGTATGACGTGTAAGTGGTTCATTGCCTTTGTAACTTGTTCATGATTGTGACCAGATAAGACATGTAAATGGTCCGTTACCTTTGTAACTTGTTCAGCTATCAAAACTTTGTGGCCAAGTCCCTGGACCCATTATGTACCTCAGTAATCTTTTGACTACCACCCACAGGATGGGTATGGGGTGCATAATAGAAATAGTATTTAACTAACGCGGTATTATGATTTTTACACCTCATCTCACCTTTCCAGGGAGGTGCCTTAATGACGTTGAAGAAATTTTGATTCAAGGAATTGAAGGCACCCTTCTCTTTCCCCGGATCAAACCTGGTTGCCTGACATTCCCCAGTCGCTCTATGACCCCTATGAGGCTAGTGCTTGTCCGTGAATTTAATAAGGTTGTCCATCTCACACTCAAACTTGTGTAGAACTAGGTGAATAGATAGCGTATGTCTCACGATTACTGATAGAGGATAGAACCAGAGCCTCCACCACTTGTGCTGAATGACCTACACGAGTTTAAAAATATAGTGTTTGTTATTATGAGACAGATGTTGCTGGCTACCTCATCAGTGTCCATCCACTGTGAGAAAAATGGAACGGGACCCTTCCTCTCCCTGCGACCACCACCACCACCACGACTACTGCTACTACTACTGCTGCTGCTGCTGCTGTTGCTGCTACTACTACTACTACTACTACTACTGCGACTACCACTAATACAATAATAATAATAATAATAATAATAATAATACACCACCACAACTACTACCTTCTTTCCCTCGCCCGCTGTCGTAGTGTCTTCTGACCGTCTCTACTTTTCTCACCTCATTTGGATTTGACAGTGGTCCAGGATGGACCGAAACGTCGTCATAAGGTGCGGGTTTTTGGTGAAAGGAGCAGGTTCCTGGTTCTGCTGAGAGAGAATCGATGTTCAGCAGAAAGTATACCATTAGTGGTTGGTGAAGTGTAGCAGCGTGTGGAGAGATCAGTGTATGTGGAGAGAAAACGAGGGGTTGAGGGAATTTATGAGAGGTTGGAAAAATGTATTTTGTCTTTGGAGAACTACAGGACTCGTAAGGGGTCATACAGCTCCTGTATTTGATCTGTGGAAGAGGAAGATAACGCCAGTTTTCTTGCATAAAGAGCTCTTTATCAGCATCAATTTATCCCGCTTGAGGGGAGTTTAATCCCGCTTGAAGGGAGTTAAATCCCGCTCGAAGGGAGTTAAATCCCGTCTGAAGGGAGTTAAATCCCGCTTGAAAGGAGTTAAGAGGTTGGAGAGAGGATTGTTTGGGTAAGGTTAATCAAACAACAAATATTTATGATGTGTGAATGATTGTGTGTACGTGTCTTGCTGAACCAGTAGTTGATGGTTGCATAAGCTTTTACTGGGACAACGTTCCGTTTTGTGTAGAGCTTTATGAAGTCATGAATTGACAACGCTCTACACAGCTAAACTTGTCCCAGTAAAAACATATTCTGCATCATATGTTTTCACTTATTGACTGTACGTCATTTATAATCTACTAAGACTCAAAATTGGAGTGTCCTCTTTTAAGTGTATATATATTTTTAATATAACTGTATTGAAATATATCTTACTCCTCCGAATTTAATATTTCTTACTTTAAATTACAATGAGTTTAATTGATGTATACGATAACTGTTTTAATCAGCTTTAACCTGTATCTTTTTCTCTGTCTGAACTTAGAATGTACATAATTCTAAATGAATCTTTTATGATTTTGAGTTAAAATTCAGGAAGAATTTGTTCAAAAGTCCTTCCAGAAAATTTACCAAATAGATTCCCAGGGGAAAAGGGGGGAGTCTGTAAACAAAATTTATGTAAAGAGTAGAAATTAACAATAAACTAACCGCTCGGCAGGGATAAATATAAGCTAGGCTATTATGGTTGATTTTCACTGGGGGTCCTTCCGGGTGAACAGCTATTGTCCATAAATACGTATGAGGATAAAATAAGCTAGTAAGTACGTTCATTCAGGTACACTTGCACAGTCTTTATATTATTACAGCTGTCTTACATAACAACATATGTACATTGCCTAGGATAACCCAAGAAAGTCAAAGTGTTTCGATGGCACATAAGTTGCAGAAGCTTTTACTGGGTTAAATAAAAGGTTGTTCAGCAACTTGTCTTTATCACCATGACGTCGTTCCCTAGCATGTGTCCAATAACAGTTCACTAACAACCAGGTGTAAGGAGACTTGCTCGTCTCGTTCCTGTAGGCAATCGAACCTGTGTTTTTCGATTATGAGCCGAATATTTTGTCGCTGAACCTACAAGGCAATCTAGTAGCTACGGGAGTACATAAGGAAACTGGAAAGCGAGCAAGGTACCTTGTAGTGCAAGCGAAGGACCTGCTTGTGTTCAACTAGAAGTAAATACCGCCCGAGCGGCTAGTTTATTGAGCACCTCATTCTCATCCTGAGAGCGGTAGTCGACCGTTGTTGGTCGCATCCTAGTCTAGTTTTTATTTAGGCTTTGGGTACATAACATACCATTTTTTTTACAGTAATCTTGAGGGTTACCTGTAGACGCTTCCGGAGGTCACTGCCTCCGCGGACTATTATGTACATGAACTATATGAAGTAACTGTAAAATATGAAATGACTAATATTTCTAGTGATGTAACAATGTTCAATGGGGTTTGACAAAGACCTATTGTGACCTCTGTATTCCTGTTTTTTGTGTGTGTGTGTTTTTGACGCTACCGCTCACAGGATGAGCTATGGATGAACAATAAACTAGTCTTGGGTTGGGGAACAGAACTCTTCACTATTATTCTTTGGGTTCTGTTAATTAGGAAGTTAAATATACCTCTGCTCACCTTTCTAGTTATTCCTTTTGCACACATTTTGTATTCAATTACTCCATGGTCGCACTTGTCAAAAGCTTTTGGAATTATTGTACACTATATCTGCATTTTGTTTGCCTTCCAGTATATCAGATATCATGTTGTAATGGTTCAGCAATTGCTAGAGTCAGGAGCGACCTATTCTGAAGCCATGCTGACCTCGGTTGTGCAACAACTGCGATTCCATGTGATCTACCCTAGAATAATCCAGTAGTCAGATTTATTTTTTTCATTGGGATAAACTGGTAAGCCACAGTGGCTTTCTTGGAATTCGTCTACTAGTCATTTGGGGTTAATAATCCGAATAAAGTCTTGCTCAAGGACGCACGTGCGACAAGTCGAGCAAGGGTGGCGTTAAGCAAGGTGCGAGAGGCAGCTGGGTCCGAGGCCATTTTGAGTGGCTGCGGGCGAGAGTTATCTAGCGACGGCAGTGATGGTAACTTCAGTATGTGGTGAGCCGTTGTGACGGGAGGACTTATTACCCTGCCGTCCTCTGCCTCAGTGTACATGCTTGTTTTTTTCCGTCTGTCTCTCACTTAAACTTTACAACTTTATTTCCCCGATAAATAAGTTGACAGTATAACTGCTGATCAGTGCCATCATTTCTTAAGCCATTATGTGATTTATACTGAATTATAACTTTTGGGATCAGCGCTTTAGACAAAATGAAAGATATTTGTGATGAACCAGTAGAATATATACTTAAGATACAATAGTGTTGAGGGGAGGAACGCGCAGCAGCAGTCGTGGGGGACATCTGACCCCCGGGACAACTACCAGGGGTCCCAAGCACACCTGGTCTTCTGGGACCCCCAGCTGGGGACCCACAACACTAGGTGAGTCACTAATCCATACCCCTCCCAGGGAGGTCCCATAGACCTTACTATAACTATAGCATCATGGATCATCCATCTGTCTGTATGCCGTTTACCCAAGTGGTAGTCTTTGATTCACAATCAAAGGGACCCGGATTTGATTCCCGAGCAGGGCATTAAATAGGTATCTGGGTGATGGACGACTATTGAGGACAGTATCCTTGGGAAGGAAGGTCCCCAGTGTAAATAAATCGTACTACTGTATTAGGATTTATTTGGGTATTCTTAAGGATGTCTTATTCGTCCTGCAAAAGATTGTAAATTGTATTGCATGACGCACTAAACCTGCGAGGGTCATTCAGCGCAAAAAGTTGTAGAAACTCATCCTGTCTCCGATCAATCAAGTTGTTGGTAGAAAAAGAAATCACGGGATACGGGATGGGAATTGAGCCTGTGGCTGCGCGTGTACAGAGCCTACTGTATTCACCTATACATGGTGGCAGGGGTCGATTCACAGCTCCTGGCAGGGGTCGAGTCACAGTTCCTGGCCTCGTGTGATTAAGATTATTTTATTTTTCTGTAAAGATTACAATGTGTGGTTTACATTTAAAAGACAATAATTACAAAGATGGCCATTATCATGCCTAGCATGCCTGGGCATGATGGTTACTAAATAACCACAAAGATATGTTGCCCTAGCCATCAAAATGGTTCCCTTTACTAATGAAATTTAAGGAAAACCTGGCTGCTAGAGTATGTGGCTCTCTCACTATTAGCGGAGGGAGGATCGAGCCTCCACTCCTTACGTTGGATGACCTAAAATGCTCTAGTGATTCATATAAATTGTAAAATAATTTACACATCGAAATCTATAGCCATAAAAACTATTCAGGTGCTAAAGAGGAAATACTGCGCAATTGTTGAGATTTCGACTATAATATTATATATCAGTTCATGAGTTACTTCAAGAGCACAATAATTCAAATATCTTAATTTTCCAGACAAATGGGAGCGTATCATAAGAGCTTATCAAACAAGAAATTCCAAGTCAATGATAACACTTCATAAAGCATTTTACACTGTTCATGGCTGTCGGAATTAATGATCTAGAAAATGTGCAGAGCATTTACCAAGAGCTGTCTTCTATAGTTTTACGCTACTGGCAGCACCTAAAAGCCTTCACATTGTTCTCACTGTAGAGCAGGCGAGACAGATAGCAATTTTGCAATTGCATTCCTGCAAACTATGTCTGCTCACGTAGGAATGTCACCAGTCAGGGGGTTGGGTCAGAGCCCGGACCGTGGGGAGGGTTGGGTCAGAGACCAGACCGTGGGGAGGGTTGGGTCAGAGCCCGGACCGTGGGGACTGCCATGTCTTCAACAATCACTAGCTAAATATTAAGCAATGTAAAAATATGTTATATACAATGAGATGTATAATTCTCAGTGTGTGAATATACACTATGAGGTTGACTGGTTGGTTAGTTGGCTTTATAGCGTATCTGCTACACAAGGGTCATTAAGGCGGCATGTGACCTGTTCATTACCTGTCAAGAAAACTTTAATGCTTGAAAAATAGGGATTAAAGCGAACTCTCAGCATATACTGAGAGATTTGTGCTTCACGGTGTATATATCATGTACTTGTAATTCTTATTTCAGGGATTAAAGGATTTTAATGTTAGTGTTCATGCCAATAACGGTATTATTATTATTTTTATCACAGGCCGTTTCCCACCTAGGAAAGGTGACCCCATAAAAGAAAACACTTTTACCATCATTCATTCAACAGTTATGCCAGAAGTGTGCAGAGATAACAATTCAAATAACCCTCTGAACTGCGACATCCCCCACCCCTTCCTCAGAGTGCAGGCACCATACCATAGGTAAAACTGGTCAATTAGCAAAAACTCATTTAAAATTAAGTCCTTTCTAAAATTTTCTCTTAAACGTTTAAAGATATATTTTTCATTTATGTTAATGTAAAAATTAATAATTTTGTACCAAAAGAACCTTAGAAAACTTACCTAACCCTATTATAACAAGCGCAATTTAATTTAGCCTAATCCAATTAAATATATTTTTGATACGTTTACAATAATTTAATAAACAAACACAATGAAATATATATTTTTAGTTAAGTTCAGAATGATTTTAGCGAAATTATTGCATACACAAATTTTAGCTTTCCTTATTCGGCAAGAAGAGCGTTGCTATTTAAGCCAAAATCGCAAGTTTTACCTATTCGGCACATCATATATATATATATATATATATATATATATATATATATATATATATATATATATATATATATATATATATATATATATATATATGTACAAGACAACCACTATGAAAAATAGAGGAATTCAAGCGCTTTCGTGACTACTTACATTATCAAGGAACTATGATAATGTGAGTAGTCAAAGCTAATCTCTATTTCATAGTGGTTTTCTTGCATATTTTGATATCACCTGATTACTGTGATCTTTTTGCATATATATATATATATATATATATATATATATATATATATATATATATATATATATATATATATATATATATTAGAATATCAAAGAGGCAGACTTCATTCAGATTATCCTGGAGGGTAAGTAACCCAGGATAACCCAAGAAAGTCAATCTGGTTTATTTCTATTGGGCTCCCTTGATCCGTTTCCCCAGGATGCCATCCACAACAGTCACTAGCACCCAGGTACCTACTTGCCAGGTGAATAGGGGCAGCAGGTACAAGGGAATATGCCGAACGTTTTCATCAATGTGCCGAAGGCGCTACCACTTTAGTCACAATCCATTATAAATGAATTAATGTACTATTTTTATGGATTCCATTTCGCATTCAATTACTCCTACATGACACAGCTGACAACTCACCCAGCGAAAGTAATTTGAAAGAAATGAAGAATATCTTTTACCCATGTCAAGCATTAGAAATAATGAGAAAAATAATGAATGTGAATGTCAGGACTGCAGTTAGAAGACTGAGAGGAGCTGTAACTCGCTACGATGATAACGTAGGTAAGTATATTGCAGAGCAGGTTGAAATATAGACTCTTTCTGATGTAGAAGCCAGGCTGAGGCTTGGTTACAAGTACCTTTCGTAGTCTGGCATGTGCGTAGACGAGAGAGAGAGGAGAGAGAGAGAGAGAGAGAGAGAGAGAGAGAGAGAGAGAGAGAGAGAGAGATAGAGAGAGAGAATCAAACTAAATGCAAAGTATGTGGTCACTCTTAAAAACTACGGTATGTATTTGACTGTCCACTTGCTGAGGAATATAGAAACAGTACGATAATAAATAAATAAATGTGTGTATGTGTGTGTGAATGTATTGTCTTCATCCACACACCTGACGTCTATACATCAACAAGAGAAATTAGAACTTTCAGCGTTGGTTCAGAAATAGTATCAAGTTATCATAAATCATCACACAAAAGCCAAGATCATTATCATTATGTTACATCGCTATGCTCACCATTACTAATGTTGCATCATTACGATGATTATTGTGATGCAACATCACTAAGCTCGTCCTGATAATGCACCAACGTAATTATGTCGCTCACAAATTTCACAACGGTTGACGCCTAACAAAGACATTATTTACTTCTAAAATTGTTGTATAGTTACATGTTTTATGTATCGACAGTTTGTGACATATATTCTCAAAGTTTTTTGTATAATTTGACGCATTAAGGATCATTGTTTTTTATCGGTAATAAAATGTTCATAGGCATACTATGTCTTGAGGCATGTTGAGCAAGAGTCAGCTAGTGGAGGTGAGTACACAAGCAAGAGTCAGCTAGTGGAGGTGAGTACACAAGCAAGAGTCAGCTAGTGGAGGTGAGTACACAAGCAAGAGTCAGCTAGTGGAGGTGAGTACACAAGCAAGAGTCAGCTAGTGGAGGTGAGTACACAAGCAAGAGTCAGCTAGTGGAGGTGAGTACACAAGCAAGAGTCAGCTAGTGGAGGTGAGTACACAAGCAAGAGTCAGCCAGTGGAGGTGAGTACACAATCAAGTCAGCTAGTGGAGGTGAGTACACAAGCAAGAGTCAGCCAGTGGAGGTGAGTACACAAGCAAGAGTCAGCCAGTGGAGGTGAGTACACAAGCAAGAGTCAGCCAGTGGAGGTGAGTACACAAGCAAGAGTCAGCTAGTAGAGGTGAGTACACAAGCAAGAGTCAGCTAGTGAAGGTGAGTACACAAGCAAGAGTCAGCTAGTGGAGGTGAGTACACAAGCAAGAGTCAGCTAGTGGAGGTGAGTACACAAGCAAGAGTCAGCTAGTGGAGGTGAGTACACAAGCAAGAGTCAGCTAGTGGAGGTGAGTACACAAGCAAGACCCAGCTAGTGGAGGTGAGTACACAAGCAAGAGTCAGCTAGTGGAGGTGAGCTCGGCATCTCACCCATTTAAAGTTTGAGAATAGGTTGAGGACGTTTCGTCCCCAAGACCTCTAATCATTCGCTTTACCGGATGAAATTCATCCTGTGAGTTCCAGCTATCCTGAAGGAAACTTCAGAGGGAACCAGCACACATAAGTACGATAAAGCACCTAAATTACTGGGAACGGTTGAAGGTCCTTGATCTGTATTCCCTGGAACGCAGGCGAGAGAGATACATGATATACACTTGGAAGGTCCTGGAGGGATTGGTACCAAACCTGCACACGAAAATCACTCCCTATGAAAGCAAAAGACTCGGCAGGAGATGTAACATTCCCTCGATGAAAAGCAGGGGCGCCACGAGTACACTGAGAGACAACACCATAAGTGTCCGGGGCCCAAGACTGTTCAACTGCCTCCCAGCATACATTAGGGGGGATTACCAATAGACCCCTGGCTGTCTTCAAGAAGGCACTGGACAGGCACCTAAAGTCAGTACCTGACCAACCGGGCTGTGGTTCGTACGTCAGTTTGCGTGCGGCCGACAGTAACAGCCTGGTTAATCAGACCCTGATCCACCATGAGGCCTGGTCTCAGACCTGTCCGCGGGGGCGTTGACCCCCGAAACCCTCTCCAGGTAAACTAGATGATTCGATTAGTCTCTCGCCCCTATGCCCAGCTCAGACGATCGATTTGCACGTCAGAATCGCTACGGACCTCCACCAGAGTCCTCTGTGTAATAATATTAGTAGAATTACCGACAATATGTTAGGTAAAAGGACACAAATGCAACTAATGTGACATTTTATTGTGGCAACGTTTCGCACTCAGGAGCTTTCTCAGCCGTTACGGCTGAAAGCTCCTGAGACAAACGTTGCCACAATAAAATGTCATTAGTGCATTTGTGTCCTTTACCTAACAGAGTCCTCTGGCTTCATCCTGGCCAGGCATAGTTCACCATTGAGTACACAAGCAAGAGTCAGCTAGTGGAGGTGAGTACACAAGCAAGAGTCAGCTAGTGGAGGTGAGTACACAAGCAAGAGTCAACTAGTGGACGTGAGTACACAGTAGAGCATTCACTCTCACTCGCTCAAACATAATGAAGTGGTGGAGGTAAATTCCATACGTAGTTTCAAGAGTAGGTGTGACAGGAAAGAGGAGGTCTTTCTTATTACCCCAACCTTACACCCGACTCGGCCTCTTCTATCCCCTTTTCCCATGTACTCTCTCTCGTCATTCACTCACAAACCTTCAAATATACCACCCCATCCTCACTCCCACTGCCCCATAAATTCTTAGCACTTGTACTCATAATTTTCCATGTCAACACTTTTAAATATTTTTCTTTTCTCCCCTCTTTCCTCGTATTTCCCCTTCACTCCTCTACCAAATACTTCCCCTCACGACGAAACTTAGCATTCCAATCGGCCTGGCTGGGTTCGGTTGGAAGTCTCGTGGCTCAGCTGGCAACACACTCGCCTCACATACTGAGTGTCCGTGGTTTAATTCCAGGCATGGGTGGAAACGGAGGGCATGTTTTCTTACACCTGTTGTCCTTGTTCACCCAGCAGTAAGTAGGTACCTGGGTGTTAGTCGACTGGTGTGGGTCGCATCCTGGGGGACAATATTGAAGCGCCCCAATGGAAATAAGACAGACAGTCCTCGATGACGCACTGACTTTCTTGGGTTATCCTGGATGGCTAACCCTTCGGGGTTAAAAATCCTAACAAATCTTATCATATCTCGAAGGTTCCAGAGCCCAATCAGGACACACAAAATTGTTGACATTGCCTCTAGCCAATAGAGGAACTCATCGTCATCCACATTAACCAATAAGAGAGCCGTAACTCCTTCCCAAGGCAAGTGAGGTGAAATGTGAATTATTGTAGTTTTAGACTTTGGAGAGGGTGATTCACAATTACTCGTAAGTAGGAATTTTGACCATCTGGACTTTCAAAAATTCATAACAACTATGAAAGTTACGGCAAACAACAGAAAGCTAAGGACAGAATATGTGGAAAACATTAGGAAAGCAAACAGAATTCACACATACACACACAAAAAAAAACACACACACACGAAAAGAAATCTAAGAAGACTTTTTGGTCTCTTCTGGATCCATTATCAAGTCACAACGGTCCAGGACCACCGAAATATTAACTAGTGGTTTTAATCTGGATTGCAGAAATGCCACAGCAAGGAAAAAACGATTATTGGATATAACGCACCAAGATGATAAAAAAAAACGTAAGCAAAACAACTAGGAATGACTATGGAATCGTATGAAGAAAACCCCGAGAGATAATAGGAAAATTATATAGCAGAAATGTCTAAAACAGAACTAAAACTTTTATAGCCACATAGAAAGGACGATGACTAAAAAATCCCGTGATAAGGCTTAAATAAAGGAGAAAAAATAGCATATGATAAAGGATAGAATTCGAGGAACTAAATATAAGAATCAGGAATATTTAAATAAAGGAACAAGACATGAGAAGCCAGAGCAGATCAATAGGAGGTGAGGTACGACAAAACCCACTGTGAGCTTATAACGAGGAAATTTAACCCGTAACTCGAGATGGGACAGCAAATGAATTGCTGGAAGAGAACTAATGTAGGCTCCAATATTTGAGCAAGGAGAGGGCAGATGATGCTAAACAACAGGCCAGTATCGCTGACATGCATTCTGCCAAAAGTGAAGGAGAGGGGAATAGCGCAACAAGAGCAGGTCCAGGGTTTTGCTTGTCAGAGAAACCCAACATGGTTTCGTGGACGGAAAATCGTCTAAAAAATCCATTAGAGACCTACATCAGAGTTACAGAAATAAAGCAAAAGACATAGACAGGGTGATTGAATCTTCCTGGACTGCAGAACGCATTTGACATGGTTTTCCACCAGAAACCAATGTACAGGTTAGAAGATCAGAGGAATGGCTGGGGTGAAAAGTGGATAAGTGGATACAGGAGTAACTGAAAGAGAAAAAACAGGAAGTGACAGTAAAGGAAGAGTTTTCACGATGAATAAGCGATGGTAACAAATGAGGGGGTCCCCAATGATGAATACTAGAGCCATTACTGTTCTGGTTATATGTAAACGAGTCCCCTCCCAGCAACCTACCCCATGAATAAAGCTTACTGCCCCTTACCTTCACTTTTCCTTCCTCTCTCTCTCTCTCTCTCTCTCTCTCTCTCTCTCTCTCTCTCTTTCTTTTCTTTTATCAGTGCTACTGTAGAAGACGTCCACGAGATCTATCGTCTCGTCTTAGCTGAGGGTATTTTAAGTTACATATCCAGGGAGGTAAATAAACCAGAAATATTGCTATCACAGCCACTAATATTATTCTTACCGCTGGTACAACTACTATTACTACTACTACTTGGGTACAGTTGAAATCAAATTGGTTGCTGCTGGCGAATCAGCACCACCAAAATGACAAACCACCACCATTTAAATTGACTATAACCTACATCAACCATATTTAACCCATCACCACCACAATCCACACCAGCCATCACTATAACAGCCAACAGCCGCAGCCACCACTAACCCTCACTAACTACTATTGCAGCCACTACATTAACCCACACCAATCACCACTATAATAACAAACAACTACCACCACTCACACCAACTGCCAAGTGACACCAGCTACTCTCAGCAAAACGTAAATACAATCTGGCTCGAATTATGGTTTTCTTAGGCCACAGTGTGAAGAAATATTATTCCAACATGACTTCACAGCTCTTCGTTCGACCTTCTACCAGTCGCTAAGACACTTTGTGTGTGTGTGTATATATATATATATATATATATGTCTCTCAAGGCAGTGAAGCCGCAGCTCATGCGGCAAGGGCCTACATCAGGGACCTATCAGAAGACAAGGCCGTAGTCAAACTTGACTTTAGAAATGCCTTTAATATGGTGAAGAGAGATGTGGTCTTGCCAGCCGTTCGGGATCGGTTCCCCAGTCTCTTTCCCTTCATTTCAGCTGGCTACAGCAAACCCTCGACTCTTTTGTTTGGGGAACATGAAATTCCCTCGTCTGAGGGTGTTCAGCAGGGTGATCCACTCGCTCCACTTCTCTTCTGTTTGGCAGTAAGAGAACTAACTTCCAGCCTATGCAGCGAGCTCAACATCTGGTACCTGGATGATGGCACTCTGGCAGGTACTAGGGAGTCCTTGTTAGAGGACCTACAACGGGTGAAGACACAAGGAGAAGCCTTAGGACTCATCCTTAATCCCTCAAAGTGTGAAATTATCACAACAAATCAGGAAATAATCAATGCAGTGCAAACAATCCTCCCAGAAGTCACTACTACCACTCCATCCAACAGTACCCTCCTGGGAGCACCGCTGGGTCACCACGCCATCGACACTGTCCTCAAGGACAAAGTGAATGACCTGAAAAGAATGGAGGAGAGAATAAGTGATCTTGATGCCCATGATGCCCTGTATCTCCTCACAAGGTGTCTTACTATGCCAAGACTCACTTACTTCCTGAGGTGCGCACCCTCTTTTGAAAACCCAACACTTGACGAGTATGACGCACACCTGAGATCAACCTTCAAGAAGGCACTGAATCTGTCACTAGAGGATCAGCAATGGGAGCAGGCAACCCTCCCAGTGCGACTGGGAGGTATAGGGGTGCGCAAAGCAAGGCAGGTAGCGTTACCTGCATTTCTGTCATCGTGTTTGGCTTCCAGTGGATTAGTCAAGAGGATTGTCCCTGAACGTTTGAGAGGGGTGGTGGGAGCTCAAGACCCCAAGTTCATTGAAGCAGCAGTGCAGTGGGACATCCTGGCAGACTCCTCCAGTAGACCAGCTCCTCCCAAAGAGCACAAACAGTCCCACTGGGACAAACCGATCATGGAAAAATTTCCAACACAATGCTCACCAACGCTTCAGGAAAGGACAAAGCTCGTCTCCTAGCGGTGAAGGCACCACACTCAGGAGATTTCCTTCTTGCTGTTCCCAATTCCTCTCTGGGGACTCGACTCGACCCACAGGCCATTCGGATTGGTGTTGCTCTTCGCCTAGCCGCCCCCATACTCACCGAACATAGGTGTATTTGCGTCAGGGCGACGGCTGACCAATTCGGACTTCATGGTCTAGTGTGTCACACATCAGAAGGGAAGTATGCTAGACATGAGGAGGTCAATGACATCATAAAGAGAAGCCTCGCCACAGCCCGTTGCCCAGCTCAACGGGAACCCCAAGTGCAGAGGTCTGATGGAAGTCAAAAGCGTCCTGATGGAGCCACCATGCTACCCTGGAAGGATGGTAAGCAGATTGCTTGGGACTACACCTGTGCTGCCACATTGGCAGACACCTACCTGCCACACTCCTTAGCCGAAGGGGTGGAGCTGCCAGCCACAGGGAGACCCAGAAGACCGCAAATATGAAGACCTTCCTCTTGCTATAACTTCATCCCAATAGGGTCGGAGACCCATGGAGCATGGGGCAAGTGTGCTCTAAAGTTTCTCAAGGAGCTGGGTGGAAAACTCATCATAGAAACCAAGGACCACAGGGCGACCAGCTTCCTGTTTCAGAGACTCAGTGTTGCGATCCAGAGGAAATGCCTGCAGTATTCTGGGCACGCGGCCCACTGCCGGGGAGTTGGACGAAGTATTTGACATGTAGCTCTGAGTTGTTATCTATGTTGTTTTACTCCCCATTGTATTTTGTATTTTGTCTTGAAATAAAGTTTGTATAAAAAAAAAGATGGGGTAGTAGGGAAGTGGAATATTCAAATGGCTTCAGAAAGAAATCTAAATATTCTTCCTTGAAGTCTTTTTATCCACTTCTCCGAGGCAATGGGTCCCACAATTGACACTAGAGGTGGACCCCATCCTATATATATATATATATATATATATATATATATAAAGTCATGTTTCGGTTCACTAATCGATACAAAAATTGTAGAATTATACGTAGTTAACTACACAATAAAATTTTAAAACCCTGATACAAAAGCCTCTTATAAAAGGCTATTAAAAAAACAGTGTAACTGAAGTCTACCACGCAAGCCTATTAAAATGAAGAAAGTGAG
Organism: Cherax destructor; assembly: GCA_009830355.1. Taxonomy (NCBI): domain Eukaryota; kingdom Metazoa; phylum Arthropoda; class Malacostraca; order Decapoda; family Parastacidae; genus Cherax; species Cherax destructor. The sequence goes on from WNWK01001424.1 coordinate 16,624, forward strand.
AATTCAGAGGTTAGCAACGATATTCAAATGGGAATTAAAAGTTTTATACGAAAAAAAAAAATATTGGTTTACAAAAAAAAAAAAAAAAAAAAAAGCAGTCGAAAAGGTCATTAAAAACTGAAAAGGGGAATTAAAAATTTACTCCAGAATGAAAGTAAATAAGATAGATCTAATCCAGAGAATGTACGCGTACGATATTTTGTACTAGGAACTCTGAAATTAAAATACTCATCATTACCATCAGGAAATGATGACATTTTCTTATTATTTTTTTGCACAGAATGGTGGGCTAGATAATAAAAATTTTGGTGAATAAAAAAATAATAAGTTAGTAGAGACTGAAGGAGAATTAGCCAAGTAGTGAGGGTTATATTTTAGCGTGCTGCATTACCAGCGTTACTGTGTCCACCTTATATTTATATACCACCACCACCATCACCACAAATAGCCACACCACCACCATCACCACAAATAGCCACACCACCACCATCACCACAAATAGCCACACCACCACCATCACCACAAATAGCCACACCACCACCATCACCACAAATAGCCACACCACCACCATCACCACAAATAGCCACACCACCACCATCACCACAAATAGCCACACCACCACCATCACCACAAATAGCCACACCACCACCATCACCACAAATAGCCACACCACCACCATCACCACAAATAGCCACACCACCACCATCACCACAAATAACCACACCACCACCATCACCACAAATAACCACACCACCATCACCACAAATAACCACATCGCCACCATCACCACAAATAGCCACACACTACCATCACCGTCACCACAAATAGCCACACACTACCATCACTGTCACCACAAATAGCACACACTACCATCACCGTCACCACAAATAGCCACACACTACCATCACTGTCACCAAATAGCCACACTACCATCACCGTCACCACAAATAGCCACACACTACCATCACTGTCACCACAAATAGCCACACACTACCATCACCGTCACCACAAATAGCCACACACTACCATCACTGTCACCACAAATAGCCACACACTACCATCACCGTCACCACAAATAGACACACACTACCACCACCATCAATAGCCACACACCACTACCACCATCACCACTACAAATAGCCACACACTACCACCACCACAACTATCATCACAACTACTTACATCACCGCCATAAAAAGAGACACCACCATAACTACCACAGTCACATACCACCAGGCTCTGATCCAACATGAGGCCTGGTCACAGACCGGGCCGCAGGGGCGTTGACCCCTGGAACTCTCTCCAGGTATACCACCATTACCACAAATAGCCACACACTACCACTATTACCATCACCACAGAACCACTACCACCACCTCCACCAGAACCACTGCCATCACCACAACCACCACCACCATCAGAATTACCACCACCATCAGAACCACCAACACCATCAGAACCACCAACACCCACCACCAGAACCAGAACCACCAACACCCACCACCAGAACCACCACCACAATCAGAATTACCACCACCATCAGAACCACCACCACCACCAGAACCACCAACACCCACCACCAGAACCACCACCACCAACAGAACCACCAACACCACCAGAACCACCACCACCAACAGAACCACCAACACCCACCATCAGAACCACCACCACCAACAGAACCACCAACACCCACCATCAGAACCACCAACACCATCATAACCACCACCACCAACAGAACCACCAACACCCACCATCAGAACCACGAACACCATCAGAACCACCACCACCATCAAAACCACCAACACCCACCATCAGAACCACCAACACCATCAGAACCACCACCACCAACAGAACCACTAACACCCACCATCAGAACCACCAACACCATCAGAACCACCAACACCCACCACCAGAACCACCACCACCCACCATCAGAACCACCAACACCCACCATCAGAACCACCAACACCCACCATCAGAACCACCAACACCATCAGAACCACCAACACCACCAGAACTACCAACACCACCAGAACCACCACCACCACCAGAACCACCAACACCAGAACCACCACCACCAACAGAACCACCAACACCCACCATCAGCACCACCACCACCATCAGCACCACCACCACCAGAACCACCACCACCACCAGAACCACCAACACCACCACCACCAACAGAACCACCAACACCCACCATCAGAACCACCAACACCACCAGAACCACCACCACCATCAGAACCACCAACACCACCAGAACCATCAACACCACCAGAACCACCACCACCACCAGAACCACCAACACCACCAGAACTACCACCACCACCAGAACCACCACCAGAACCACCAACACCACCAGAACCACCACCACCACCAGAACCACCATCACCACCAGAACCACCAACACCACCAGAACCACCACCACCACCAGAACCACCACCACCACCAGAACCACCATCACCACCAGAACCACCACCACCAACACACACTCCTACATGAATCTGCGGCAACCAGAATGATTGTATGTTAAGTGAAACAAATTAAGGAATGTGACCCTGAAAGCCTTCCTGTCGCTCTTTATATGCAAAATGTAGAATGACAGAGAGAGAGAGAGAGAGAGAGAGAGAGAGAGAGAGAGAGAGAGAGAGAGAGAGAGTGGGGTAAGGCAGCCAGGAAGCTTACAGCACTTCGACGTATCCCGCATCTGCTTGACAGTAGGGGTTGCAAGATTCTGTATGAGGCACAAGTACGCTCACACCTTGAGTATGCTCCATTTTCTTGGTTTGCCTGCCCCTCCTCTCATCTGCGACTGCTTGACAGAGTAGAGAACAGAGCAAGACGTCTCATCTCTCGCCTGGACCCATCCTGGATAGATCTGTCATTTCAGCAGAGCCTTCAACACAGAGGGATGTGGGCGGCCTTACTGTTATATACAAGGCCAACATTGTCAAAGTACCACACTTGGCTCCAGGACAGCGAGAAGCAAGCTTCTATACCACAAGACGGGCAGCAAGCAGCAACTTCACTCTGGCTGTAACCTTCTTCAGAACATCACTTTATCTGAGATCATTTATCCCCAGGATGACTCGAGTCTGGAACACATTCGTACAGCATTATGATGTCAACGAGATAAAGTCAGTTGATCAAATGAAAATGCTGGCCCACAGATGGCTCCAACTTCATCCTGTTCCCTACTTGTATGTTTCATAACAATAAAAATGCTTTCAAATGAGCTGATGTAGGTAACAGCTCTTAGCTTGTCAATAAAGTTAGGAACCCTTAACTTGTAAGTAGCTTATCAATAAAGTTACGGATCCTTAACCTAACCTTGTCAAACCCTGTGTAAATAAAAAAAAAAAAAAGAGAGAGGACTTACACACTCCTTGTACATTAAACCGATCTTGCGTTTCCTAGTCCGTCCTCTCGACCTTTGCCCTCCTTCCCGGGCCTGGGTCACTGCTATGACCCATGACTTTCTCTACTCTAGTTTCACTAACACTCATCTACCTCTAGAGTGGGTCGACGCGACCTTCACCCAGTACCTGCTGCGCCTTGACTCACTCACAGACTTTTAACAGATGGCTACGTGCTTTCTAATGGGGGAAACGACAATAACTTAACCTCGATTGGGGAGGATAGATAGAGATGGGGTGAAGGAGGGGGAGAAAAAGGTGTGTTTGTGTGTGTGTGTGTGTGTGTGTGTGTGTGTGTGTGTGTGAATAGGTTGGGGAAGGGGGGTGATGGAGAGGGGGTGGGGGAAGGGATGATGGAGGGGGTGGGGAAGTGGGATGATGGAGGGGGTGGGGAAGGGGGTGGAGGGGTGAACGGGATGATGGAGGGGTGGAGAAGGGGATGATGGAGGGGGTGGGGAAGGTGATGGAGGGGGTGGGGAAGGGGGTGATGGAGGGGTTCAAGAGGGAGTACGGTTATTAAGGCAATGTAATTATCGCACTCAGACATAAACCGAAATTAATTAGATATTGCAACGTGTGTGTGTACTCACCTATTTGTGGTTGCAGGGGTCGAGTCATAGCTGCTGGCCCCGCCTCTTCACTGATTGCTACTAGGTCCTCTCTCTCCCTGCTCCATGAGCTTTATCAAACCTCGTCTTAAAACTATGTATGGTTCCTGCCTCCACTACGTCACTTTCTAGGCTATTCCATTTCCTGGCAACTCTGTGACTGAAGAAATACTTCCTAACATCTCTTTGATTCATAGGAGTCTTCACCTTCTAATTGTGGCCCCTTGTTTCTGTGAACCATCTCTAGAACATCCTGTTTTTGTCCACCTTGTCAATTCCTCGCAGTATTTTATATGTCGTTATCATGTCTCCCCTGACCCTCCTGTCCTCCAGTGTCGTCAGGCCGATTTCCCTTAACCTTTCTTCGTAGGACAATCCCCTTAGCTCTGGAACTAGTCTTGTTGCAAACCTTTGCACTTTCTCTAATTTCTTGACGTGCTGACCAGGTGTGGATTCCAAACTGGTGCTGCATACTCCAATATGGGCCTGACGTATATGGTGTACAGTCTTGAACGATCCCTTACTGAGGTATCGGAACGCTATTCGTAGGTTTGCCAGACGCCCGTATGCTGCAGCAGTTATCTGATTGATGTGTGCCTCAGGAGATGTGCTCGGTATTATACTGATCCCAAGATCTTTTTCATTGAGTGAGGTTTGCAGTCTTTTGCCACCTAGACTATACTCTGTCTACGGTCTTCTTTGCCCTTCCCCGATCTTCATGACTTTGCATTTGGTGGGGTTAAATTCAAGGAGCCAGTTGCTGGACCAGGCTTGTAGCCTGTCCAGGTCTCTTTGTAGTCCTGCCTGATCCTCATCTGATTTAATTTAATTCTCCTCATTAACTTCACATCATCTGCAAACAGGGACACTTCTGAGTCTATCCCTTCCGTTATGTCATTCACATACAGTATACTAAAAACAACACAGGTCCTAGGACTGACCCCTGTGGAACCCCGCTCGTCACAGGCGCCCACTCTGACACCTCGTCACGTACCATGACTCGTTGTTGCCTCCCTGTCAGATATTCTCTGATCCATTGTAGTGCCTTTCCTGTTATGCTTGCCTGATCCTCTAGCTTTTGCATTAACCTCTTCTGAGGAACTGTGTCGTAGGTCTTCTTGCAGTCCAAGAAAATGCAGTCTATCCATCCCTCTCTCTCGTGTCTTCTGTTACCTTGTCATAAAACTCCAATAGGTTTGTGACACAGGATATTCCTTCCCTGAAACCGTGCTGATTATCGTTTATAAGCTTGTGTCTTTCTAGATGCTCCACCACTCTCCTCCTGATGATCTTCTCCATGACTTTGCATACTATACACGTCAGTGACACAGGCCTGTAGTTTAATGCCTCGTGTCTGTCTCCTTTCTTAAAAACTGGGACTACATTTGCCATCTTCCATACGTCAGGTAGTTTCCCAGTTTCAGTGGATGTGTTGAAGATTTTTGTTAGTGGCACACACAGCATCTCTGCTCCCTCTCTAAGGACCCACGGAGAGATGTCAGGTCCCACCGCCTTTGAGGTATCAAGTTCACATAACAGTTTCTTCACCTCCTCCTCGGTTGTGTGTATTTCATCTAGCACTTGATCAGGCTCTGATCCACCATGAGGCCTGGTCACAGACCGGGCCGCGGGGGCGTTGACCCCCGGAACTCTCTCCAGGTAAACTTGTTAGTGTACCTCCCTATTCTGAATTCCTGGAGTCCTTCCTGTCTCCACTGTAAATACTTCTTTAAATCTCATGTTGAGCTCCTCACATACCTCTTGGTCGTTTCTTGTGAACTCCCCACCTTCCTCAGCGTAATTATCTGGTCCTTGACTGTTGTTTTCCTGCTGATGTGGCTGTACAGCAGCTTCGGGTCAGACTTGACTTTTGATGCGTCGTGTGTGTGTGCTCACCTGTATGTACTTACCTATCTGTGGTTACAGGTGTCGATTCACAGCTCCTGGCACCGCCTCTTCGCTAGTCGCTACTAGGTCACTCTTCTCGCTCCAAGAGCCTTAACATACCTCTTCTTAAATCTATGCATGGATCTTGCCTCCACTACTTTACTCTCCAGATGATTCCACTTTCTGACAACTTTAAGGCTAAAGAAATACTTCCTAACATCCCTTTGGCTCATCTGAGTTTTCAGCTTCCAGTTTTGGCCCCTTATTCCTGTGTCCCATCTCTTGAAACATTCTAGCCCTGTCCACCTTGTCAATTCTTCTCAGTATTTTATACGTCATTATCATGTTTTCCCTATCCCTCCTATCCTCTAGTGTCATCAGGTTGTTTCCTTAACCTCTCCTCATAAGACATACTCCTTAGCTCCGGGACTAATCTTGTTGCAGACTTCTGCACTTTCTCCAATTTCTTGACGTGTTTGACAAGGTGTGGGTGTGTACTCACCTAACTGTGGTTGCAGGGGTCGAGTCACAACTCCTCGTCCCGCCTCTTCACCGGTGTGTGTGTGTGTGTGTGTGTGAGAGAGAGAGAGAGAGAGAGAGAGAGAGAGAGAGAGAGAGAGAGAGAGAGAGAGAGAGAGAGAGAGAGAGAGAGTGTACATGGGTGAGTGTGGGTGTTACGCTCAGTTCCTTTAGTTTATCAGATTCATCGTCTCAGCTGCACTACTGGATTGTAGAAAACTTACGAACCCTATCGAGTTGCAGAATGTCTGACTAGGTGTGGGCTTCATGTTGGCGCTGCGTACTCGGTGGTAAGCCTGACATGTGGTGCATAAAGTCATAAAAGGATTGTGGTCCCCGTTAAGGCAGTTCGGTTCTTCGTTAACTCTGCATTCCTGCCGACGGTATGCGGTTCATATATACCGTACCTCTGGAGATATATTCGGTGTGATATCCACTCCCAGATCTTATACCTTTTTCATTTCGCATTCTGTACTCTGTGTCTGATTTCTCTCCCTCACTTATTTGCATGACCTTGCACGTCTTTCGGATGTACTCCAGTAGTTACTTATTAAGTATCCCCGAAGGGATACTTATAAATGGCTTCAATATTTAATGGCTGATGCATCTTATAGGCAGAACATAACTCGATAAATTTATTTATTGTAGGTGCAAATTTGTCAATATTGCTATTTAAAATTGTTGAAGAAACCTGAAAGCGCCACATTCTATGCGATACCTGAAGAATGGATATCCATAATATTTCTGAATGTTATGGATATCTGAGTTATAATATTAAGAAACAGTGTGTGAAAGTGTTACAAAAATGTTATCCTCAAATTAAATTTAAATTCCTAGTTGCCAGTCCTTTAACTACTGGGAGTTATGTTAGATCTAGTTATGTACCTTTGTGATCTAATGATATTTATCATTGTATATGCAATAATCGCGAACAAGCGATGAAAGATACAAAATAACCACAGGGGGCAGTTGAATGATAGCTCTAGGACTTTCGTGTTGCAATCAATACTCCAGGAACTTGCAAGCTCCTGATGATGTGTTGATTGCAACACGACTGCATTCCGAAATTAAATATCATTAATTACCACGAACCTTAAAATTATAAGTAAAAGCAAGGGATAAATTAGACTTCTGAATTTCAGAGTTTGCATATTAGGGGGTTTAAACCTGAGCTTCATGATTACACCTCGGTAATTCCATTATTTACATTAAAATAGTTGTGTTTTTAGTGGATCCTGATGATGGTGATTGGTTCAATATATATCTATATATATATTTTTTTTTTGCTTGCAGCGAGGTAGAGGGGGGGGGCTATGGAATGGAAACGACCGTAATACACATTTTTTTTGTCTTCCTGTAACCTGTCTATCGTCTTCAGTTTTTCTTCTGCTCTTAATAGCCCATTATAGTATCTTAGCAATAGCTTATCATGGTATTCTAGTTGTCTTCCATCGTTGTATCCTAGTAATGTGCCAGCATGTTATTAATAATAATATTCCATTGTGGTATCCTAGTACTCCATGGTATCCCTCTATGGTGAAATATCATAAAACATGTGTAGGGTAGAGAAAACAGTGTTCAGAAAATGTTACTCAGACTTTCGTTACATTATGTGAATTATTATCATCTCTGTATGGTGTTGTATTTATATAACTGTGTATACTTGATCATGCTCCAATGTTGCTTAGTTACACAATCTTCTACTGCTCAACACTCACACAATTTTCTACTGTTCTACACTCACACAATTTTCTACTGTTCTACACTCACACAATTTTCTACTGTTCTACACTCACACAATTTTCTACTGTTCTACACTCACACAATTTTCTACTGTTCTACACTCACACAATTTTCTACTGTTCTACACTCACACAATTTTCTACTGTTCTACACTCACACAATTTTCTACTGTCTACACTCACACAATTTTCTACTGTCTACACTCACAATTTTCTACTGTCTACACTCACACAATTTTCTACTGTTTACACTCACAATTTTCTACTGTTTACTCACACAATTTTCTACTGTTCTACACTCACACAATTTTCTACTGTTCTACAATCACACAATTTTCTACTGTTTACACTCACACAATTTTCTACTGTTCTACACTCACACAATTTTCTACTGGTCTACACTCACACCAATTTTCTACTGTTCTACACTCACACAATTTTCTACTGTTCTACACTCACACAATTTTCTACTGTTCTACACTCACACAATTTTCTACTGTTCTACACTCACACAATTTTCTACTGTTCTACACTCACACAATTTTCTACTGTTCTACACTCACACAATTTTCTACTGTTCTACACTCACACAATTTTCTACTGTTCTACACTCACACAATTTTCTACTGTCCTACACTCACACAATTTTCTACTGTTCTACACTCACACAATTTTCTACTGTTCTACACACACAATTTTCTACTGTTCTACACTCACACAATTTTCTACTGTTCTACACTCACACAATTTTCTACTGTTTACACTCACACAATTTTCTACTGTTTACACTCACAATTTTCTACTGTTCTACACTCACACAATTTTCTACTGTTTACACTCACAATTTTCTACTGTTCTACACTCACACAATTTTCTACTGTTCTACACTCACACAATTTTCTACTGTTTACACTCACAATTTTCTACTGTTCTACACTCACACAATTTTCTACTGTTTACACTCACAATTTTCTACTGTTCTACACTCACACAATTTTCTACTGTTCTACACTCACACAATTTTCTACTGTTTACACTCACAATTTTCTACTGTTCTACACTCACACAATTTTCTACTGTTTACACTCACAATTTTCTACTGTTCTACACACACAATTTTCTACTGTTCTACACTCACAATTTTCTACTGTTTACACTCACAATTTTCTACTGTTCTACACTCACACAATTTTCTACTGTTTACACTCACAATTTTCTACTGTTCTACACACACAATTTTCTACTGTTCTACACTCACACAATTTTCTACTGTTTACACTCACAATTTTCTACTGTTCTACACTCACAATTTTCTACTGTTTACACTCACCATTTTCTACTGTTCTACACTCACAATTTTCTACTGTTCTACACTCACACAATTTTCTACTGTTTACACTCACACAATTTTCTACTGTTTACACTCACAATTTTCTACTGTTCTACACTCACACAATTTTCTACTGTTCTACACTCACACAATTTTCTGTTCTACACTCACACAATTTTCTACTGTTCTACACTCACACAATTTTCTACTGTTCTACACTCACACAATTTTCTACTGTTCTACACTCACACAATTTTCTACTGTTCTACACTCACACAATTTTCTACTGTTCTACACTCACACAATTTTCTACTGTTCTACACTCACACAATTTTCTACTGTTCTACACTCACACAATTTTCTACTGTTCTACACTCACACAATTTTCTACTGTTCTACACTCACACAATTTTCTACTGTTCTACACTCACACAATTTTCTACTGTTTACACTCACAATTTTCTACTGTTCTACACTCACACAATTTTCTACTGTTCTACACTCACACAATTTTCTACTGTTCTACACTCACACAATTTTCTACTGTTCTACACTCACACAATTTTCTACTGTTTACACTCACAATTTTCTACTGTTCTACACTCACACAATTTTCTACTGTTTACACTCACAATTTTCTACTGTTCTACACTCACACAATTTTCTACTGTTCTACACTCACACAATTTTCTACTGTTCTACACTCACACAATTTTCTACTGTTTACACTCACAATTTTCTACTGCTTTACACTCACACACGCTGTTGTACTCCCTTGCTCACCCAGCGGTTGCTGGGGCCTGAAACAACAGAAGCTTTGTGTATACATACTTCATCTAACACTGTTACAACACTGTAGTATTTTGTTTATCTCAGTGGCCCACATGACAGAGCTTTATTTACATCAGTAATAACTCCACTGTAGTGATTCCTCGTCGTCAAGATTATGTGTTAGAGTGAGTAAGATTCAGCCATGAATCAAGTACCCCGAGAGAGCCTTCAAGAAACCATGTTATATATATGTATGTATATATATATATATATATATATATATATATATATATATATATATATATATATATATATATATATATATATATATATATATACATACATACACTAAGAAGTTTGTATGTCAAGGTGTATATGCGCTAAGAGTTACCTTGAATCCCTATTTAAGGGACTGAAGTATCCTTGACCGGTGGTGAAGAGGTCACACGCAGCCTTAGTGACCCTCGACTAGTAGAAAGGCTTTAATTTAGTTTTGTTTGTTCTTCAGCGCCCGTTCTTCCTAGAAATTCGCAAGCGCTCGCGCACCTTATAAAGGTCACACTAAGCGAAATAGTTTAATTCAGATTTCCTCCATCGACGTGTCTATCATTCATTACCTGTCTGCATAATAACTGAAGCCTATCGTTCAAATATTGCATGAAATGCCGTGCATGGGCCTTTGAAATATTGTACGTTTTTGCCGAGGTCCATCTACAGGCGCAAGCGTAGTGGAGGAACTGACCTCCACCGGGGGGCGGGGACCCCTCCTTCCCTTTACACAATACCAGGAGGGGTGGGGGAGTTGAGCAACACATATCATATATGGACATGTTAGAAGTAGTCCTTGTTTTTCCTCCTAGAAACCAAAAAAACTCAATTAGAGAGTTTGTCCAGAAAAACTCCTATTTTAAGACATTCTAGATAGGGTAGTCAATAAGCCTATAGCTTAATGATATAGCTAGTAGGATCAATTAAGTTAGGGACACCTCTTAGTCAAGGGGAACTCTGATCCTTAGAATTAAGGATATGACCAAGCCAGCATCTTTGCTAGACGCTGAGTCAACACATATTTCGCTCTGGGCTCCACGTGGAGCTCCCAAGTGGCCGGCAGTTAGTAGACGAGAGTTGAGACAAGATCATACCACGTTGAAACGTGGAAACAACCTTAGCGGAAGTAACCCTTGGTATTAACTCTAGTCTGTGGTCTTATTTAACAACAGACGGCGGCGATAGTCATATTGATTCAACCACTTTAAAATTACAATTAAGGAGATAGCTGAGACAGTGTGTGATGGTGAAGTCGTATGACGATGAAACGAGTCTACGAGTATACCTGGAGTCTGCCTGGAGGGTATTCTGAGGTCAATGCCCCCGCGGCCTGGTCCACGACCAGACCTCCAGGGGGAACAGGGCCTGATAAACCAGGCTGTTATTGCTGGTCGCACGTGTATTGAACAGTAAATAACATGCGCAGTGACCGAAAGACAATATGCCAGTGTATGCCAACGATCTGTCAATTCAGTACTACAAGGACTGTGTTTAACATGCCTTAACGACAATAGACATGGCTCGTGGCCTGGTAGGCAAAGTTCTCGCTTCACACGCTGAGGGGTCCAGGTACCATTTCCGGCAACGGTGGAAACATCGGACGTGTTTCCTTACACCGGTTGTCTATGTTCACCCATCAGTAAAATGGGTACCTGAGTGTTAGTCGGCTGGTGTGGGTCGCATCCTGGGACAAAACTGACCTAATTTGCCCGAAATGCTTTGCATAACAAGTAGTAGTATGTCAATGATGCCAGTTAGGCCTGTATATATTGTACTAGTAGAAATAAAGATATCATTTTTAATAAAAATAATTGACGCCATGTCTTCAATCAAGTCATCGGATATCGGCGTCCAGAAGACACGGTAGTGTCGGCGTCCAGAAGACACGGTAGTGTCGGCGTCCAGAAGACACGGTAGTGTCGGCGTCCAGAAGACACGGTATGTCGGGTCAGAAGAACTGTGTCGGCGTCAGAAGACACGGTAGTGTCGGCGTCCAGAAGACACGGTAGTGTCGGCGTTCAGAAGACACGGTAGTGTCGGCGTCCAGAAGACACGGTAGTGTCGGCGTTCAGAAGACACGGTAGTGTCGGCGTCCAGAAGACACGGTAGTGTCGGCGTTCAGAAGACACGGTAGTGTCGGCGTTCAGAAGACACGGTAGTGTCGGCGTCCAGAAGACACGGTAGTGTCGGCGTTCAGAAGACACGGTAGTGTCGGCGTTCAGAAGACACGGTAGTGTCGGCGTCCAGAAGACACGGTAGTATCGGCGTTCAGAAGACACGGTAGTGTCGGCGTTCAGAAGACACGGTAGTGTCGGCGTTCAGAAGACACGGTAGTGTCGGCGTCCAGAAGACACGGTAGTGTCGGCGTCCAGAAGACACGGTAGTGTCGGCGTCCAGAAGACACGGTAGTGTCGACGTCCAGAAGACACGGTAGTGTCGGCGTTCAGAAGACACGGTAGTGTTGACGTCCAGAAGACACGGTAGTGTTGACGTCCAGAAGACACGGTAGTGTCGGCGTTCAGAAGACACGGTAGTGTCGGCGTCCAGAAGACACGGTAGTGTCGGCATTCAGAAGACACGGTAGTGTTGACGTCCAGAAGACACGGTAGTGTTGACGTCCAGAAGACACGGTAGTATTGACGTCCAGAAGACACGGTAGTGTCGGCGTTCAGAAGACACGGTAGTGTTGACGTCCAGAAGACACGGTAGTGTGGGAGTTCAGAAGACACGGTAGTGTCGGCGTCCAGAAGATACGGTAGTGTTGACGTCCAAAAGACACGGTAGTGTCGGCGTCCAGAAGACACGGTAGTGTCGGCGTTCAGAAGACACGGTACTGTTGACGTCCAGAAGACACGTTAGTGTCGGCGTCCAGAAGACACGGTAGTGTTGACGTCCAGAAGACACGGTAGTGTTGACGTCCAGAAGACACGGTAGTGTCGGCGTCCAGAAGACACGGTAGTGTCGGCGTTCAGAAGACACGGTAGTGTTGACGTCCAGAAGACACGGTAGTGTCGGCGTTCAGAAGACACGGTAGTGTTGACGTCCAGAAGACACGGTAGTGTCGGCGTCAGAAGACACGGTATGTTGACGTCCAGAAGACACGGTAGTGTCGGCGTCCAGAAGACACGGTAGTGTTGACGTCCAGAAGACACGGTAGTGTTGACGTCCAGAAGACACGGTAGTGTCGGCGTCCAGAAGACACGGTAGTGTTGACGTCCAGAAGACACGGTAGTGTTGACGTCCAGAAGACACGGTAGTGTCGGCGTTCAGAAGACACGGTAGTGTGCGTCCAGAGACACGGTAGTGTCGGCGTTCAGAAGACACGGTAGTGTTGACGTCCAGAAAACACGGAAAGGGCCCAGAACAGTCAGTGGAACTCCAGACACGAAGACAGATACAGCCTGGAATTTAGACTAAATGTCACATTATTTTTGAAACTCCCAATTCTGGGTATCCATAGCCTCGAAGAAGTAAAAGAAAATGTTCAGATTATTTCTTGAAGCTGTTTGGGTATTCTACTTCTCCTACCAACACATATTCTATATATATATATATATATATATATATATATATATATATATATATATATATATATATATATATATATATATATATATATATATATATATCAACAAACAGGCCGTATCCCACCGAGGGAGGGTGACCTAATAAGAAAAAGAAAAAGTTTTTCTTTCTAAATTTAATAATTTATACAGGAGAAGGGGTTACTAGCCACTTGCTCCCGGCATCTTAGTCGCCTCTTACGACACGCATGGCTTACGGAGGAAGCCAGGGGTCGAACTAGCCAGGGGTCGAACCCATGATGCTTTGGCCCGCCTCATGGTGAGCGAAAACACATGACGCTCTAGTCATGTGGCTAGTGCAGTGTAGCTATTGATCAATACCACTCGTTCGTGGTTACAATAATATAATATACTGCTTGCTGAGCTAGTACACCAAACAGGGAGTAGAATGGAATTAGCTTAAAGGCGTCCACACCACCGTATGTCCTTGGGTAGCGAGTACAACATTCAGTGCTACTGGATGCGCTGCTCTTAAGGATTGTGTGGGTCAGTGGACTAGAGCGTCATGTGTTTTCGCTTACCGCTTACCATGAGGCGGGCCAAAGCATCATGGGTTCGACCCCTGGCTAGTGAAGTGTAGTTATTGATATATATTATTATTATTCATTGAAAACGTACACAATGTAGAGAGAATTGGGTAAAGATTTTTGAGACCACTCCCTGCCTGACCAAGTGTCTGGTCATGATACTACGAGTATGATAACCAATGCTCGTCTGACAGCTGTAAGAGTAGCCTTCAGGAATCTCAACAATCACATTCCGGGCCCTCCACCCAACATATGTTAGGCCGATGTTGGAGTATGCATCACCAGTATGAAATGCACCCCTGATAAATCATGTTAAGAAACTGGACAAAGAAAAGAGGTATGGAATGAAGCTTGCAGATGGGTGGCCCGGTGGTCTGGTGGCTAGAGCTCTCGCTTCACACACGGAAGGCCCGGGTTCGATTCCCGGCGGGTGGAAACATTTCGACGTGTTTCCTTACACCTGTTGTCATGTTCACCTAGCAGCAAATAGGTACTTGGGTTGTTAGTCGACTGGCGTGGGTCGCATCCTGGGGGACAAGATTAAGGATCCCAATGGAAATAAGACAGACAGTCCTCGATGAAGCACTGACTTTCTTGGGTTATCCTGGGTGACTAACCTTCCGGGGTTAAAAATCCGAAGAAATATTATTATTATTATTATAGTTATGACACACATGAGCTGTAGGGATGCCAGGAAGAATCGTTTTATTCTCAGAAAGTGGAATGATGGCGATGAAGTGCAGATACGACAGGACCCATGACGCTAGGAGGGGTGACTCTGACAAACTGCAAGTCGAGGGGCGGGGCTACAAGCTAAGTCACCACAAACACATATAGGCGGGCACGCTCGCACACACGCATGTGCACGCACAGACGCGCGCACACACATACACACACACATACACATACAGACACGCACACAGACTCGACCCCTGCAACCACAATTAGGTGAGTACATATTTACCAGAGTCAAAGAGAGTGTAGCAACGAGTACTGAACACAGTATAGACAACGGGGGGAGAGGTGAAGAAATACTGAGTGAACTAGATACCTCGAGGGTAATAGGACCAGACAAAACTCTCTCCATGGGTTTTACGACAGGAAGGAGAGGAACTGTGTGAACCACTAGCATCGATCTTCAATAAATCGATTGCAACAGAGCAGCTGTCATCGATCTGGAAAACAGCGAATGTAGTCCCAATATTAAAAAAGGGGGAACAGGCAGGTACCATTGAATTGCAGGTTAGTGTCACTAACATGCATAATATGTAAGGTTATGGAGAAGAGTATCAATAGAAAAGTAGCGGAGCATCTGGAAAAGACTGGATTCATAAATAACAACCAATACGGTTTTCTAAAGGGTAAATTCTGTCTCACAACTCTGTCAAGCAGAGTTCTGTAATAAGGTAACAAAAATTGGGCAGATGAGTGGACTGAATAGTTTTGGGTTATCAGAAGGCGTTTGATGCTGTACCCCACAAGAGATTGACACATCTTGAGGTGCAGGCAGGAATTACAGGGAAAACACTACAGTGGATCAAGGAATACTTAACGGGAAGGAAGCAACGATTTACTGTCAGGGAGGAGGTGTCAGAATGGGCGAATGTGACGAGTGGGGTTCCATAAAAGTCAGCACTTAGACTAGTACTGTTTCTTGTGTATATGAACGACATGGCAGAGGAAATCGCGTCAGAGGTGTTGCTGTTCGCAAATGGTGTGAAAGTAATGAGAATGTAAAACAGGAGTAGACTAGGAAAGACTGCAAATGGATCTGGACAAGCTACACGTTTGGTCTGACAAGTGGCTATTGGAAACGCAAAGTTATGAAAATCAGAGAAGGGCGAGGACGTCCGGAAACAGTGTAAAGGCTCGGGGACAAAGGCTGCAAACCTCCCTGAAGGAGGACCTCGTGTGAGCATAATTCCGAGCATTTCACCTGAGAAACACATCAAGTGAATAACTGTTGCAGCAAACGCGAGAGTGGCAAATTTAAGGGTAGTTTTCAGAAACATCAACACGAAAGTATTCACGACCATATGTGAATACATTACCTCTCCATACTCTCTCCTCCATCTGATATCAATCTTTCGTCACCTATTCTTTTGTTATCCTCATCACCTTACTCTTTCCTATATTCACTTTCAATTTTCTTCTTTTCACACCCTACCAAATTCATCCACCAACCTCTGCAGCTTCTCTTCAGAATCTCCCAAGCACAGTGTCATCAGCAAAAGCAACTGTGACAACTCCCAGCAAATACAAAGTGGGAGTTGTCACAGTGCTTTGCTATGACACTGTGCTGAGATTCTGAAGAAAGCTGCAGAGGTTGTGGATGAATTTGGTAGGGTGTGTAAAAGAAGAAATTGAAAGTGAATATAGGAAAGAGTAGGTGATGAGGATAACAAAAGAATAGGTGACAAGATTGATATCAGATTGGAGGGAGAGATATGGAGGAGGTGAATGTATTCAGATATTTGGGAGTGGACATGTCGGCGGATGGGTCTATGAAGGATGAGGTGAATCATAGAATTGATGAGGGGAAAAGGGTGAGTGGAGCACTTCGAGTCTGTGGAGACAAAGAACCTTGTCCATGGAAGTAAAGAGGGAATGTATGAGAGTATAGTTATACCAACGCTCTTATATGGGTGTGAAGCATGGGTGATGAATGTTGCAACGAGGAGAAGGCTGGAGGCAGTGGAGATGTCATGTCTGAGGTCAATGTGTGGTGTGAATATAATGCAGAGAATTCGGAGTTTGGAAATTAGGAGGAGGTGCGGGATCACCAAAACGATTGTCCAGAGAGCTGAGGAGGGGTTGTTGAGGTGGTTTGGACATGTAGAGAGAATGGAACGAGACAGAGTGACTTCGAGAGTGTATAAATCTGTAGTGGAGGGAAGGCGGGAAGGGGTCGGCCTAGGAAAGGTTGGAGGGAGGGGTAAAGGAAGTTTTGTGTGCGAGGGCTTGGACTTCCAGCAAGCATGTGTGAGCGTATTTGATAGGAGTGAATGGAGGCATATGGTTTTTAATACTTGACGTGCTGTTGGAGTGTGAGCAAAGTAACATTTATGAAGGGATTCAGGGAAACCGGCAGGCCGGACTTGAGTTCTGGAGATGGGAAGTACAGTGCCGGCACTCTGAAGGAGGGGTGTTAATGTTGCAGTTTTATAACTGTAGTGTAAAGCACCCTTCTGGCAAGACAGTGATGGAGTGAATGATGATGAAAGTTTTTCTTTTTCGGGCCACCCTGCCTTGGTGGGAATCGGCCGATGTGTTAAAAAAAAAAAAAAAAAAAAAATGTATACACAGCATATGTCTGGCCCATGTTGGAGTATGCAGCGCCAATATGGAACCCACATCAGATTAAGCATGTAAATAAATTGGAAAAAGTTCAAAGGTTTGCAGCGAAACTAGTCCCAGAGCCGAGGTGTATGATCTATGAGAAGCTAGAGGAGATAGACCTGACGACACGAGAAGACAGAAGGACCAGAGGTGACATGATTACGACGTACAAAATTCTGAGGAATTGACAGGGTAGACAGGAAGAGTGTGAGAGGCTGGTCTCAGGTACACAGGGTCGCGGCTGGAAGTTAAAAGCACAGATGAATCACAGGGATGATAGGAAATACTTCAACCTTCAACGACCTAGTCAGTGAAGTGGTACAAACAGAATCTATACATAGCTTTAAGAATAGGTATGATAGGGCTCGTGCAGCCACGAGTTAAACCAGTAGCGGCCAGCAGAGAGGCGGGGTCAGGAGCCGAGACTCGACCCACGATTAAGTTAATACAATTAGGTGAGTACACTGCACAGGAGGACTAGAGGGGATATGATAACGACATACAAAATACTGAGAGGAATTCACAGGGTGGACAGGGACAGAATGTTTCAGAGATAAGAAATAGGAACAAGGGGGCACAACTGGAAGTTGAAAACTCAGATGAGTAATAGAGATGTTAAAAAGTATTTCTTCAGGATTAGAGTTGTCAGGAATTGGAACAATCTGGAGAGTGGAGGTAGGACAAATGCATACCTTTAAGAAGAGGTATGACAAGGCTCTTGTAGCTGGGAGAGAGTGGAACTAGTAGCGACCAGCTAAGAGGCAGGGCCAGGAGCTGTAAATTGACCCATGCAACCACTTACAGGAGAGCGCACGCACGCACGCACGCACGCACGCCGCACCTAGCCAAACACGCAAGGAAGCTAGAGAAAGTGCAAAGGTTTGCAACAAGACTAGTCCCGGAGCTAAGGGGTATGTCCTAAGAGGAGAGGTTAAGGGAAATCGACCTGACGAGACTGGAAGACAGGAGAAATAGTGGGGATATGATAACGACATATAAAATACTGAGAGGAATCGACAAGGTGGACTGAGACAGAATGTTCCAGAGATGGGACACAGCAACAATGGAACACAGTTGGAAGTTGAAGACTCAGATGAATCACAGGGATGTTAGGAAGTATTTCTTCAGTCACAGAGTTATAGGGAAGTGATGTAGCGGAGGCAGGATCCATACATAGCTTTAAGAAGAGGTATGATAAAGCTCATGTAGCAAGAAGAGTGACCCAGTAGCAGCCAGAGAAGAGGCGGGGCCAGGAGCTGTGACTCGACCCCTGCAACCACAACTAGCTGAGTACACACACACACATCAACCGTCTCCAGTAATGTGATATTACATGAGGTTGGGCTAGGTGGTAGTAGGATAGAGGTGGGGATAGGTTCCAGTGGGTAGGATGTAAGTATTCTTCTGGTTTAATATACTTTTTTTTTTTACAGATTTACTTTACGTAACTTTACCTAAGTTACCCTAAATGATCTAACTTAATACATTATTTGTAACTTTACAATAAGCATTGTGAAACTGATGTTGGTAAACAAGTAAGATATGAACGTATATGCTGAGACATTCTGGGTGAGGTGGGTGAAGGGTGGGTGACAGGCAGGGTCTGGGTGAGGTGGGTGAAGGGTGGGTGACAGGCAGGGTCTGGGTGAGGTGGGTGAAGGGTGGGTGACAGGCAGGGTCTGGGTGAGGTGGGTGAAGGGATGGGTGACAGAGGCAGGGTCTGGGTGAGGTGGGTGGGATGGGTGACAGGCAGGGTCTGGGTGAGGTGGGTGAAGGGTGGGTATCAGAGGCAGGGTCTGGGTGAGGTGGGTGGGATGGGTGACAGAGGCAGGGTCTGGGTGAGGTGGGTGGGATGGGTGACAGAGGCAGGGTCTGGGTGAGGTGGGTGGGATGGGTGACAGAGGCAGGGTCTGGGTGAGGTGGGTGGGATGGGTGACAGAGGCAGGGTCTGGGTCAGGTGGGTGAAGGGATGGGTGACAGAGGCAGGGTCTGGGTGAAGTGGGTGGGATGGGTGACAGAGGCAGGGTCTGGGTGAGGTGGGTGGGACGGGTGACAGGCAGGGTCTGGGTGAGGTGGGTGGGATTGGTGACAGAGGCAGGGTCTGGGTGAGGTGGGTGGGATGGGTGACAGGCAGGGTCTGGGTGAAGTGGGTGGGATGGGTGACAGGCAGGGTCTGGGTAGGTGGGTGGGATGGGTGACAGAGGCAGGGTCTGGGTGAGGTGGGTGGGATGGGTGACAGAGGCAGGGTCTGGGTGAGGTGGGTGAAGGGTGGGTGAAGAGGCAGGGTCTGGGTGAGGTGGGTGAAGGGTGGGTGACAGAGGCAGGGTCTGGGTGAGGTGGGTGAAGGCGGGTGACAGAGGCAGGGTCTGGGTGAGGTGGGTGAAGGGTGGGTGACAGAGGCAGGGTCTGGGTGAGGTGGGTGAAGGGTGGGTGACAGAGGCAGGGTCTGGGTGAGGTGGGTGGGATTGGTGACAGAGGCAGGGTCTGGGTGAGGTGGGTGGGATGGGTGACAGGCAGGGTCTGGGTGAGGTGGGTGGGATGGGTGACAGAGGCAGGGTCTGGGTGAGGTGGGTGGATGGGTGACAGGCAGGGTCTGGGTGAGGTGGGTGGGATGGGTGACAGAGGCAGGGTCTGGGTGAGGTGGGTGAAGGGTGTGTGACAGAGGCAGGGTCTGGGTGAGGTGGGTGAAGGGTGGGTGAGAGGCAGGGTCTGGGTGAGGTGGGTGAAGGGTGGGTGACAGAGGCAGGGTCTGGGTGAGGTGGGTGGGATAGGTGACAGAGGCAGGGTCTGGGTGAGGTGGGTGAAGGGTGGGTGACAGAGGCAGGGTCTGGGTGAGGTGGGTGAAGGGTGGGTGAGAGGCAGGGTCTGGGTGAGGTGGGTGAAGGGTGGGTGACAGAGGCAGGGTCTGGGTGAGGTGGGTGGGATAGGTGACAGAGGCAGGGTCTGGGTGAGGTGGGTGAAGGGTGGGTGACAGAGGCAGGGTCTGGGTGAGGTGGGTGGGACGGGTGACAGAGGCAGGGTCTGGCGTACCCAAAGGGCCTAGCCAACGGCGAGACAACGGAGCTGACTAACAGCTAAACAACGGGTCATAACGGCCAACGATACGCAAATCTCCACCCTTGTGCTACTGTTACATACACCCACGCTACCCACACTCCCCCACGCTGCCTACACCCCCCCCGCTACCTACACTCTCCCACGCTGCCTACACTCTCCCACGCTACCTACACTCTCCTACGCTACCTACACTCTCCCACGCTGCCTACACCCCCACGCTACCTACACTCCGCCACGCTGCCTACACTCCCCCACGCTGCCTACACTCCCCCACGCTGCCTACACCCCCACGCTACCTACACCCCACACGCGCTACCTCCACGCCCTACACCCCCACGCTGCCTACACTCTCCCACGCTACCTACACTCCCACGCTGTCTACACTCCCTCGCTGCCTACACTCTCCCACGCTACCTACACTCTCCCATGCTGCCTACACTCCCTCGCTGCCTACACTCTCCCACGCTGCCTACACTCACGCTGCCTACACTCCACCACGCTACCTACACTCCCACGCTGCCTACACTCCCCTCGCTGCCTACGCTCTCCCACGTTACCTACACTCCCCAACGCTGCCTACTCTCCCACGCTACCTACACTCTCCCACGCTGCCTACACTCTCCCACGCTGCCTACACTCCCCTCGCTGCCTACACTCTCCCACGCTACCTACACTCCCACGTTACCTACACTCTCCCCACGCTGCCTACACTCCCACGCTGCCTACACTCTCCCACGTTATTTACACTCTCCCACGCTGCTACACTCCCACGTTACCTACACTCTTCCACGCTGCCTACACTCTCCCACTCTGCCTACACTCTCCCACGCTTCCTACACTCTTCCACGCTACCTACACTCCCACGCTACCTACATGTACGCGACGTGCACTCTCACACGCTACGTACACACCCAGGCTACATACACTTCACCAGGTGCCAGATCAACCAGGCTGTGATGGATATGTGGGGCAGCGGGCCTCCAGCAGCAACAGCCTGGTTGACCAGGCAAGCACCAGACGAGCCTGGCCCATGGCCGGGCTCAGAGAGTAGATACTCTCGAAACTCTTCAAAGGTATATCAAAGGTAAAGGTACGTACACTCCTTGTTTGTACCTCTACGTGGTGGTGATCGTATTACATGACACTCTAGAGTCCTATTCCCCTGACTAGAGTCCCAATCCCCAGAGTCCCTGAGTCCCCAGAGTCCCAGAATCCCCAGAGTCCCTTTTTGGTATATGTCTCTCATGGGCTCATGTGTAACGCCCTAAATAGGAAACTTGAAGAGGCGGGATCCATGCATAGTTTTAAGAACAGGTATGATAGGGCTCACACAGAAAGGAGTGCGTGAACCCAGTAGCAGCAGCGGAAAGGCGGGGCCAGGAGCTGAGACTCGACCCCTGCAACCACAGTTAAGTGAGTACACACACAAAGGAGGAATTAGGTTCAGTTGATTAGGAGACGCACTAGGAGGAGGAGGAGGAGGAGGAGGAAGAGGAGGATGTTGATTATTATTATTATTATTATTATTATAATCAAAAGGAAGCGCTAAACCTACTAGGGTCATACAGACGAGGATGTTGAGCAGAAGAGATAAGCAGGAAGCCTTAAAACGTTAATAAGGCACAAAATGCCATAACCCGCGCTTATCTTGTTTACATACAGTGAGTATACCATTATATTACCATGCTGCGGGGTAAATGAAAGAGCAAACACAAGTCAACAATGAAACTAAAACAAAATATCCACCCAGGACAAGTGTCAGTCGACAGGTGCCTTTGACAACGAGTAACTAAAACATACACACACACACACACACACACTAGAGTATGCAGCACCAGTCTGGAACCCACACCTGGTCAAGCACGTCAAGAAATTAGAGAAAGTGCAAAGGTTTGCGACAAGGTTAGTTCCACAACTCAGGGGACTGTCCTATGAAGAAAGGTTGAGGGAAATAGGACTAACAACACTGGAGGACAGAAGGGTTAGAGGAGACATGATAACGACATACAAAATACTGCGGGGAATCGACAAGGTAGATAGTGACAGGATGTTCCAGAGAAGAAACACAGAAACAAGGGGACACAACTGGAAGCTGAAGACTCAGATGAGTCAGAGGGATGTTAGGAAGCAATTCTTCAGCCATAGAGTAGTTAGGAAGTGGAATAGTTTAGCGAACGATATAGTGGAGGCGGGAACCATACATAGTTTTAAGACAAGGTATGATAGAGCTCACGGAGCAGGGAGAGCAGAGACCCAGTAGCGGACAGTGCAGAGGCGGGGCCAGGAGCTGAGTCTCGACCCCTGCAACCACAATTAGGTGAGTACAATTAGGTGAGTACACACACACACACCGGCCCCCGGTGGCCTAGTGGTAAAGCTCTCGCTTCACGCACGGAGGGGCCGGGTTCTATTCCCGGCGGGGCGGAAACATTTCGAAGTGTTTCCTTACACACACTCACACACATACATACAACAGGCCTAGTGTCAAATCGACATGTGCCTAGGACAAAATGGTAACTAACCGGTGGCCTAGTGGGTAAAGCTCTTGCTTCACACACGGAGGGGCCGGGTTCAATTCCCGGTGGGGCAGAAACATTTCGAAGTGTTTCCTTACATACACATACACACACACATACACACACACACCAGGACGAAACCAACACCTGAGGAAGTATGTTAAGAAACTGGAGAAAGTGTAGAAGTACGCTATGAGAGGCTAGTGAAGTTGAATCTAATAACATTGAAGAAGAAAAGAACCAGGGGAGATATGATAACAACTGTTACGGCCCGTATCTAACAATGGTAGTTAGGTAATTACCTCACCGGCCGGCAGTCAAGGGGTTACGTCATCAGACCTGATGTTTGACTGCCGGGCCGGCTTGACTGAGAGTGCTAACGAGACTCTCCCATATACAACACTGGAGAGTTCACCAGCTCCCTGATACACCTAGGGAGTGTACGAGACTCTCCCATATACACTGCTGGAGAGTGTCAGCGAGACTCTCCCCTATACAACACTGGAGAGTTCACTAGCTCCCTGATACACCTGGGAGTGTTCAACAGACAGACCTGGAGATTGACTCTTCGTGCTGGTGACGGCCTTAGACTATCTACTGGCTTATTCACCGTACCGACTGTGTTCCTGAGACTATGTACCTGAAAATGGACTGTTGTACCTGAACTTATGTACCTGAAAGTGTGTGACACTGGTAACAGGTGGTGTCTTGTGTGACACTGGTAACAGGTGGTGTCTTGTGTGACACTGGTAACAGGTGGTGTCTTGTGTGACACTGGTAACAGGTGGTGTCTTGTGTGACACTGGTAACAGGTGGTGTCTTGTGTGACACTGGTAACAGGTGGTGTCTTGTGTGACACTGGTAACAGGTGGTGTCTTGTGTGACACTGGTAACAGGTGGTGTCTTGTGTGACACTGGTAACAGGTGGTGTCTTGTGTGACACTGGTAACAGGTGGTGTCTTGTGTGACACTATGTGGTGTCAGGTATTTAGTGGTGTAGTCAGAGTTTGTGACGGTGGCACGACACAAGTTAAGAGTCGTGTGTTTGGTGTCATAACGCGGTGAAAAGGCTTAATTAGAGATGAGTTCATGTTACAGGGGGCGTGTCGTGAGACACAGAGATGGTGTCGTGTGACACAGGGAAGGTGTCTTATGTGCACAGAGAGAAGGGTGTCGTGTGACACAGAAGAGAAGGCGTGTCGGGTGACACCGGGGGCGTGTCATGTGACACAGAGAACGGGTGTCATGGGACCCCGTGAGAAGGCGTGCCATAAGACAGAGACAAGGGTGTCTGAGGACACGGTGGAGAAGGAGTTTCATGACAAGGTGTGGTAGTGTCCTGCGTGACACTAGAAGATGGTAGCGACTTGACACTACACCGAATACTTGATTTTACTTGTGACTTTTATCTTGTACTGTGGTTTTGTGTAAATAGGTTTTTACACAGATTATTAGATTATGTTTTTATTCAGATTATATGCTTGTATATTAATAATATATATTTAATATAATAAAGATCTGAAATACGATATTTTACTTAGTATCCCAAACAGTCGTTATTACAAATGCTTCTTTATTGGTAATAACAACATACAAAATACTCAGGGAAATTGATAGGGACAGGATGTTTGAGAGGTGAGAAACGGGAACTCGGGGTGACAGTTGGAAGTTAAAAACAACCTTGATAAAGTGCGGAAAGACAGTTCCATGAGGCTAGGATTGAATCTAGTAAGCGGCAAGTTGAGAGGCGGTGCCAGGAGCTGAGATTCTATCCCTACAACCACATACAGGTGGTATAAAACAGGGCATGTCTACTGAAAAGAATTTTGAGAACCGGTAGCTAAGTAACAGATGTGTCTCAGGTACGACACCTTTGTTTACCATCTTCCATTTCACACTGACAAGGTTCAAATCTCAAAGAAGGATAATGTCTGGTTTTCAAGATACCTGTCTTCTTTATGTGTTTCGTGAACTCACCTGTTGTTGACTCTGGTTTATTTGCAAGGATAATTAAGAGATTCTTGTTCTCCACTTGTATACGTAGTACTATTTTATGCGATAAATTGAACAGTTCTGTGCAATGTCTTTCTCACATAGAGTTCTGATCTTTCCTGTGATTCTTTTTACTGTATACATTGTAGCTTTCCACCCAGATCTCATTGTCTAAAACATCCCTTGTTTGTATTTTTTTTGTGAATGCACCAAACACAGTATTTGCTTCTGTATGGAGTTCACTTGTACACCGTATTGAACTATATTTTTATTTGTTTTAGACCTTCAGTGTTAGCAACATGAAAGGAGGATTTACCGTTTATGTTTGTGTTTGATGTGGGTTGTGTTGACACCTCTGGTACAGTACCATCTTGTATTGTGGTCTCGGTATACTTATTCCTGGTCTCCCGGGTATTAACTGTTGTATATTTTTGCCAGATGTGTGAAGAACTGCTTCGCTATGTTCCAGTGTCAGGTATATTTGTATACCCTACTTTCATTGTCAGGTATATATCTTTGTATTCCTTTTGCCGTTCATTGTATTAATTTTATTCTTAGATGGTATATCACTCACCCCTATTTTTTTTTGTTTACTGTGCCTACGGCTTCTTGATACGTAATTGTATGCTGTTGGGCGTGAAGGGTGGGCGTGATGGGCGTGAAGGGTGGGCGTGATGGGCGTGAAGGGTGGGCGTGAAGGGTGGGCGTGATGGGCGGGTGGGTGTGAAGGTGGGTGGTATAACCAGTCTTGCTGGGTGGCTCACCACATACAGGTTCGTCTCTCTGGAACACGACTTCCTGGACCAGCTGAAATACGACCACCCTCTTGTATGACATCCATTTTTCTTGCTTTCCTCTTCATCCTTTACTACTCCCTTCTCCTCTCCTCCTCCTCTTCTTCTTCCTGCTCCTCATCCTTTTTCTTAATCCTTTTTTTCTTATTCCTCATTGATAACCTTTTTGTACACCTTCCTCTTCAATCTTTTCCCATTTTTAGTCCTTCACCTTTTCTTTTTCCTCCTTCATCTTTTCTTCTTCTTCTTCTTCACCTCTTCTTCCTCCTTCTTCATCTTAATATTTTCATCCTTCTCTTCCTGTCTTTACACACTGTTCATAAAAAACAACACAGTTACATTAGCTGTGCTCCACAATAACATAGTTACATTAGCTGTGCTCCACAATAACATAGTTACATTAGCTGTGCTCCACAATAACATAGTTACATTAGCTGTGCTCCACAATAACATAGTTACATTAGCTGTGCTCCACAATAGCATAGTTACATTAGCTGTGCTCTACCTGGAGGGCATTCCGGGATGCATCTGCCCGGTCCCGTCGGCCTGATCAGAGTCTACATGACAGTCATCCTGTGATCAGGCATACCGATCAACGAGTCTACAATAACAGTTACATAACTGTGATCTACAATAACACAGTTATATTAGCTGTGCTCCACAATGACACAGTTACGTCAGTTGTGCGTCACAATAGTTACGTTAGCTCTGCGTCACATTAATAGTTACGTTAGCTGTGCGTCACAATAGTTACGTCAGCTGTGCGTCACAATACAGTTACGTCAGCTGTGCGTCACAAAAACATAAACAAAGACTCTGGCTAAGTCTCACCTTAACAGTGACACAGACATTTTCTCCTGTTTCCTCTCAAGAAAAGATTATCCTCAAGATTACCAGAAAAAAAATCATTAAAGTGTACGAGAAAACGTCATTAAAAACCTCTGAATATATTTACATTGAGAAAACGTAACATGGTCTTCTCTCTCTCTCTTTACACAGGCTTTTACAAGATTAGGTTTAGGGTCTGTTGCTGCCGCTGCTGCTGGTGTTATCAAGGAAGAGCAGGTCTGAGAAGGGTCTCTAGTATGTATGTATGTATTATATATATATATATATATATATATATATATATATATATATATATATATATATATTATATATATATATATATATTATTATATATATATATATATATATCGTTGTTAGACGAGTAAGAGTTGTCATCTCTATGTTGGAGTATATATATTAAAATATATATATATATATATATATATATATATATATATATATATATTAGTAGTGATATATAGTAGTAGTGAACAGGGCAAAGATCCAGCATCAGCGAGGTCAAAAGCTCAGTGCCCCAAGGCACTGTCCTGGCACCTCTGCTGTTTCTCATCCTCATAGCAGACATAGATAAAAACACCCAGCACACTTTTGTATCATCATTTGCAGATGACACTAAAATAAGCATGAAAGTCACTACGGTAGAGGACACTGAAAAATTACAGGAGGACATAAGCAGGGTCTTCCAATGAGCAGTGGAGAACAACATGACGTTCAATGGTGATAAGTTTCAGCTGCTTAGGTATGGAAAAATGAAGAACTCAAAAGGAACACATATACAAAACGCAAGAGGGTCACCACATGGAACGAAAGGAACACGTAAAGGACTTGGGAATAATTATGTCTGCTGATCTGTCGTTTAAAGACCATAACAAGACAAAGATCACAACAGCCAGGAAGATGACGGGGTGGGTATTGAGAACTTTCAAAACAAGGGAAATAATGCCGATGGTGACACTATTCAAATCGCTAGTGCTCCCCACTTAGAATACTGCTCAGTGCTGACGGCCCCGTTCAGGGCTGGAGAAATAGCAGAGCTGGAACAAATCCAGAGATCGTTTACGGCTCACATTGAGCCATTGAAACATCTAAATTATTGGGAACGCCTTCAAGTCTTGAACATGTACTCATTGGAGCGGAGGAGAGAGATACATATAATATATACCTGGAAAGTACTTGAGGGCCTGGTCCCAAATCTGCACACTGCCATAACAACATACTGGAGTGAGAGATATGGGAGAAAGTGTAAAATAAACCCAGTGAGGAGCAGGGGTGCGGTGGGGACAATACGGGAGCACTGTATTAACATCCGGGGTCCCAGACTATTCAACATCTTACCAGAAGATATCCGAAACACGGCTGGAACCAGTGTAGAAGCCTTCAAGAGGAAACTGTACAAATATCTTCACCAGGTGCCAGATCAACCAGGCTGTGATGGATATGTGGGGCAGCGGGCCTCCAGCAGCAACAGCTTGGTTGACCAGGCAAGCACCAGACGAGCCTGGCCCATGGCCGGGCTCAGAGAGTAGATACTCTCGAAACTCTTCAAAGGTATATCAAAGGTATATATATATATATATATATATATATATATATATATATATATATATATATATATATATATATATATATACGTAGAGACCCTTCTCAGACCTGCTCTTCCTTGATAACACCAGCAGCAGCGGCAGCAAGCAGGAACCTCCATGTTTGTTACTGGGTATAAACAAAAACACTGGTAGCAGTCACATTAATAAAAGTTAGTTCACAAAGTTCTTTTGTATTAGGCCTATTTGTTTGCGCTCAGTCTCGTAACCAGCCCTTTTATTGTGTGGCGATTTATTTTAATTATCATAATTAGGTGCAGCGTAGTGTGTAAATATTGTTTATGTTGTGAGGTGAGTGTCCGTGTGCTTGACTGTCCACTACCTGCCTCTCTCTTTACCTACACTACACTACGTTCCTCTGTTTTTTCAATCTGTGGAAAATGTTGTTCCAGTGCATCAATGGTTGCTTATTCACGGCTCGGGTATATTGCATCAGTGCATCAACAGTTGCTTACGTTGGATTGCCTGCCGCCAGCAGTAACAGCCTGGGTGATCAGGCTGTGATCCATCGGGAGGCCTGGTCGAGGACCAGGCAGCGGGGGCGTTGACCCCCCGGGACGACCTCCAGGTAGCCACGACCCGGGTATATCGCACAGTGAGTGAGCAGGTCATCATCTGACAAAGACCCGCGCCAGGAAATACTTAACTGTTTAATGACAAACAAAAACACAACATCCCCCACCTATCCTACCTTCGTGGTTGCCAACAAAGACCAGACCACCAATCTATCCTACCTACTTGCCAGTCTACCTATCCTCTGATTTGTGTTAACCCACCCTCAACTTACACCTTTCGCTTTCTTACGTATTTGCATGCAACAGATTCTGAGCTTCAGAATTCAATATTAGCTAAAAAATAAGTTAACCCAGACTATTTTATATTTATGTATTGTCAACTGTCCATAAGCAAATTATATAAACGGGAGGGTAACGTCGGGTAGCGAGGAATACACTGAAGGTTCTTAAATCGTGGAGACAATACACGTTATGGCCGGTGTGAGGACAGTCACTGCATGTCTCACATCAGCAAACCTGTCCTTATAACAATATATACTGTATGTTTACTAACAGTGTGTATAATAAAGACAAAATACTGTTAAAGGAAACTTTATTTAGACAATGTTACGCCCGAACAACATGCTTTTTCAGCTCAGAAGAATAGATCGACTTACAAAAAAATCAACAGGACCTCAGTCTTATTACCTGAAGTTACAGAAACCAGAATTTACTTCCACAGGGTGTCCATACAAGGGATTCCTCGCCGCTCATGAACGCTATTACTGATGGTTGACGTTACGTGGTTCACGACAGTAACTCATCGTAGACGTCGCAACTTTACAAGTGTCGCAGCGAAAGTGTGATCATGACCAGTGTGAGGATGTCATGCCGTGGCGCAAGACTGTTGCGATTATAGATTGTTCACTACCAGACACTGCTACACCCAGATGTTCACCACCAGACACAGCTACACCCAGATGTTCACCACCAGACACTGCTACACCCAGATGTTCACCACCAAACACTGCTACACCCAGATGTTCACCACCAGACACTGCTACACCCAGATGTTCACCACCAGACACAGCTACACCCAGATGTTCACCACCAGACACTGCTACACCCAGATGTTCACCACCAGACACAGCTACACCCAGATGTTCACCACCAGACACTGCTACACCCAGATGTTCACCACAAGACACTGCTACACCCAGATGTTCACCACCAGACACAGCTACACCCAGATGTTCACCACCAGACACTGCTACACCCAGATGTTCACCACCAGACACAGCTACACCCAGATGTTCACCACCAGACACAGCTACACCCAGATGTTCACCACCAGACACAGCTACACCCAGATGTTCACCACCTTACACTGCTACACCCAAATGTTCACCACCAGACACAACTACACCCAGATGTTCACCACCAGACACAGCTACACCCAGATGTTCACCACCAGACACTGCTACACCCAGATGTTCACCACCAGACACAGCTACACCCAGATGTTCACCACCAGACAATGCTACACCCAGATGTTCACCACCAGACACAGCTACACACAGATGTTCACCACCAGACACTGTTACACCCAGATGTTCACCACCAGACACAGCTACACCCAGATGTTCACCACCAGACACAGTTACACCCAGATGTTCACCACCAGACACTGTTACACCCAGATGTTCACCACCAGACATAGCTACACCCAGATGTTCACCACCAGACACTGCTACACCCAGATGTTCACCACCAGACACTGCTACACCCAGATGTCCACCACCAGACACTGCTACACCCAGATGTTCACCACCAGACACTGCTACACCCAGATGTTCACCACCAGACACAGCTACACCCAGATGTTCACCACCAGACAGCTACACCCAGATGTTCACCACCAGACACTGCTACACCCAGATGTTCACCACCAGACACAGCTACACCCAGATGTTCACCACCAGACACTGCTACACCCAGATGTTCACCACCAGACACTGCTACACCCAGATGTTCACCACCAGACACAGCTACACCCAGATGTTCACCACCAGACACTATATAGTTGAAAAAGCCTGTTGTGCCCTCGAAACGTTTTGTCAATAAAGATTCCCAGGTGTTGCACATGTGTTTTATTCATCAACCTGATAGTATTGTATAACATCAATGATATGATTCCTCAGTTGTGACCAGCCGGGCCTTGGTTCATACGTTGAATTGCGTGCGGCTGGTAGTTAAAGCCTGGTTGATCAGGCCCTGATCCCCGCGAGGCCTGGTCATGGACCGGGCCGCGGGGGCGTTGACCCCCGGAACACCCTCCAGGTTGCTGTACCATCAAGTATCTTTCAGTACCTTGCAACATTTCTCTGAAAATTCACTTTTTTTTTTAATTTATGGAACAGTCTGTGCGGGATGACATTAAATGTCAAGTAAATAGCATTTAAAAATAGAACTCAGCTTTTATTGTGATTTTTTTTTAACAGTTATGATAATACCAAGACTCTGAGAGAGTCTGCTGGAAGATCAGATGCACAGATGATAATGCCAGGACTGAGAGAGTCTGCTGGAAGATCAGACGTACAGATGATAATGCCAGGACTGAGAGTCTGCTGGAAGATCAGACGCACAGATGATAATGCCAGGACTGAGAGTCTGCTGGAAGATCAGACGCACAGATGATAATGCCAGGACTGAGAGAGTCTGCTGGAAGATCAGACGCACAGATGATAATGCCAGGACTGAGAGAGTCTGCTGGAAGATCAGACGTACAGATGATAATGCCAGGACTGAGAGTCTGCTGGAAGATCAGACGCACAGATGATAATGCCAGGACTGAGAGAGTCTGCTGGAAGATCAGACGTACAGATGATAATGCCAAGACTGAGAGTCTGCTGGAAGATCAGACGCACAGATGATAATGCCAGGACTGAGAGTCTGCTGGAAGATCAGACGCACAGATGATAATGCCAGGACAGAGTCTGCTGGATGATCAGACGCACAGATGATAATGCCAGGACTGAGAGAGTCTGCTGGAAGATCAGACGCACAGATGATAATGCCAGGACTGAGAGAGTCTGCTGGAAGATCAGACGCACAGATGATAATACCAGGACTCTGAGAGAGTCTGCTGGAAGATCAGACGTACAGATGATAATACCAGGACTGAGAGAGTCTGCTGGAAGATCAGACGCACAGATGACAATGCCAGGACTGAGAGAGTCTGCTGGAAGATCAGACGCACAGATGATAATGCCAGGACTGAGAGAGTCTGCTGGAAGATCAGACGCACAGATGATAATGCCAGGACTGAGAGAGTCTGCTGGAAGATCAGACGCACAGATGATAATGCCAGGACTGAGAGAGTCTGCTGGAAGATCAGACGCACAGATGATAATGCCAGGACTGAGAATCTGCTGGAAGATCAGACGTACAGATGATAATACCAAGACTCTGAGAGAGTCTGCTGGAAGATCAGACGCACAGATGACAATGCCAGGACTGAGAGAGTCTGCTGGAAGATCAGACGCACAGATGATAATACCAGGACTCTGAGAGAGTCTGCTGGAAGATCAGACGCACAGATGATAATGCCAGGACTGAGAGAGTCTGCTGGAAGATCAGACGCACAGATGATAATACCAGGACTCTGAGAGAGTCTGCTGGAAGACCAGACGCACAGATGATAATGCCAGGACTGAGAGAGTCTGCTGGAAGATCAGACGCACAGATGATAATACCAAGACTCTGAGAGAGTCTGCTGGAAGATCAGACGCACAGATGACAATGCCAGGACTGAGAGAGTCTGCTGGAAGATCAGACGCACAGATGATAATACCAGGACTCTGAGAGAGTCTGCTGGAAGATCAGACGCACAGATGATAATGCCAGGACTGAGAGAGTCTGCTGGAAGATCAGACGCACAGATGATAATGCCAAGACTCTGAGAGAGTCTGCTGGAAGATCAGACGCACAGATGATAATGCCAGGACTGAGAGAGTCTGCTGGAAGATCAGACGACAGATGATAATGCCAGGACTCTGAGAGAGTCTGCTGGAAGATCAGACTACAGATGATAATGCCAGGACTGAGAGAGTCTGCTGGAAGATCAGACTACAGATGATAATGCCAGGACTGAGAGAGTCTGCTGGAAGATCAGACTACAGATGATAATGCCAGGACTGAGAGAGTCTGCTGGAAGATCATGACGACAGATGATAATACCAGGACTCTGAGAGAGTCTGCTGGAAGATCAGACGAACAGATGATAATACCAGGACTGAGAGAGTCTGCTGGAAGATCAGACGTACAGATGATAATACCAGGACTGAGAGAGTCTGCTGGAAGATCAGACGCACAGATGATAATGCCAGGACTGAGAGAGTCTGCTGGAAGATCAGACGTACAGATGATAATGCCAGGACTGAGAGAGTCTGCTGGAAGATCAGACGCACAGATGATAATGCCAGGACTGAGAATCTGCTGGAAGATCAGACGTACAGATGATAATACCAAGACTCTGAGAGAGTCTGCTGGAAGATCAGACGCACAGATGACAATGCCAGGACTGAGAGAGTCTGCTGGAAGATCAGACGCACAGATGATAATACCAGGACTCTGAGAGAGTCTGCTGGAAGATCAGACGCACAGATGATAATGCCAGGACTGAGAGAGTCTGCTGGAAGATCAGACGCACAGATGATAATACCAGGACTCTGAGAGAGTCTGCTGGAAGACCAGACGCACAGATGATAATGCCAGGACTGAGAGAGTCTGCTGGAAGATCAGACGCACAGATGATAATACCAAGACTCTGAGAGAGTCTGCTGGAAGATCAGACGCACAGATGACAATGCCAGGACTGAGAGAGTCTGCTGGAAGATCAGACGCACAGATGATAATACCAGGACTCTGAGAGAGTCTGCTGGAAGATCAGACGCACAGATGATAATGCCAGGACTGAGAGAGTCTGCTGGAAGATCAGACGCACAGATGATAATACCAAGACTCTGAGAGAGTCTGCTGGAAGATCAGACGCACAGATGATAATGCCAGGACTGAGAGAGTCTGCTGGAAGATCAGACGCACAGATGATAATGCCAGGACTCTGAGAGAGTCTGCTGGAAGATCAGACGTACAGATGATAATGCCAGGACTGAGAGAGTCTGCTGGAAGATCAGACGTACAGATGATAATGCCAGGACTGAGAGAGTCTGCTGGAAGATCAGACTCACAGATGATAATGCCAGGACTGAGAGAGTCTGCTGGAAGATCATACTCACAGATGATAATGCCAGGACTCTGAGAGAGTCTGCTGGAAGATCAGACGTACAGATGATAATACCAGGACTGAGAGAGTCTGCTGGAAGATCAGACGTACAGATGATAATACCAGGACTGAGAGAGTCTGCTGGAAGATCAGACGCACAGATGATAATGCCAGGACTGAGAGAGTCTGCTGGAAGATCAGACTCACAGAGACAAAACAATTCTGTTTTGCACATCTTAGCAACACAAGTATGTTATACAACGTAAACTCTTGTAAACTGACACTAGTCGCCTTTATGACCTCATATTAGACCGTTCGCATAATTGAGGTAGCTACTTTTGGACGCAATTCTGCGAAAAATCTGTGATTATGTAAATTTTTGTGTCCTCCCTCCTGCACTTGTAAAATTATATGATTCGCGGCGCTTCTCTAAGAAATGTTTAAGTTGTGGACGGAATTAATGTGTGTAGAGGCAGAGCTGTGGCAGCCTGCACACACTGGCACGCCAGACTCTTCTATTTCACCTCTGTTTATTTTCAAACATGGTCACTATTATCACTCGCCGAAATACTCTTACGTGTAAGTGTAAACAGTAGTTACCAGTTGTCAAAGGCACTTGTCGATAGTCACCTAGCCAATTTTGTGCGTGTACTCGCCTAATTGTACTCACCTAATTGTGGTTGCAGGGGTCGAGACTCAGCTCCTGGCCCCGCCTCTTCGCTGTCCGCTACTGGGTCTCTGCTCTCCCTGCTCCATGAGCTTTATCATACCTTGTCTTAAAACTATGTATGGTTCCTGCCTCCACGTGTCGATTCACAGCTCCTGGCACCTCTTAAGCACTGTAGACCTGGGTCGCTGTTTCCTAGCTCCCAGAACCCCCGTCATGTCTTCTCACGTAACTGGACATAAGGTTTGTCGCCATTATCCTGTCAGCCAGTATGTAACATACAAGATAGTCAGCTCACTGCACCCAGTGTATTAAGCCGCAATATAGTCAGCCCAATACTATACTTAAAGTCTAGGGTTCGAGTCTCGGCCAGTCACAAACACAATGAAATATATTTTTTTCGTTAGGTTCAGAATGATTTTTGCGAAATAATTGCATACAACAATTTTCGCTTGCCTTATTCGGCAAGAAGAGCGTTGCTATTTAAGCCAAAATTGTACGTTTTACCTATTCAGCACGATAATATATATATGCTGCTCGTAGGTTAGTACACCAAACAGGTATGAGAATGAAATTAGCTTGGAAGCTCCCACACTACCGTATGTCCTCGGACCAAGAGTGACACACCTAGCGTCGCTGGGTGCTTGGTTCTTGTAGGATTGGGTAGTCCTGTGGTTTAAGGCGTCATGTGGTTCTCGCTCACAATGACGGGCCAGTACAACATGGGTTCGAACCCTGGCTAGTGCAGTGTTGTTATTGATCTATACCACTCGTTCGTGGTTACAAATATATATATATATATATATATATATATATATATATATATATATATATATATATATATATATATATATATATATATATTGGAAGGCCATGTCCCAAACCTACAAACTACCATAACAACATACTGGAGTGAGAGATATAGAAGAGAACACTGTGTCAACATCAGTGGACCAAGACTCTACAACTTGTTGCCAGTAGATATCTGAAATATTACCGAGGAAAGTACACAAGTTATCAAGAGGAAACTGGATCACTACCTCCGCCAAGTGCTGGATCAACTAGGCTGTGATGGATATGTGGGCCAGCGGGCCTGGCCGCCAACAGCAACAGTCTGGTTGCACTCTCGAATGCGGTTACGGGTATATAACAGGTTATGTATCACAATTTTGTTTAATACAAGTGGCAAATTAGCCCAGTGACTGTACTAACCTTCCTTTGAACAAAACATTAGTTACGTACGTCTAAATTTCAACGTTTCTCGCGACAACTTAATCATCCCGTTGAAAGACGTATCGAATCCATGTTTTAATTTCCTCGTATATTATTATTATTATTGGCGTTGTTGCTGTTGTTGATGTTACAAAAGTAACAGCATCAATGTAATAATCATATTGAAGTTGATGTTACTTTTGTAACATCAACAACGCCAGTAACAATAATAATAATAATATTAAGAATTATTATTATATATGTAAAATGTGTGTGGGGAGGGGGGTGAGGGAGGGAGACAATAACATCCCACACACCACAGAGGGTGGAGTGCTCAACTCCTTTCCCCCTCCCCCCTCTTCTCGCTCATCCACCCTCAACTCTTACCCCTTCATCCCTCCCCTCTCCTTAATAATAATAATAATAATAATAATAATAATAATAATAATAATAATAATATATCATTACTTACTACAAGTACATGTACAAGGTATACAGGCCTAGCTGACATCAATGACATACTACTATATAGAAAGCCGCTTGTTATGCAGAGCATTTCGGGCAAATTAGGTCCTTGTCCCAGGATGCGACCCACACCAGTCGACTAACACCCAGGTACCTATTTTACTGATGGGTGAACATAGACAACCGGTGTAAAGAAACGCCCAATGTTTCTACCAGCGCTGCATCATTTGTCTAGATAACTTCATTTATATTTTGGTAGTAGTTATAGTTATCATGATAATTACTGAAGATAACTTTCCTTATACTGGTGCAGTTATACTTATAACTGATGAAGATAACTTCCCTTATACTGTAGTATAGTTATCATGATAACAGATAAAGATAACTTCCCTTATACTGTAGTAGTTATATAGTTATCATAACTGATAGCAATAACTTCCCTTATACTGTAGCAGTTATATAATTATCATAACCGATAGCATTATACTGTAGCAGTTATATAGTTATCATAACACTGATAAAGATACCTTCCCTTATACTGAGTTATAGTTATCATGATAACTAACACCTGCCCTTATAGGAGTTATACAGTTATCATGATAACTAATACCTTCCCTTAGAGGAGTTACAGTTATCATGATAACTAATACCTCCTCTTATAGTAATTATATAGTTACTATGATAACTTACTCCTTCTCTTATAGGAGTTATGTAGTTATGATAACAGTAATGCCTTCTCTTATAGGAGTTATATAGTCATAATGATTAATAAAGAAGCTAGATACGCGTTTATAAGACCGGAAGCTAAACAAGACTTGACCCTCAATACTCCACTGGTGAGACCATTCCTTTGCATGGTTTTTGGTCTAGTATATAAGGAATCACAAGTACTGACACACCTAGAGACAACCTTCAAGCATTATGACAAACTTATTTTGAAAACTATTCGTTTTTGCAGCAAATAAACGTCCACTAAGCTATGTGACAGTCATGGCTAACATCAGGTTGGTATCTCTTCACATGTTCTTCACATGTGATAGATATGCGGTCATCCTTAACGTAACATGTAAACATAAGAAAAGGTATAGCATTTAATATTATGTACTAGAATGTCCATTTAAATTCCTTCCCTCATCAACCCCTGGAATACTTGAGGATATTCTCATTGCTCACCGCGGTCGCATATAATATATACTACAATAATTACATAAGTATATATACGCATATGTGTGAGCTATGTGCATGCATAAATCATATTATCATTGCCTCTCTCCCTCGCACACCATTTAGTGCTTGTTATAGCAACACCTCCACTGTGCCTTGTCTCTGTGGGAGTTAACCTAGAAAATGTATCAACACCAGCCGGGCTGTGGTTCGTACGTCAGTTTGCGTGCGGCCAGCAGTAACAGCCTGGTTGATCAGACCCTGATCCACCACGAGGCTTGGTCTCAGACCGAGCCGCGGGGTCGTTGACCCCCGAAACCCTCTCCAGATATACTCCAGGTATACTCCAGGTATGTATATTATGTTAATGTGTGTGTTTCTATCCCCACCAATGGTACTCTACATGCATGTAGACTTGTACACTATCATATATACATTGTACATGTATGAATGCTTATGTCATATTATATATACGTTATATCCAGTATGTGTTCAGTAAGATCACAATCACAGTGAAAAAAAATGGAGAAATTCAAGGCACTTTCGTGATTTCTCACATTATTCTCGCAGCGCTGTATGACCCTTGTGGGTTTAGCGCATAGCTATGATAATAATAATAATCTCGTTATTCTTGATAATGTAAGAAATCACGAAAGCGCTTGGAATTTCTCTATTTTTTTTCACTGTGGCTGTTTTGGATGCAGTATGTATGAATGCATATTTCGTACTATATAATACATTGTACATGCGTGTGTGCTTGTG
The DNA here is from genome assembly GCA_009830355.1 of Cherax destructor. Taxonomy (NCBI): domain Eukaryota; kingdom Metazoa; phylum Arthropoda; class Malacostraca; order Decapoda; family Parastacidae; genus Cherax; species Cherax destructor. The sequence goes on from WNWK01001424.1 coordinate 55,252, forward strand.
TTACATATTCATATGCAAATGAACCACAGGGGTATACTGGATAACTAGGAAAATCAGCCCTGACGCATCCCGTTAGGGCTGATCTCCCTTTTCCAATTATATTTCAAATTTCTTAATACTGAGTTCTTGAAAATGTGCTGTGTTAAAAGCGAAAGATGACTCCAGCCTGTGCTTGATTTCTCTTTCATCGCTCGGCTGTGATTTTTGCAATATATATATATATATATATATATATATATATATATATATATATATATATATATATATATATATATATATATATATATATATTCACCTCATTCTACCTGCTCTTGCAACATTGCATATCACCAGCAGGTGTGTAAACACAGCACCAGTAGGTGTGTAAACACAGCACTAGCAGGTGTGTAAACACAGCACCAGTAAGTGTGTAAACACAGCACCAGTAATTGTGTAAACAGCACCAGCAGGTGTGTAAACACAGCACTAGTAGGTAAACACAGCACCAGCAGGTGTGTAAAAGCAGCACCAGCAGGTGTGTAAGCACAGCACCAGCAGGCTCTACACATAGATGACATGTTCACCCATGCTTGACATGCTTCCACACATGCTTCCTTCCCCCCCACTTTCTGTCTCTCTCCCTCCCCCCCCTCTCTCTCTCTTTCAATGGTTTTTATAGGCTTAAAGTTCCTACCTTCATTTACAAGCTAAGAGAACCTTACATATGCCTTTAACAAATTAATTATTATGAAACTTACAAATAGGGAACAGGATGAAGTTGGAGCCAGCTGTGAGCTAGAGATTTCATTTGGTCAACTGACTTTATTTCATCGATGTTGTTATGTTGTCCGAACTATTCCAGACTGGAGTTATTCTAGGAATGAATGATCGCAGATGAAATGAGAAAGGTGCAGCTAGTGTAGCAGATGTTTGCTGCCCGTCTTTTGGTATAACAGTTGTCTTCTTGCTGTCCGTTAAGTGTGGGGGTACCTTGGCAATATTGTTATTGTACATAACTGCAAGGTCAGTCTGTCTGTCTGTGTCTGTCTGTCTGTCTTTCTCTCTCTCTGCCTGGCAGTAATCACATCCGCTGGTGCAGCAGTGCGTCAGTCAGGGCACGCTACAGGATACAGGTCCGCTGGTTCTTGCGGGAGACGAGTGGAGCGTAATTCCAGGCACCCACCAACGTTCATGGTGGTGGGAAGGGAGGGTGTGTCTGCTAGGGCACGTTCATGGTGGTGGGAGGGGAGGGTGTGTCTGCCAGGGCACGTTCATGGTGGTGGGGAGGTGTGTCTGCCAGGGACGTTCATGGTGGTGGGAGGAGGTGTGTCTGCCAGGGAACGTTCATGGTGGTGGAGGAGGTGTGTCTGCAGGGAACGTTCATGGTGGTGGAGGAGGGTGTGTCTGCCAGGGAACGTTCATGGTGGTGGAGGGAGGGTGTGTCTGCCGGAACGTTCATGTGGTGGAGGGGAGGTGTGTCTGCCAGGAGCACGTTCATGGTGGTGGAGGAGGGTGTGTCTGCCTGGGACGTTCATTGGTGGAGGAGGGTGTGTCTGCCAGGGCAACGTTCATGGTGGTGGGTGGGGGGGTGTGTCTGCCAGGGAACGTTCATGGTGGTGGGAGGGGAGGGTGTGTCTGCCAGGGAACGTTCATGGTGGTGGGGGAGGGTGTGTCTGCCAGGGAACGTTCATGGTGGTGGGAGGGAGGGTGTGTCTGCCAGGAACGTTCATGGTGGTGGGAGGAGGATGTGTCTGTCAGGGAACGTTCATGGTGGTGGGAGGGGAGGTGTGTCTGCCAGGGAACGTTCATGGTGGTGGGAGGGAGGGTGTGTCTGCCAGGGAACGTTCATGGTGGTGGGAGGAGGATGTGTCTGCCAGAGCACGTTCATGGTGGTGGGAGGAGGGTGTGTCTGCCAGGGCACGTTCATGGTGGTGGGAGGAGGGTGTGTCTGCCAGGGAACGTTCATGGTGGTGGGAGGAGGAGGTGTGTCTGCCAGGGAGCGTTCATGGTGGTGGGAGGGGAGGGTGTGTCTGCCAGGGAACGTTCATGGTGGTGGGAGGGGAGGTGTGTCTGCCAGGGAACGTTCATGGTGGTGGGAGGGAGGGTGTGTCTGCCAGGGAGCGTTCATGGTGGTGGGAGGGGATGATGTGTCTGCCAGGGCACGTTCATGGTGGTGGGAGGGGAGGATGTGTCTGCCAGGGCACGTTCATGGTGGTGGGGGGAGGGTGTGTCTGCCAGGGAACGTTCATGGTGGTGGGAGGGAGGTGTGTCTGCCAGGGAACGTTCATGGTGGTGGAGGGAGGGTGTGTCTGCCAGGGAACGTTCATGGTGGTGGGAGGAGGGTGTGTCTGCTAGGGAACGTTCATGGTGGTGGAGGGAGGATGTGTCTGCTAGGGAACGTTCATGGTGGTGGGAGGGAGGGTGTGTCTGCTAGGGAACGTTCATGGTGGTGGGAGGGGAGGGTGTGTCTGCTAGGGAACGTTCATGGTGGTGGGAGGGGAGGGTGTGTCTGCCAGGGCACGTTCATGGTGGTGGGAGGGGAGGGTGTGTCTGCCAGGGAACGTTCATGGTGGTGGGAGGAGGGTGTGTCTGCCAGGGCACGTTCATGGTGGTGGGAGGGGAGGGTGTGTCTGCCAGGGAACGTTCATGGTGGTGGGAGGGGAGGGTGTGTCTGCCAGGGAACGTTCATGGTGGTGGGAGGGGAGGATGTGTCTGCCAGGGCACGTTCATGGTGGTGGGAGGAGGATGTGTCTGCTAGGGAACGTTCATGGTGGTGGAGGGAGGGTGTGTCTGCTAGGGAACGTTCATGGTGGTGGAGGGAGGATGTGTCTAAAAGGGAACGTTCATGGTGGTGGGAGGAGGATGTGCTGCTAGGGAACGTTCATGGTGGTGGGAGGGAGGGTGTGTCTGCCAGGGAACGTTCATGGTGGTGGGAGGGGAGGGTGTGTCTGCTAGGGAACGTTCATGGTGGTGGGAGGGGAGGGTGTGTCTGCTAGGGAACGTTCATGGTGGTGGAGGGGAGGGTGTGTCTGCCAGGGAGCGTTCATGGTGGTGGGAGGGGGTGTGTCTGCCAGGGAACGTTCATGGTGGTGGAGGAGGATGTGTCTGCTAGGGAACGTTCATGGTGGTGGGAGGGAGGGTGTGTCTGCCAGGGCACGTTCATGGTGGTGGGAGGAGGATGTGTCTGTCAGGGCACGTTCATGGTGGTGGAGGGAGGGTGTGTCTGCTAGGGAACGTTCATGGTGGTGGGAGGGGAGGATGTGTCTGCCAGGGCACGTTCATGGTGGTGGGAGGAGGGTGGTCTGCTAGGGAACGTTCATGGTGGTGGAGGAGGGTGTGTCTGCCAGGGCACGTTCATGGTGGTGGAGGGAGGATGTGTCTGCTAGGGAACGTTCATGGTGGTGGAGGAGGGTGTGTCTGCCAGGCACGTTCATGGTGGTGGAGGAGGGTGTGTCTTCCAGGGAACGTTCATGGTGGTGGAGGAGGATGTGTCTGCTAGGAACGTTCATGGTGGTGGGAGGAGGGTGTGTCTGCCAGGGCACGTTCATGGTGGTGGAGGGAGGTGTGTCTGCCAGGGCACGTTCATGGTGGTGGAGGGAGGGTGTGCTGCCAGGGAACGTTCATGGTGGTGGGAGGGAGGATGTGTCTGCCAGGGCACGTTCATGGTGGTGGAGGAGGGTGTGTCTGCCAGGGAACGTTCATGGTGGTGGGAGGGAGGGTGTGTCTGCCAGGGCACGTCGTGGTGGTGGGAGGAGGATGTGTCTGCCAGGCACGTTCATGGTGGTGGAGGGAGGGTGTGTCTGCCAGGGAACGTTCATGGTGGTGGGAGGGAGGTGTGTCTGCCAGGGAACGTTCATGGTGGTGGAGGGAGGTGTGTCTGCCAGGGCACGTTCATGGTGGTGGAGGAGGGTGTCTGCAAGGGCACGTTCATGGTGGTGGGAGGGGAGGGTGTGTCTGCCAGGGAACGTTCATGGTGGTGCGACGGAAGGGTGTGTCTGCCCTACTGTCCACCAGGTTTTAGCAAGGTCAAATGGCAATCAATCACGAAAAATAAAGCATGCAAAAAAATAAGTTTTTGGTTACACATATGCTGCTTCACTTGAACATATGTATAATTATATACACTATGTACCATGCTCAAGGACCAGTTAAACCTAGTGGTGAATAGAGTTTGGATAGTATGAGGACACTACAACAATCATAACATATACAGGAAGACAGATCTAGTAAGGTGTGAAGCAACCCGAGGCAGTAGACGGTCTATAGGCTTGGAAACCTCACACAGGACGTCCTCCCTCGCTAGGTGACTATGTGCCCCAGCACATAGTCACTCAGTACCAAGATGTCGCACACATTAAATGGGAAGGCCAGAAAGAGCCCCTGGTTTACCCAAAGGTGCAGGGAGGCAAAGACTCAGAGTATCAGAGAATGGAAACGGTACAGAAGGCAAAGAACCCAAGTAAACAAAGAGATTAGTAGAAGAGCTAGAAACGAGTACGCACAAGTACGGAGGGAGGCCCAGAAACAGTACGAAAATGACATAGCATCGAAAGTTAAGTCCGACCCGAAACTGATGTACAGTCACATCAGAAGGAAGACAACAGTCAAGGACCAGGTGATAAGGCTGAGGAGAGAAGATGGGGAACTCACAAGTAATGATCAAGAGGTATGTGAGGAGCTCAACTTGAGGTTTAAGGAAGTATTCACAATGGAGGAAGGAAGGCAGCTGGGTACACAGGACGTGGTTCGTCACCAACAAGGGATGTACCAAGTGCTAGAGGGCATACACACAACTGAGGAGGAAGTGAAGCAGTTACTCAGTGACCTCAATACCTCAAAGGCGATGGGTCCGACAATATCTCCCGTGGGTTCTTCGGAAGGAGCTGAGGTACTGAGTGTGCCACTTACCATAATATTCAACACATCCCTTGAAACTGGGCAGCTACCTGAGGTATGGAAGAAGGCCAACGTAGTCCCCATTTTTAAAAAAGGAGACAGAAAAGAGGCACTAAACTATAGACCGGTGTCACTTACATGTATAGTGTGCAAAGTCCTGGAGAAAATCATCAGGAAAAGAATGGTTGAACACCTTGAGCTGAACAGGATAATAAACACCAGACAGCACGGATTCCGGGAAGGCAAATCCTGTGTAACAAACCTCCTAGAGTTCTATGATAAAGTAACAGAGGTAAGGCAGGAGAGAGAAGGGTGGGTTGATTGCATTTTCCTGGACTGCAGGAAGGCCTTCGACACAGTTCCTCACATGAGATTAGTAAAGAAGTTGGAAGAACAAGCAGGTATAACAGGAAGGGCACTGGAATGGATCAGGGAATACCTCACAGGGAGGCAACAACGGGTCATGGTGCGTGGTGAGGTATCACAGTGGGCGCCTGTGACGAGCGGTGTACCGCAGGGGTCAGTCCTAGGACCAGTGTTATTCCTGGTATATGTAAATGACATGACGGACGGGATAGACTCAGAAGTGTCTCTATTCGCGGATGATGTGAAAATAATGAGGAGAATCACATCGGAAGAGGACCAGGCAGGGCTGCAAACAGACCTGGACAAGCTCGACATCTGGTCTAGCAATTGGCTTCTTGAATTCAATCCTCCAAATGCAAAGTCATGAGGATCGGAGAAGGGCAAAGAAGACCGCTGACAGAGTACAAGCTAGGCGGACAAAGGCTACAAACCTCGGCAAAGGAGAAAGACCTTGGAGTGAGTATAACGCCAAGCACGTCTCCGGAGGCACACATCAACCAGATAACTGCGGCAGCATATGGGCGACTGGCAAACCTAAGATTAGCGTTCCGTTACCTTAACAAGGAATCGTTCAAGACACTGTATACCGTGTACGTCAGGCCCATACTAGAATATGCAGCACCAGTCTGGAACCCACACCTGGTCAAGCACGTAAAGAAACTAGAGAAAGTGCAAAGGTTTGCGACAAGGTTAGTTCCACAACTCAGGGTCTGTCTTATGAAGAAAGATTGAGGGAAATAGGACTAACAACACTGGAGGAAAGAAGGGTCAGAGGAGACATGATAACGACATACAAAATACTGCGGGAATTGACAAGGTAGATAGTGACAGGATGTTTCAGAGAGGGAACACAGAAACAAGGGGACATAACTGGAAGCTGAAGACTCAGATGAGTCAAAGGGATGTCAGGAAGCATTTCTTCAGCCACAGAGTAGTCAGGAAGTGGAATAGTCTAGAGAAAGATATAGTGGAGGCAGGAACCATACATAGTTTAAAGAGAGGTATGATAAAGCTCATGGAGCAGGGAGCGAGACCCAGTGCACCACAATTAGTGAGTACAATTAGGTGAGTACATCACCCCACACACACACACACACACACATACACAACACACACACACACACACACACACACACACACACACACACACACACACACACACACACACACACACACACACACTGAAGACTCAGATGAGTCAAAGGGATGTTAGGAAGCATTTCTTCAGCCACAGAGTAGTCAGGAAGTGGAATAGTCTAGAGAAAGATATAGTGGAGGCAGTTTTAAGACGAGGTATGATAAAGCTCATGGAGCAGGGAGAGCAGAGACCCAGTAGCGGACAGAGAAGAGGCGGGGCCAGGAGCTGAGTCTCGACCCCTGCAACCACAATTAGGTGAGTGGGTGAGTACATCCTGGCAAACGACTAGCTGTGCCTAAGGTTGGCTAAGATGACATGCGGAAAAGTGGTTTTGTGTAATGTACGATATGTAGAATACAAGTTGAATGCCCATAGATAGAGAACTAAATGAGTTGTACGGGGTGGGTATTGAGAACCTTCAAAACAAGGGAAATAATGCCGATGGTGACACTCTTCAAATCGCTAGTGCTCCCTCATTTAGAATATTGCTCAGCGCTGACGGTCCCGTTCAAAGCAAGATAAATATCAGAGCAGGAACAAAATCAGAGATCGTTTACGACACATATTGAGCCAGTAAAGCACCTAGGTTACTGGGAACGCCTTCAAGTCTTGAACATGTATTCATTGGAGTGGAGGAGAGAGAGAGATACATGATAATACATAATTGGAAAGTACTCGAGGGCCTGGTCCCAAATTTGCACACTGCCATAACAACATACTGGAGTGAGAGATATGGGAGAAAGTGTAAAATAAACACAGTGAGGAGCAGGGGTGCGGTGGGAACAATAAGGGAACACTGTATCAACATCCGGGGTCCCAGACTATTCAACATCTTACCAGAAGATATCAGAAACACGGCTGGGACAAGTGTAGAAGCCTTCAAGAGGAAACTGGACAAGTATCTTCACCAGGTGCCAGACCAACCAGGCTGTGATGGATATGTGGGGCAGCGAGCCTCCAGCAGCAACAACCTGGTTGACCAGGCAAGCACCAGACGAGCCGGGCCCATGGCCGGGCTCCGAGAGTAGTGAAACTCTCGAAACTCTTCAAAGGTATATCAAAAGTAAAGGTATATCAGAATTACCTGCCAATTACACTCGACGCTTGCTACAACCAGGTCAGAGTGGATGGTCTGATCTAGACTCGCCTCGGCGCTCGTACTGAAGACTCGCCTCGGCGCTCGGACTCCATCCGAAAGTCTGGGGACAACACCGAAATAAATACAATCTACGCATCAGTGAGTACTACACATGGTGTTCTTGGTGGTTCACCACAGAGATACATGAGGAACGCTGTAGCCACACATTACCCCCTCAATACACCAGATTTTAAACTGAGGACTCTGGGTCCATTAACGGCGCCTCCCTCCCACTTGTACATCAACCAGCCTTCTTCAGGAGCTAGTGACGGGGCATCACGTGATAAAGAACCGTGTCAGGACACTGTTCTTGATGCATATATTATTATCAATCTCAGATGTTGTTGGTGAAGGCGAGAGGTGCAGTATTATGCGCAGCTGTCCTGTGACTACTGTTGCTTCCTGTGTACCTCTTGATGCAGGAGTGTATCAAGACCTCGTGACGCACTGGTAGCTCTCTCAGCTCACATCCAAGAGCACCCCGGGTCGAATCCTGCATGTTGCATGCGTCTAATTCCTCAGTAAATAGATACCTGGGAGGGACCGTAGTGGGTGGCATCCTGGGAAGAACCTAGAAACAACCCCCGAAGGATAATTCACACTAATTTGCTTTAATAACCAAATGTCAGTTTATAATACATAAGGAAATTTAATGGCACTGTCATTAGGGAGAGTAAGAAGCCGCACTTCTAAAAAAAGAGAGTATTTCTTCACAATAATGACAGCCAAAATGTGGAACTAAATAGTACTGAGCGCGCGCACACATGGAGCAGGAAGAGTGACTTAGTAGAGACCAGTGAAAAGGCGGGGCCAGGAGCTGTGAATCGACCCCTGCAACTACAACTAGGTGAGTACACACACGACAAGTGCCTTTGATAAAATGGGAACTAACACATACACACAAAATTAGCCAAGTGTGTATCGACAGGTGTTTTTGACAACTGGTAACTACTACTAAACATACAATCATTGCCGTTGTAATACTCAACGGGATGGAGCACTTTCCACACTCATATGTTACTTCTGCTTCCTCTACTGTACGTCATCACCACTACTACTACCACCACCACAACCACCTTTAATATGACCTACCACTATCACCACTACCACTATCCCCACCACTACCGTTAATACCACCGCCACAATCAGCACTACTATCACCACCACCATCACCTTTGACACTACCAAAAAACCACCGTCATACTACCACCGCCACTATCACCACCATAAATACCACCGCTACAATCAGTTAAGAGGAACGGGGCGGGACAGGAACTAACGATCGACTTAGTGTGACTTTGTAAATAGTCCAAGTCGAACCAAAACGTCGTCGTAAGCTCCTCTCTCCTATGTGTGGGTTATTTGTGTACTAAGGATCGATCCCCACTACAACAAATAGACAGGTACAACATATCAGTAGCAGACTAAACTGAATAAAACGCTACATAATAAGCTTATATTGCAGCAACATTTTGTCACATTTTGTAGAACACGATAACGCTCTACACAAGACGAAACGTACGTCTTCAGTATTGTCACAGGACATTTCGATCCAGCTCACTTAAGGTATTCAGCTCCTTGAGAAAGAAGATCCAGGTAGCAATACGACACCTGCGAGGTACGGTAGCCTGGTAGTCTATTCAGACATCTATCAAGGAGTGCATACCAAGGCAATCTATCTATCAAGGGTTGAATCACACTGTATTACTCAATCAAAGGTGATGCTGCCTCATGGGTGATATTATTGTAGATGGGAGCTAGACGGAGGACCAGTCTCTTTAACTGTGTGTGTGTAACTACGTACTGAAGACAGAACACTACACCACCTCTGTAACTACGTACTGAAGACAGAACACTACACTACACCTCTGTAACTACGTACTGAAGACAGAACACCACTACACTACACATCTGTAACTACGTACTGAAGACAGAACACCACTACACTACAGCTCTGTAACTACGTACTGAAGACAGAACACCACTACACTACACATCTGTAACTACGTACTGAAGACAGAACACCACTGCACTACACCTCTGTAACTACGTATTGAAGACAGAAATCTCACTACACCTCTGTAACTACGTACTGAAGACAGAACACCACTACACTACACATCTGTAACTACGTACTGAAGACAGAACACCACTACACTACAGCTCTGTAACTACGTACTGAAGACAGAACACCACTGCACTACACCTTTGTAACAACGTACTGAAGACACAACACTCACTACACCTCTGTAACTACGTACTGAAGACAGAACACCACTGCACTACACATCTGTAACTACGTACTGAAGACAGAACACCACTAAACTACACCTCTGTAACTACGTACTGAAGACAGACCACAACTACATCTCTGTAACTACGTACTGAAGACAGAACACCACTACACTACAGCTCTGTAACTACGTACTGAAGACAGAACACCACTACACTACACCTCTGTAACTACGTACTGAAGACAGAACACCACTGCACTACACCTCTGTAACTACGTACTGAAGACAGAACACTCACTACACCTCTGTAACTACGTACTGAAGACAGAACACTCACTACACCTCTGTAACTACGTACTGAAGACAGAACACTCACTACACCTCTGTAACTACGTACTGAAGACAGAACACTCACTACACCTCTGTAACTACGTACTGAAGACAGAACACCACTACACATCTGTAACTACGTACTGAAGACAGAACACCACTACACTACACCTCTGTAACTACGTACTGAAGACAGACCACAACTACATCTCTAACTACGTACTGAAGACAGACCACTACACTACACCTCTGTAACTACATGCTGAAGACAGAACACCACTACACTACACCTCTGTAACTACGTACAGAAGACAGAACACCACTACACTACACCTCTGTAACTACGTACAAAAGACAGAACACCACTACACTACACCTCTGTAACTACGTACAGAAGACAGAACACCACTACACTACACCTCTGTAACTTCGTACTGAAGACAGAACACCACTACACTACATCTCTGTAACTACGTACTGAAGACAACACCACTACACTACACCTCTGTAACTACGTACTGAAGACAGAACACCACTACACTACACCTCTGTAACTACGTACTGAAGACAGAACACCACTACACTACACCTCTGTAAATACGTACTGAAGACAGAACACCACTACACTACACCTCTATAACTTCGTAATGAAGACAGAACACCACTACACTACACCTCTGTAACTACGTACAGAAGACAGAACACCACTACACTACACCTCTGTAACTTCGTACTGAAGACAGAACACCACTACACTACACATCTGTAACTACGTACTGAAGACAGAACACCACTACACTACAGCTCTTTAACTACGTACTGAAGACAGAACACTCACTACACCTCTGTAACTACGTACTGAAGACAGAACACCACTGACCTACATCTCTGTAACTACGTACTGAAGACAGAACACCACTACACTACAGCTCTGTAACTACGTACTGAAGACAGAACACCACTACACTACAGCTCTGTAACTACGTACTGAAGACAGAACACCACTACACTACACATCTTTAACTACATACTGAAGACAGAACACCACTACACTACAGCTCTGTAACTACGTACTGAAGACAGAACACCACTACACTACAGCTCTGTAACTACGTACTGAAGACAGAACACCACTGCACTACACCTCTGTAACTACATACTGAAGACAGACCACACTACATCTCTGTAACTACGTACTGAAGACAGACCACTACACTACACCTCTGTAACTACATGCTGAAGACAGAACACCACTACACTACACCTCTGTAACTACGTACAGAAGACAGAACACCACTACACTACACCTCTGTAACTACGTACAGAAGACAGAACACCACTACACTACACCTTTGTAACTTCGTACTGAAGACAGAACACCACTACACTAAATATCTGTAACTACGTACTGAAGACAGAACACCACTACACTACACCTCTGTAACTACGTACTGAAGACAGAACACCACTACACTACACCTCTGTAACTACGTACTGAAGACAGAACACCACTACACTACACCTCTGTAACTAAGTACTGAAGACAGAACACCACTACACTACACCTCTATAACTTCGTAATGAAGACAGAACACCACTACACTACACCTCTGTAACTTGTACTGAAGACAGAACACCACTACACTACACCTCTGTAACTACGTACTGAAGACAGAACACCACTACACTACACCTCTGTAACTACGTACAGAAGACAGAAACCACAACCACAGCTCTGTAACTACATACTGAAGACAGAACACCACTACACTACACCTCTGTACCTACGTACAGAAGACAGAAACCACAACCATAGCTCTGTAACTACGTACTGAAGACAGAACACCACAGCTCTGTAACTACACATAATTATCCATATACTTGTTCATTATGGTAGGTAGCCCACTGACCAGAATGGTTCCTTCTGTAACAATGGTATCCGTTTATAATAATGGTGGCTGCCTTTTATCATAATGTTAATAATAATGTTAGCTGTTTTCTGTAACATAATCGCTGCCACCCACCCACCCAGACACACACAAAAAAAAAAAACACCACCCACGGGTCAAGTGTCTATCGAACAGTGCCTTTGACAACCGGTAACTACTAATACTACTTCTATAAACCTCTCTCTCTTTCTCTCAGCGTGGGGCAGACTGGCCTCCTGTACGCAGCGCTGCGTATGAAACTGCGTCACATCTGATATTTTGTGACGTCATGTACTCGGGTGAAATAATGGGGTCAAGAACGATTCAGTCAGTTCTTCCGTCAGTCAGTCAGTTACTCACTCAATCGGCCGATATAATTAGGCAAGCAGTTAGTGCTTAATACTACACCTTGTTACAACCATACTACCCCTTGTTACAACCAATAACCATGCTACAACCATATTGCACCTTGCTACAACCATCAACCATACTACAGCTGGCTACAACCATTCTACACTTTGTTACAACCATCAACAACCAAACTACAACCATCAACTATACCACAACCATACTACAACCATCAACTTTACCACAACAATACTACACCTTGTTACAATCATCAACAACCATACTACATCTTGTGTTACAACCATCAACCAAACTACAACCATCAAAACCATACCGCAACCATCAACAACCAAACTACACCTTCTTACAACCATGCTGCAACTTCTCGTAGCCTCTGACACAATCCACCATAATCCGTATTTTTGTAGGTTAATCCACCATAATCCGTATTTTTGCATGTTAATCCACCATAATCCGTATTTTTGTAGGCTCTTAATCCATCAGTATCCTATTTAAGTAGGCTCTTAATCCATCAAAATCCACTGACATCATCAATATTGCTAATATCCTTCTCTGGAAACAGGTCGAAAGACGGTGAGAGAGAGAAAGAGAGAGAGAGAGAGAGAGAGGAGAGAATCCAAAACCCACTCTCCAGCTCTCTCTCTCTCTCTCTTGTTCTCCAGATGAAATTTCATAGTTTCTTGAAAACTCTATACTACCACCGTATTGTGGTAGTTGTGTTGGTCAGCGTGCCGCCAGCACCAGTGGTCTGGCTAGGCCGTCAACCAGGAGGCCTGGTCAGAGACCGGGGGCGCGGAGGCCAGGATTCCCAGAACTATCAACAGGTAGGCAAGTTCCTACTTGCCGACCTACTTATTTAATCACCCACCTGATTACATCCCTACGTAATTTTGACCTCGTCTACCTGCCTACCCTCCAACCACCCACCCATTACCACTACTTGTTAAAATATACTAGCATTCCTGTCCACTTTGAAGCCTCTTGACATTCCTGACCTAGACTTTCTCAAGCACCAACAACTCTGGCACCAACAGTTCTATCACCAACATTTCTAGCACCAGCAGCTCTAGCACTAACGGTTCTAGTACCAGCAGCACCAACACTATCAGCTGACAAAGGGCTCTTGGTCCAGGGAATGGGAGTTACCCTCCACTTCCTCGGTCAAACCTGGTTCTGTATGATCCTTACGGATTTAGCGCTTCTCCATGAATATTATACTAATAATTTGGCCTTCGTCTTGTGGTTTATAGGGCCACTGACAGCTTACACCGTATCTTCTTCTTGTGGTTTACAGGGTCACTGACAGTTTACGCCGTATTAAAGCCATAATATCGAACGTAATTGTTTACACAGGATATATACATCGAGAGCTTCATCCCTATTTTAAGGAATAAGGTATTCTTGTCTGGTAGTAAAAAGGTTACATGCTGCCTTAATGACCCTGGTGTAGTCGATAGGCTTTAAGAGTTTCCCTGTCTCCTAATATCATGTTTATTTTTTCCCCTATAATCTACCTTGTCCATAATTACTATCCCATTTGCTTTGCCTGCTTTCGTAAGGTGAAGTCCAGGATCTTTCCTTAATTCACGGTATGACTTAACAAATCTTTGAGGACAACTGCGTTGCAGAGGTCTGAGCTTTGCTTAGACCTCTACAACATTAACCAACTAATTTTTTAGACCTTGACTCAGCCAGAGAGTCCCTAATATAAAGTTACCTAGGGAACCTCTAAAACGCATGCGCGTATTTACATTACGAAGCGGAAATGACGTAATATCTTACATTAATGTAATCATCTCAGCATACAGAGTTCTTGACAACGAAACAAACAACGCTGACGCATTACCATGCGTTATCTTGCCACACGAGGCACACGAACCAACACGGAGCCAGTGAAGCATACTTTGACATGACCACTATGCAGCAGGGTGATGCAATGGAATTTCTAAATCACAGGCTAGTCAACTCACTACTGCACTCAGTGTATTAAACCACAAACTGGATAACTCACTACTACACCCCGTGTAATTTCTATTTTAGTGATTACAGTGTTCCTCGTTGGCGACGGACAGACTTTATGCAAACCATACCACGGGTGGTTCGAACCGCGGTCAGAGTCTCAAAATTCCAGACCGTCGCGCTGGCCCAGTGGCTTACGCGACGGTCTGGAGTTTTGAGACTCTGATCGCGGGTTCGAACCCCACCCGTGGTATGGTTTGTTTGCAATCGTGTCATTACGATTTCGTGAGTCAGACTATATGCAGTCTTAATGGCCCTCGTGTAGTCGATAGGCATTAAACTTAATTAACCAGCCCCACCAGTCATGACCCTTACCCACAACAACACTATAACAAGGTTATGCGCATGTCAGTGTAGTAACTGACCAGCTCTTCGTTAAGCACCTAAATCAAGGAAGATTTGACCAGCACTTTGCTACATTACATTACACTGCACATGTGTACACCTCTTGGTGTACATGTCCTTGACGGCACTTCGTTTTTTATAATAATAATATGTCCTTGACAGGTGGAAAAGTCGTTCAGGATTTATTACCACAGCTCTGGAGTGACTCTCACCACATAGTCCAGACTGACCCAGGTCAGTAACAGTCCGTTGAGAGTAAATGATATGGCAGGAGAGTCACAGACCTCAACATATCTTGCGTCATCGTCTCTATTATAACAACAACTGTTGACCCAGAAACGTCCGTCAGGCGTCATCTCGTTCAAGAAGGCAAGCTTACTTCTAATGTCAGAACTGAAATTCTACTTTCAAGACTCGACTAATACTCTCAAGAGTCTACTGGGTTTAGCGATTAGTTTTGATCAATAATAATAATAAAGTCTACTTCTACTCTTAAGACTCTAATTCGACTCTCAAGAGTCTACTTCCCTTGCATTATATAAGTTTAATGACGTGCGGGTTATATATTGACCTATTTTGCGGCGGCGTTCCTGTCTTGTTGCATAATTTGATTCACCTGAACTTTTTACCTAACACCTGAACACTTCCAGTAGGTACTGGAGTCTCTTACACGGGATATAACATTTCAGCAGGTACTGGAGTTTTCTAATACATTGTTATGCTGGATGCTACCCACAACAGTTAACTAACACATACATACCCGTAGCTCGATTGCTAGCGCACTCAGCTCACACACAGGTCCGGGGGTCGATCCCCGGTACGGGTGGAAACATTAGGACGTGTTTCCTTAAGACACCTGCTGTCCATGTTCACCTGTCAGTAAAATAGTTACCTGGGTGTTAGTGGACTGGTGTGGGTCGCATCCTGGGACAAAATTGACCTAATCTGCTCGAAATGTTCTGCATAACAAGAGGCTTTCTATATAGTAGTATGTCATTGATGTCAGCTAGGCCTATATACCTTGTACATGTACTTGTAGTAATAAAGATTATTATTATTATTTTACCGCTAGGTAGGATGAAGGGAATGTAAGAAGACAAGGGAGGAGTGAAGAAGACAAAGGGTGAAATTAGAGTGAAGGGGAGAGGGGTGAAGAGAGTAGGAGAGGTGAAGTGACGGGGAGGGAGTGAGGAATTAATGGGAGAGGGTGAGGAATTAGTGGGAAGGGTGAGGAATTAGTGGGAGGGGAGGAATTAGTGGGAGGGGTAAGGAATTAGTGGGAGGGGGTGAGGAATTAGGGGGAAGGGGTGAGGAGTAAGGGGTGAGGTTGAGAACACAAGGAGCTGGGTACATTTAAGACATGGTGGGTAGCAGTGGGAAGGAGTTAAGATTACAGCACGATATCGTGCAGTAAACTGGGGTGATGGAGGAGAGCGGGGAGAAGGTAGACGGGATGGGAGAGAGAGAGAGAGAGAGAGAGAGAGAGAGAGAGAGAGAGAGAGAGAGAGAGAGAGAGAGAGAGAGAGAGAGAGAGAGAGAGAGAGAGAGAGAGAGAGAGAGAGAGAGAGAGAGAGAGAGAGAGAGAGGAACAGAGGACAAGAATAAAGATAGAAGAGAGGAAAGAAATTAAATAAGTGTTATATAATCATCAATCTCCAGTGCTTTTCAAAATTAAAAAAACTCGCAGTGTAGCGTATTGACTTTGATTAAAAACACTTTTATTACCATTATATTATTACTGAAATAACTGAGCTCACGTAATAATAATAATAATAATAATAATAATCAGAGGCTAGTATAGTGGTGTGTCTGCACCTCACACAGAGGTGCTCTGGTCCACTACTGAAGACGGTGTCAGCGGTAAGCCGAAATACATACACTAGTGCCAATACTTATTTAGTTTCTGTTTTATTTTTGTGTCATTGACTGGTGTTATTACACGTTTGTGTTTGGATTTTATTACTCTTTTAGCCAGAAGAGAGTAATTAACCATGCCATAGCGATTATTATTATTCATGGAGAAGCTCTAAACCCACGAAGGTTATATAGCGCCTGGGGAATGAGTGGTAATTAGGTTTCATCCAAGGAGTAGCTCCAATCCTGGGATCAAGATCCCCTCCCCAGCATCCAGGCATCCCTCCCACCACTAAAGAGACCGTAGAAGTTATAAGGGAGCAAGAAGAGAGAAGGTGATGTCTGAGCTGTGATTCTCCTCGTCAAGGTGACAATGTTCTCTGGTCTGTCTCTTCATTGTCAGGTAGATACCTGAGCCAGGATGCCTGGACGGCGATGTTTCGCCACTCGCACAGATTCACTCACGCGTTTAAACGACAGTTTGGGGTTGCCTTCAAGCACTGTGGCGACACTTCTGAGATTGACGTCGACCAAGGACGTATTTCTTGTTGCGTGAGCACCATGGTTACACCTTATTTTGCTAGACTTCCAACACGCTCCTTATTTTGTTAGACTTCCAAGACGCTAATACCAAGACGCTCCTCATATGAAAATTTCACTTACGACACCAAATCAATGAACAAAATGGACTGGATACAGGTGGTGTAAGAAGACACTTGAGCAAACACTGGCACATTTTTTAGAAAACGTTTCGGTCCTGGGACCTTGATCACTTCTAACACATGGAGGTTAAAATGACAGTATATATATTTAACCTGTGTGTGTTAGAGGTGATCAGGGGCTCACTACTGAAACGTTTTCTAATAAATATATCCTAGTGTTTTCTCACGTGTATTTCTAAATCAATTTGTCTGTATCTGTTATGAAGGTTTATACCATAGGATACAAGTAGCCTTCGCAGACATTCCTACAGTCACTTTCCTGTATATATCTGTGGTACTGTGTCGAAGGCTTTTTATTGTGGTCTAGGAATATTGAGTCTGCTAAGCTAACTTCAGCCTAATCTCTACAAACCTAAAGTTCTCTTAAATTTGTGAAGGACTTCTCAATCTTGATTAGATTTTAGATTTTGCCGCCGAAGTGGCTAGTTTATTGTGCGCCGCAAATCCATCCTGTGGACGGTAGCTCAAGAGCATAATGGATACACATGAGGTCTAGGAACTAGGCCCCAAAAGAGTTAACAGGAGTACATCTGGATTTATCTTTACAGGATTTATATTACAGTTGACTTATTTGTTTCAAGCAAATTTTGAAAATTTGCTTAATATGTCTGACATCTTATTTTCATTAATAAAATATCTAGACATATCACAGGTTACTATCTATCTCTATATTCCTCAATAAGTGAACAGTTAAGCACATAGTGTTCAAGATAGTGACCACAGGGCTGGCAGCATACTTGGTATTTGGTTTGATCATGTGTGTGTCTGCCAGACTGTCAGAAGTACTTGTAACCAAGAACAAACCTGGCTTAAAACCATGTCGTTTTAACATGAATTCCATGTTCTAAATGTTTTACTAATCTTTCTCTCATTTTCATTACTTTCCACAGCATACCTAAGATACTGGTCTGTAGTTATGGCCCCATGTCTGATACCCTTAATGAATACTGGAAATATGTTAACTGTCTTCTAAGTGTCTGACAGTTCCCGACTCTCTGTAATTAACTGAGGATCTGGGCAAACAGTTTACAAAGGATTTCAGCTCTTCCTCTCAGTGTTCAAGGTGATATTTTGTCGAGTTCTACTGCCTTTGTTTTGTCGATGTTTTTATTGAGTCTCATTACTTCCTTGTTTGTTGCGGTGTTTCCCAGTGCCGTGTATTTTGTCCGCCTTTGGCACTGACCTTAGGTCGGCTGGGAAGACGCGATGAAATCGCATACTTCAGTAACCCATCATCATTCTTCAAAGTGTTCACATGACTCGTTATTATCATTCTCCTGATGTGGCTGTGAGGTAAATTTCTGCTCTTATGTCTATTTCGAAATGCTTTTTACATTTCCCTGCTTATTTTGAGTTAAGTATTTTCTTGGCACTCCCACTCAGTGCCTCGGTTCCTGGCGTAGCATTTGCTCTATAACATGTGTGGGGACGGGGGGATGGAGGGCATTGAAGCTCAATTCAGGAAACTGGAGCACAGATCCAATTCCCTAGATCAAGAGCCCCTTGAGGGGCCAATTTAGATTATTTTAGACAATGTTTGAAAACATTAGATTATTTTAAATAATGTTTAACCATGTTAGATTATTTTAGATAATAGGATTATTTTTGATATCAGGATGTATCTGTGCGTTTTATTCGTCAGGAAACTGGACATTGTCACCTGACGTGGATCTCTCATGTGATGACACTCTTAGTGGTTAAGAAACCGCGATCTTCACCCACAATAACCGCGATCTTCACCCAGAATAACCGCGATCTTCACCCAGAATAACCGCGATCTTCACCCAGAATAACAAAAAAAAAGGATCACTACATAACGGCATTTTAAAACTTTTCGATCATATTACGTTAAGATTTTTTTGTAAGTTTAGATACTTGCTTATTTTTTAAGCTTATTAATTTTCAGATTAGGCTTGGGTTGTTTACCTTAATAAAGGATGATTTACGGTTTATTTTATTGCTTGTCAAGACAGTACTGTAAGTGATTTTTTTTTTTGGGGGAGGGGTGATCATGTTTAATTTCCGGGCATTTAAACATGTCGACCTGATACCCGGGTTGCCGTTGTCTCACCCTCTGTCTATTTCTTTTTCGTTATCTCTCACCATCTCTGTCTCTTGTTCCTTGTTTCTTACCCTGTGTCGACATCTCGTTCCTTGTCTTACCCTCTGTGTCGACATCTCACTCCTTGTCTCTCACCCTCTGTGTCGACATCCCGCTCCTTGTCTCTCACCCTCTGTGTCGACATCTCGCTCCTTGTCTCTCACCCTCTGTGTCGACATCTCGCTCCTTGTCTCTCACCCTCTGTGTCGACATCTCGCTCCTTGTCTCTCACCCTTGTCGACATTCGTTCCTTTTCTCACCGTGTCGACATCTCGCCTTGTTCTCACCCCTTGTCGACATCTCGTCCTTGTCTTTCACCTCTGCTTGTCGACATCTCGTCTGTCTTCATTTTCTCTCTTGGATGGTCGACATCTCGCTCTTATCTCTCACCTTCTGTCGACATCCCGCTCCTTGTCTCTCACCTCTGTCTACTCTTTTTCCCTTGTCTCTCACCTCTGTGTCGACATCTGTTCCTTGTTCTTACCCTGTGTCGACATCTCGTTCCTTGTCTTACCCTCGTGTCGACATCTCAGCTCCTTGTCTCTCACCCTCTGTGTCGACATCTCGCTCCTTGTCTCTCACCCTCTGTGTCGACATCTCGCTCCTTGTCTCTCACCCTCTGTGTCGACATCTCGCTCCTTGTCTCTCACCCTGTGTCGACATCTCGCTCCTTGTCTCTCACCCTCTGTGTCGACATCTCGCTCCTTGTCTCTCACCCTCTGTGTCGACATCTCGTTCCTTGTCTCTCACCCTGTGTCGACATCTCGCTCCTTGTCTCTCACCCTCTGTGTCGACATCTCGTTTCTTGTCTCTCACCCTCTGTGTCGACATCTCGCTCCTTGTCTCTCACCCTCTGTGTCGACATGTCGTTTCTTGTCTCTCACACTCTCTCTCCTTTTATCCGTAGTTACTGTATGGCTGTGAGGCGACAGGTGGTTTAAAAAGGTTTAAAACAAAGAGCCGTCTAGCAAAAGACCTTTAATTATCACCAAGCTTCACCTTCAAGAACCTTTATCAAGTACTTGATAAATTATCTTGTACTTGATAAATTATCTTGTACTTGATAAATTATCTTGTACTTGATAAATTCTCTTGTACTTGATAAATTATCTTGTACTTGATAAATTATCTTGTACTTGATAAATTATCTTGTACTTGATAAATTATCTTGTACTTGATAAATTATCTTGTACTTGATAAATTATCTTGTACTTGACACCGCGTAATGATAAAAAGTTTTTGTTACGTCTCTCTTTTTGTTAAAACTTTTTTCTTTTATCTCTTATCTCTCTCTCTCTCCATTCCGTTTGTCTTTTATTTGACGCCCTCTCTTTATTCTTATCCCTTGACATCCTCCTTCCCTTTATTGTTATCCTTTAGTTCCCTCATTCCCTCCCTTTACGAGGATTCCTCTTCTTGGCTTCCTCCCTCTTGATCGTTGCCTCTGTCAGTCACTGAATCCTTTGTCTCTCCACCTCCTACTATTTGTCTCTTAGCTTTCATTCTCTATATATCCACCACTTTTCTTCCTATCATTCCCTCTCCGTATCTTGGTTTTCTCTTCCTCCTCCTTCGGACTTGCTCTCTCTTTCTCTTCCCTGACGTCACTCTCCACGCTTCCACAACCGTGTATACAAGTCTGCCTGGCTGGGTTCACTCGACACCCAAAGTGACAACAAGTGTGTGCCAGGCACCCACACACGGTTTTCTTTTATTTAGCGAAATTGGATGCATCAATAGTGCGCTACTACCCTATTCTATATGATAGCTGCATAAGGAAAACAAAAGCTAGTTATGTTTCCCTGTCGTATTCCATCACACGGGATTAGTTACATTGTATTAAAATGTGTCAATCTGAGCTGAGAGACTTCAGTAGGTCAACGAAGATATCGTCAAATATTGCATTAAGGTTTATCATTTACTGGGACCCCTTAAACATTTCGTTTCAGCAAAGCTAGAGTAACAATTACCTAGGAATTACCATCTTTCAGGATGGTCTCTCCCAATACACAGGAGGAATGGAATGAGGGAGAAGAGGGAGATTAATGGAGATATTGCTGGAGGTGGAGGAGCAGCGATCATCACATAGTTTGAGGACAGATTCGAGAGAAAAACAAGGTGAAGCAGATATGAGAGACCAAGAGTTCTGATGAGATATTTGCAGACTAAAAAAGAAAAATGTTAAGTTTATTTACGTACAGATAAATACAGTTACACAAATGATCATACACAGTAACATGTGAACATTACCCAGGATAACCTACTTATTTCCATTGATAGACTAGTGGAGGGATGAGAGAGGATGTGGGTGGGAGTATTGGTGAGGGTAACAGGCAAGGCAAACTGGAGTCAAGTTTTATGTGGAGTTTCTCAAAATGGACCATGTTGAGCATTATTAGAGGTAGAGAGAGAGGCACCAGTAGACTGCTAGATGAAGAGGCATCAATGGACTGCTAGATGGAGAAATGAGGCACCAATGGCCTGCTAGATGAAGAGAGAGAGAGAGAAGCACCAGTGGACTGCTAGATGGAGAGAGAGAAGCACCAGTGGACTGCTAGATGGAGAGGCACCAGTGGCCTGCTAGATGAAGAGAGAGAGAAGCACCAGTGGACTGCTAGATGGAGAGAGGCACCAGTGGCCTGCTAGATGGAGAGGCACCTGTGGACTGCTAGATGGAGGCACCAGTGGACTGCTAGATGGAGAGAGAAGCACCAGTGGACTGCTAGATGGAGGCACCTGTGGACTGCTAGATGGAGAGAGAGAAGCACCAGTGGACTGCTAGATGGAGAGAGAGAAGCACCAGTGGACTGCTAGATGGAGAGAGAGAAGCACCAGTGGACTGCTAGATGGAGAGAGAGAAGCACCAGTGGACTGTTAGATGGAGAGGCACCAGTGGACTGCTAGATGGAGAGGCACCAGTGGACTGCTAGATGGAGAGAGAGAAGCAACAGTGGACTGCTAGATGGAGAGGCACCAGTAGACTGCTAGATGGAGAGGCACCAGTGGACTGCTAGATGGAGAGGCACCAGTGGACTGCTAGATGGAGAGAGAGAAGCACCAGTGGACTGCTAGATGGAGAGAGAGAAGCACCAGTGGACTGCTAGATGGAGAGAGAGAAGCACCAGTGGACTGCTAGATGGAGAGAGAGAAGCACCAGTGGCCTGCTAGATGGAGAGAGAGAAGCACCAGTGGACTGCTAGATGGAGAGAGAGAAGCACCAGTGGACTGCTAGATGGAGAGAGAGAAGCACCAGTGGCCTGCTAGATGGAGAGGCACCAGTGGACTGCTAGATGGAGAGAGAGAAGCACCAGTGGACTGCTAGATGGAGAGAGAGAAGCACCAGTGGACTACTAGATGGAGAGGCACCAGAGGCCTGCTAGATGGAGAGAGAGAAGCACCAGTGGACTGCTAGATGGAGGGAGAGAGAAGCACCAGTGGACTGCTAGATGGAGGGAGAGAGAGAAGCACCAGTGGACTGCTAGTTGGAGAGAGAGAGGCAGCAGTGAATTGCTAGATGAAGAGAGGCATCATTGAACTGCTAGATGGAGAGAGGCACCAGTGGACTTCTAGATGAAGAGAGGCACTAGTGGACTGCTAGATGGAGAGGCACCAGTGGACTGCTAGTTGGAGAGAGAGAGGCAGCAGTGAACTGCTAGATGGAGAGAGGCACCAGTGGACTTCTAGATGAAGAGAGGCACTAGTGGACTGCTAGATGGAGAGGCACCAGTGGACTGCTAGTTGGAGAGAGAGGCAGCAGTGAACTGCTAGATGGAGAGAGGCACCAGTGGATTGCTAGATGGAGAGAGGCACCAGTGAACTTCTAGATGAAGAGGCACCAGTGAACTTCTAGATGAAGAGAGGCACCAGTGAACTTCTAGATGAAGAGAGGCACCAGTGGACTGCTAGATGGAGAGAGGCACCAGTGAACTTCTAGATGAAGAGAGGCACCAGTGAACTTCTAGATGAAGAGAGGCACCAGTGGACTGCTAGATGGAGAGGCACCAGTGGACTGCTAGATGGAGAGGCACCAGTGGACGGCTAGATGGAGAGAGGCACCAGTGAACTTCTAGATGAAGAGAGGCACCAGTGGACTGCTAGATGGAGAGAGGCACCAGTGAACTGCTAGATGAAGAGAGGCGCCAGTGGACTGCTAGATGGAGAGAGGCACCAGTGGACTGCTAGATGGAGAGAGGCACCAGTGGACTGCTAGATGGAGAGAGGCACCAGTGGACTGCTAGATGGAGAGGCACCAGTGGACTGCTAGTTGGAGAGAGAGAGGCAGCAGTGAACTGCTAGATGGAGAGAGGCACCAGTGGATTGCTAGATGGAGAGAGGCACCAGTGAACTTCTAGATGAAGAGAGGCACCAGTGAACTTCCAGATGAAGAGAGGCACCAGTGAACTTCTAGATGAAGAGAGGCACCAGTGAACTTCTAGATGAAGAGAGGCACCAGTGGACTGCTAGATGGAGAGAGGCACCAGTAGACTGCTAGATGGAGAGAGGCACCAGTGAACTTCTAGATGAAGAGAGGCACCAGTGGACTGCTAGATGGAGAGAGGCACCAGTGAACTGCTAGATGAAGAGAGGCACCAGTGGACTGCTAGATGGAGAGAGGCACCAGTGGACTGCTAGATGGAGAGAGGCACCAGTGGACTGCTAGATGGAGAGAGGCACCAGTGAACTGTTAAATGGAGAGAGGCACCAATGAACTGCTAGATGAAGAGAGGCACCAGTGGACTGCTAGATGAAGAGAGGCACCAGTGGACTACTAGATGGAGAGACGGAGGCACCAGTGGACTGCCAGGTGGCACAAGAAGTACCAGCAGACTACCAGATGGCGCGAGGGCACCAGCAGACTGGCAGGTGGCGCAAGAGGCACCAGTGGACTGCCAGGTGGCGCGAGAGAGGCACCAGTGGACTGCCATGCATACAGATCACCAGACACTAATAATTATTATTATTATTACCATCATTATAAGGAAGCCCTAAAATCGTAGGGGTCATACAGTGCCTGGCAGATACTAGAGGAGTAAGGCTGTGATGCTGTGTAGACCAAAGCAACACGAGGGTCATATACACTAATCACTACTCAGAACGAGACAATGGTTCTAGCAGTTAGGAGACAATGGTTCTAGCAGTCACAAGATTATTGACTTTTTAAACGGTGTTAACGGGAGGAATTGACAGTTGAACAATGTAATGTTTACGTGACCAAGACTGAAATGCAGAGTTCTTTATTTGCGCAATGTTTCGCTCAACACTGGGCTTTTAATTGAGTATTTGAAAAGTGCCTGAGAAAGCCCTGGTTTAGGTGAAACACAATGAGGGAACAAACAAATTTAGGGATCACAGTGAAGAAACAAACACAGTTAGAGAACACCATGAGGCAACAAACACATAACGAGGGAACAAACACACTTAGAGAACACAATGAGGGAACAAACACACTGAGGGAACAAGCACAAACACCATCTTGTGCGTACACAAATAAAGCATTGGCAGGAGGATCGGTGGAGCGGTTTTGGCTGCCTCGCCCCACAAGGCAGGCACTATACACCCCCCCCACACAACCTTACCCCTTCCAGGGGGAAAGGGAAGGGGTGCCTTGATGCAACTGAGGGGGGATCTTGATGCAAGGAATTGGAGTTGTTCTCCATCTTTGGATCATTCGTCATTACCTCACATTACCTAACTTTCACCACCCAGGGAGGTACTGCTGTCCTGTCATAGTGTGCGAAACAGAAGCCAGTTAAAAGTTGTGCACTTTGACGGGATTGTTAATATTTTTTCCTGCCTCGTGAACACTTAAGATGGCAGGTAAAAATCTCTTGCATGCTTCAACTTAAGTCCAGTAAGAACGTAACACAAGACCGTAAGCATGGAGTAACACTGCAGCAGGCCTACTGGCCCAAACTAGGCAGGCCCTTCTCTAAACCAACCATTCCCACCCACCCACTTGTCCAGCCTTTTCCCAAACCTTCCCAACAATTAACTTCAATACCTCAGATACTAATCAAACCCAGCCAGTATATACATATTATCCTGAAGCTCTGGTCTGAGACCGAGGCGCGGGAACGATGACTCGTTGCTCAAACTGCGTCACAAGTGAAGCAATGCCAGCCAGTCAGACAAGTGTAGAGTCAGACACCGTCAAATTAGGTCAACGGGGTTTGGGAAGAGGGATTGGATGAAATCTCAGCAGGGATTGGGTGGGATTTCAATAGGGATTGAATGTTCTTGGCAAAAATGAACACATGTTCTGCTGTGACTGAGAAACATAGCTAGTTTTTTTTTCCAATATGTAACCATTAAACAGAATCCGCTAGCGTCTCAGTAGGGATTGGGAGGATCTGTATTAGGATTAGATAAGATTACACATATAACCCTTAACTAGGAGACTGAAACTTATCACGACGTTTCGGTCCAAATGGCCCCATTAACTAATCACATGACTACGTAAGCATTCAACTGTGTTACGAAAAATACTATGTATGTTAAACTTAGAAAATACAAAGGGTCGACACACACACACACACACGCGCATATACAACAGGCCAAGTGTCTAATCGACATGTGCCTAGGACAAAATGGTAACTAACACACACACACACACACACACACACAGTGTGTGTATTTTGTATGTCGTTATCATGTCTCCTCTAACCCTTCTGTCCAATAGGACTAACAACACTGGAGGACAGAAGGGTTAGAGGAGACATGATAACGACATACAAAATACTGCGGGGAATCGACAAGGTAGATAGTGACAGGATGTTCCAGAGAGGAAACACAGAAACAAGGGGACACAACTGGAAGCTGAAGACTCAGATGAGTCAGAGGGATGTTAGGAAGCAATTCTTCAGCCATAGAGTAGTTAGGAAGTGGAATAGTTTAGCGAACGATATAGTGGAGGCGGGAACCATACATAGTTTTAAGACAAGGTACGATAGAGCTCACGGAGCAGGGAGAGCAGAGACCCAGTAGCGGACAGTGCAGAGGCGGGGCCAGGAGCTGAGTCTCGACCCCTGCAACCACAATTAGGTGAGTACACACCTCCGAACAACAAAGTCACTTATAGTAACACTATTCAACACAAATAATGTTAAAACTTGTCTCTTCTTCCCTACGTTGGTATATACGCGTGTACTCCCACGTACTTGAAAACCCCAACCCACTTCATGCATGAAAGACAATAACCCATTTAAAACAGTTTCCGCTACAGTTAAGCAACCAGCGGGACATGACTGTTGTTTTGGCTATTGTTGACTGCTCTCTCGAACAGATGCAAGCTCGCTCGCACCTGCCCAGCTTTTGTTTTCTAGAGGACTTAGCTCAGCTAATTGCCACTCATTTAAGCCTTTCTCTTGCAGTTATAACCATTGGCTTAAGGCTTGCATAGTTCTCAAGCTTTATGTAATATAGCCACCAGCATTTAACTGGATTTCTCACACACACTCTCCGGCAAATTTCTCGGTTGGATTAGGTTAGGTTAGGTTAGGCTACATTAGGTTAGATTAGATTAGATTATGCTAGATTATTTTGTTAAATTAGGTTAGGTTAGATTAGATTAGGTTAAGTTGAATTATGTTCGGTTAAATTAGGCTAGATTAGATTAGGTTAGGCTAGATTATATTAGGTTAGGTTAGATTAAATTAGGCTAGATAAGGTTAGGTTAAATTCTTTCCATAAAAAATAGCCAGTTATAACACAGCACAACTGGAAATTAACATAAGATAAATAATGAGTTATGCCGCGCACAAAACTGTC
Organism: Cherax destructor; assembly: GCA_009830355.1. NCBI lineage: Eukaryota > Metazoa > Arthropoda > Malacostraca > Decapoda > Parastacidae > Cherax > Cherax destructor. The sequence continues at coordinate 82,438 of WNWK01001424.1, forward strand.
AGCCACGGAACACAGTAGAAAGATCACAGTCATATAATCACTGTTTAAAGTTCGTAAAACAGACAAACATGTGCGTGTCCTAGCAACAGTGATACACTGTCTGTTGCTGAGAGGACGCACTACTCTCTGCTTCAAGATATCTGTTAGGCAGTTAGGAAAGATTCAACACGGTTTTGGAGATGAGTGTAGTCTGAGTGTTGATGAGTATAGTCTGAGTGTTGATGAGTGTAGTCTGGGTGTTGATGAGTATAGTCTGAGTGTTGATGAGTGTAGTCTGGGTGGGGTTGAGTGTAGTCTGGGTGTTGATGAGTGTAGTCTGAGTGTTGATGAGTATAGTCTGAGTGTTGATGAGTGTAGTCTGGGTGTTGATGAGTATAGTCTGAGTGTTGATGAGTGTAGTCTGGGTGGGGTTGAGTGTAGTCTGGGTGTTGATGAGTGTAGTCTGGGTGTTGATGAGTATAGTCTGAGTGTTGATGAGTATAGTCTGAGTGTTGATGAGTATAGTCTGAGTGTTGATGAGTATAGTCTGAGTGTTGATGAGTATAGTCTGGGTGGGGTTGAGTGTAGTCTGGGTGTTGATGAGTATAGTCTGAGTGTTGATGAGTGTAGTCTGGGTGTTGATGAGTATAGTCTGAGTGTTGATGAGTGTAGTCTGAGTGTTGATGAGTATAGTCTGAGTGTTGATGAGTGTAGTCTGGGTGGGGTTGAGTGTAGTCTGGGTGTTGATGAGTATAGTCTGGGTGTTGATGAGTGTAGTCTGAGTGTTGATGAGTATAGTCTGGGTGGGGTTGAGTGTAGTCTGGGTGTTGATGAGTGTAGTCTGGGTGTTGATGAGTGTAGTCTGGGTGTTGTTAAATTAGACACATATGCAACACTTGGGTATCTTTATTGAGGAAACGTTTCGCCACACAGTGGCTTTTTTTTTTTTTTTTTTTTTATTTACTTCAAGATTGATGGACTGAACACATCGACTCCAGGCCGAGGGACTGATTACCTCAAACTCCTCCTTTTATTACTACTTTCTTCTTTGTATTGGACTGATGAAGCCACTGTGTGGCGAAACGTTTCCTCAATAAAGATACCCAAGTGTTGCATATGTGTCTAATTTAACAACTTGTCGGTTCTCTGAACCATTCATCTACAGTCTGGGTGTTGATGAGTGTAGTCTGAGTGTTGATGAGTATAGTCTGGGTGGGGTTGAGTGTAGTCTGGGTGTTGATGAGTGTAGTCTGGGTGTTGATGAGTGTAGTCTGGGTGTTGATGAGTGTAGTCTGAGTGTTGATGAGTATAGTCTGAGTGGGGTTGAGTGTAGTCTGGGTGTTGATGAGTGTAGTCTGGGTGTTGATGAGTATAGTCTGGGTGGGGTTGAGTGTAGTCTGAGTGTTGATGAGTATAGTCTGGGTGGGGTTGAGTGTAGTCTGGGTGTTGATGAGTGTAGTCTGGGTGTTGATGAGTATAGTCTGGGTGGGGTTGAGTGTAGTCTGGGTGTTGATGAGTGTAGTCTGAGTGTTGATGAGTATAGTCTGGGTGGGGTTGAGTGTAGTCTGGGTGTTGATGAGTGTAGTCTGGGTGGGGTTGAGTGTAGTCTGGGTGTTGATGAGTGTAGTCTGGGTGTTGATGAGTGTAGTCTGGGTGTGGATGAGTGTAGTCTGGGTGTTGATGAGTAGTCTGGGTGTTGATGAGTGTAGTCCAGGTGTTGATGAATGTAGTCTGGGTGGGGGTGAGTGTAGTCTGGGTGAGGGGGAGTGTAGTCTGAGTGGTGATGAGTATAGTCTGGGTGGTGATGAGTATAGTCTGGGTGGTGATGAGTATAGTCTGGGTGGTGATGAGTATAGTCTGGGTGGGGATGAGTATAGTTTGGGTGGTGATGAGTGTAGTCTGGGTGGTGATGAGTGTAGTCTGGGTGGTGATGAATATAGACTGGATGGGGATGAATGTAGTCTGGGTGGGGATGAGTATAGTCTGGGTGGGGATGAGTATAGTCTGGGTGGGGATGAGTATAGTCTGGGTGGGGATGAGTATAGTCTGGGTGGTGATAAGTGTAGTCTGGGTGGTGATAAGTGTAGTCTGGGTGGTGATGAGTATAGTCTGGGTGGTGATGAGTATAGTCTGGGTGGTGATAAGTAGTCTGGGTGGTGATGAGTATAGTCTGGGTGGGGATGATATAGTCTGCGTGGTGATGAGTATAGTTTGGGTGATAAGTATAGTCTGGGTGGTGATGAGTATAGTCTGGGCGGCGATGAGTATAATCTGGGTGGGGATGAGTGTAGTCTGGGTGGTGATGAGTGTAGTCTGTGTGAGGGTGAGTGTAGTCTGGATAGGGATGAGTGTAGTCTGTGTGAGGGTGAGTGTAGTCTGGGTGGTGATGAGTATAGTCTGTGTGAGGGTGAGTGTAGTCTGGGTGGTGATGAGTGTAGTCTGTGTGAGGGTGAGTGTTGTCTGGATGGGGATGAGTGTAGTCTGTGTGAGGGTGAGTGTAGTCTGGGTGGGGATGAGTGTAGTCTGTGTGAGGGTGAGTGTAGTCTGGGTGTGGTTGAGTGTAGTCTGTGTGTTGGTGAGTGTAGTCTGGGTGGTGATGAGTGTAGTCTGTGTGAGGGTGAGTGTAGTCTGTGTGAGGGTGAGTGTAGTCTGTGTGAGGGTGAGTGTAGTCTGTGTGAGGGTGAGTGTAGTCTGTGTGAGGGTGAGTGTAGTCTGTGTGAGGGTGAATGTAGTCTGTGTGAGGGTGAGCGTAGTCTATGTGAGGGTGAGTGTAGTCTGTATGAGGGTGAGTGTAGTCTGTATGAGGGTGAGTGTAGTCTGGGTGAGGGTGAGTGTAGTCTGTGTGAGGGTGAGTGTAGTCTGTATGAGGGTGAGTGTAGTCTGTATGAGGGTGAGTGTAGTCTGGGTGAGGGTGAGTGTAGTCTGGGTGCTGTTGGTTGGGGTTGGCTGAAGACTCCAGGGAAAGCGAGGAGAGAAAGATTTATTCTTAGGGTGTGAATGAGTGTGTGTGTGGGAAACACCAAGGGAAAGGAGGAGGGAGGTATGGAGAAAGAGTAGGAGGGGAAGGAAAAGAGGAAAACGAGATCATAGAGGAGGAAGAGGAGGCTACGATAGTAATTCTGAAAAGATAATATCGTTAAACAAAATTGGATACATCAGCAGCATTAATAATAATAATAATAATAATCTTTATTTCTACAAGTACATGTACAACTTATACAGACCTATATGACATCAATGACATATTACTATATAGAAAGCCCCTTGTTATGCAGAGCATTTCGGGCAAATTAGGTCAATTTTGTCCCAGGATGCGACCCTCACCAGTCGACTGACACCCAGGTACCTATTTTACTGATAGGCGAAAAGGGACAGCAGGTGTCTTAAGGAAACACGTCTTAATGTTTCCACCCGTACAGGGTATGGAACCACGGACTTCAGTGTGTGAGCTGAGTGCACTAGCAGTCGAGCTACGAGACACCAATTAGTTATATAGTGGGAACAAGAGGTAGCTATGTTTCCCCTGTCAACGAGGTACTGTAAATGTGTCAGCCTGAGCTAGGAGACTTCAGTAGGACAATGAAAACATCATTATATTTTGCATAACTATGGACTTTCTGCATAAACAACCAACATGTCACCCGTCTCTGTACAGACATGCTGAAATATATCTTTGTCTACTAAGGTTCCAGTAGCTACCACAGTATCAAAGGTTACGTTCCAGCAGAGCTGGAGTTACTGTTACTTGATAATTACCATCTCTTAGGATGGTCTATTCCACACACAGGAGGAATGTAAATTTATGAACTAGAAGTATCTCCCAGAAGCGAGACAAAATCTGAGAATACATATATATATATTGAATGTAAATTGTTGCCATATCTCTGAGAAGATGGGTGAGAGATGGAAGAGGAGGAGGAGGAGGAGGAGGAGGAGGAGGAGGAGGAGGAGGAGGAGGAGGAGGAGGAGGAGGAGAAGAGGACAGAGTAAGAGCGTGTCGAAGCATGGAGACGAAGAGACTATTTTTGCATCTGGCTTATTCTTGGTCTTTACTCCACCCTAAGCCTACCCATCAACCTCGCTCCTTCCACATACCTACTCATTAATCTATACTCGTGGTAATTCCCATGTAGGAAAAGACCACTGAAGCTGCCATAGCTACTGAACCCATATTGGAATGATGGACGATATCCTCATCGCCCTACTGAAGTCTCCCAGGTCAGGAAGACTCGTGTGTGAAACTCATCCTGTGTAACGGATATGACACTAAAACGCAGCTAGCTTTTGTTCCCACCATCATCTAGAATAGGGTAGACACACACTGAGTGTTCACACAATATAACTATTATATAAAATAGAGTAGCCGCGCTCTGCGGATTTTCTGTGTAACTATCATATAGAATGAGGTAGGTTCATACTACGGGTGTTCTCGTCGGTATCATTAGGCAACACAGTCGTGCGGATGTTTTGGCCCTCAACTTCACAGATTAAATAGATTAAAGAATAACAGGTCTTCTGGTATGAGCTAACAATGAGTCTTCCAGTAAGAACTGTGATAATCTAGCCAACCTGTTTCTTAAAATACTGTATAAGGCCTCTGCTCTTCCCCAACCTCCCAACATCTTGATCCTGCTGTCAGACAAACTATACTACACCCAGTGTACATTATACTATACCCATAGTGTTCATGATGGCGAAAGCCGACAATTAAATGGGAAGACACTGTTGCTGCTACGTTTCATCCGGTAGACTTTATAACGTATACCGATGCACTGCTTTATAAGGCAGATGGACACCCTAGGTCAAGCTCGAGAAGGGTCAGAGACGTGGTCCAAGGTGGGGCTAAGGGAAAGGTGAGTTAAGAGGTAAGGTCAGAGTTAAGGTCGTAATAAGAATTACGAATGATGTGAACGATGGGTGCAGCCAGCCACTATATACAGACCGTTGTTCTGATCATTGGTCTCAGTGAGGTGAATGATGACGGTTTCCAGGCTCCTGCGCCTGGTTCTGTCATCTTCGTGAATTACTTGCTGTGTTGCTTTCCCCTTCAGTTCATGACTTGGAATAAGCCATCCTGTAGTAATTTCCTAGTAATAAAGATTCTTCCTATGCCGGAATGATACCCTTGAAGCTCCCGTAACTGATGAACCTTTAATGAAATACTTGACGATATCCTTCTTGCCCTACTGACGTCTCTCAGCTCAGGCTGACAGATTTGATCACTATGTCCTCCATCCCTGGTGATGGAAGGTGACAGGGAAAACATAATTAGCTTTTGTTCCCACTGTGTAACTACATAGAATAGTGTAGCAGCATATTGCTAATGTATCCAATTTTGTTAAATAAGAAAAAGTAATGTATCCTTCGATAGGCGACGCATATTTAGATGAGACACTTGTACAACATTTGGGTATCTTTATTCTAGGAACGCTCCGCCATCCAGTGGCTTCTTAAGTGTCATATTTACCAACTTGTTTTCTAAATGATTTATTCAGACTCATATTTTGTTAGCATCGTCCATCCTACTCGTCTTGTAGACGAGTCTTAAGAGTACGTCTCGTCTCACCAACGTAAAACTTACTGTATCCCCCGCACTTAACACTGTAGACCTCTACATATCATCCCCCGAGAGGATGACATATATTCACACCACTCCAAGGAGTGCTTCAACGTCGACTGTGCTCTCGTTCTTCCCACTGGACAAGTAAGTGCATCTATCACCCATATTTTCCGTAAGACCAACATGGATATGACTTGTTTCTGCAGAAAAGAAATGAAAGACTTCATCAGGGATCAAATATAAAAAACATCACAAGCGCAGTGTTTTTATACTGTTAGTATTGGTTCTCGCTCTAAACTTAATTGCTAACAACGATAAACACACACCGAGAGGTGTGTCTCTCAGTGTATGTACACTGTATACACTGAGAATTTACTTTAAACACTATTTTAGGGATTAAAATATTCTTGGATGGTGGAGAACAGGTTACATGCAGCCTTAATGGCACTCGTGTATTCGATCGACAATAAACCCAAGCAATTAACCAAACAACCAAATGTTATGCACAACTATGGGCTTTTCCTTTAAAGATTTACTATTTACTGTTAACCAACTATCGTAATTCTAATGTATCTTCTTTGGAAATAATATATATAAATCAGTGTAACCGCACACTGAGGATGTATTCAGTTTTGTTACGAACAGCACAAACTTTAGACACACCCTTGTTGTTTATGGTGACTCATATGTAGGAGGATAGTGTAACATATGGGTGCCACTACAGTAGGACGGGGCTATTTACCTTGGCACTGAGATGAGGCACTGGGCCAGCACCTACCACCCTATCAACTTCTCTTACTCACTTCTTACCCTGCTGCCTCTCACTACCCGCCTCGCTCCCTGCTGCCTCTCACTACCCGCCTCGCTCCCTGCTGCCTCTCACTACCCGCCTCGCTCCCTGCTGCCTCTCACTACCCGCCTCGCTCCCTGCTGCCTCTCACTACCCGCCTCGCTCCCTGCTGTCTCTCACTACCCGCCTCGCTCCCTACCACCTCTCTATCCACTTCTCTCGTTATTCATCCCCTGTCCATTTCTCTACCACTTCTCCCTACTCACATCTCTCTCTCCCCACCCACGTCTCTCCCCACCACACAACCGAAGGATATGGGTTGTCTTGGGCGGGGCAAGACGTATGGGCAAGTCTGCTAACATCTGCTGTCCCAGCAGCAGAGCTGCCTGCCACCTGCTGTCCCAGCAGCAGAGCTGCCTGCCACCTGCTGTCCCAGCAGCAGAGCTGCCTGCCACCTGCTGTCCCAGCAGCAGAGCTGTCTGCCACCTGCTGTCCTAGCAGCAGAGCTGCCTGCCACCTGCTGCCCCAGCAGCAGAGCTGCCTGCCACCTGCTGTCCCAGCAGCAGAGCTGTCTGCCACCTGCTGTCCCAGCAGCAGAGCTGCCTGCCACCTGCTTCTCGCGTTACACCAACAGATAAGTCGCTGGTCTAATCTCAACCTTCAGATATTCACTTTGTTTACATTACCGCGTTTTACTGGCACTGCTGTCATGACAACTGTGCTGATGACGTCATGATAACGATGACACTTACCATGACAACTGTGCCAATGCCGTCGTGATAATGATGACAGTGTTGCCATGACAACTATGTTGATAACGTCATGATAACGATGACTGGTGCCATGACAACTGTGACGATAACATCATGATAACGACGACTGTTGCCATGACAATCGTTACGATGATGCCATGATAACGATGACACTTACCATGACAACTGTGCCAATGCCGTCGTGATAACGATGACAGTGTTGTCATGACAACTATGTTGATAACGTCATGATAACGATGACTGGTGCCATGACAACTGTGACGATAACATCATGATAACGACGACTGTTGCCATGACAACCGTTACGATGACGCCATGATAACGATGATACTTACCATGACAACTGTGGCGATAACGTCATAATAACGACGACACTGTTGCCATAACAGTCAGAAAAGTGGGTGATAGGAAAATGGAACACACGTTAACTCGGGTGACATAAAAATGGAAGACACGGAACGGGTAGGGATCGAACCCACGGCAGGCGACTCTTAAAACTGGCAGGCCAGTGTGTCGACCACTGCACCAGTCCCACCACTGGAGCAATGGTTAAGTACAATCGTCTACCATAGGTTCGAATCTCACCCGCTCTGTGATCTGTTTGCATAGTGTTATTACGATTTGGCAAACCACATATAAGGTTATAAAATAACAAGAAACAGTTGATAAATAATTGTTAATCCTGCAGCAAGGATAACAAGAAGCTGCAGTTAGAAATTGAGAAAAAAAAGTGGTGCCGAAGGAATGTTAGAAAATTTGTCTTCGCAAAATTATACCAGTGGTATAATTACACCAGTGGTATAATTTTACCAGTGGTATAATTACACCAGTGGTATAATTTTACCAGTGGTATAATTACACCAGTGGTATAATTATACCAGTGGTATAATTACACCAGTGGTATAATTATACCAGTGGTATAATTACACCAGTGGTATAATTATACCATGGTATAATTACACCAGTGGTATAATTATACCAGTGGTATAATTACACCAGTGGTATAATTTTACCAGTGGTATAATTACACCAGTGGTATAATTATACCAGTGGTATAATTACACCAGTGGTATAATTTAACAGAGGTAGCAAAAGCTTCAATCATCATAATATACACTTGGGAAATCCTAGAGGGACTAGTCCCAAATCTGCACACGGAAATCACTCTCTACGAAAGCAAAAGATTCGGCAGGAGATGCAATATATCCCCAATGAAAAGCAATACATTAAGAGACAACACGGTGTCAGGGGCCCAAGACTGTTCAACTGCTTCTCAGCATACATAAGGGGATTACCAATAAATCCCTGGTTGTCTTCAAGAAGGCGCTGGACAGGCACCTAAAGTAAGTACCTGTGGTTCGTTCGTCGGTTTACGTGCGGCCAACAGTAACAGCCTAGTTGGTCAGACCCTGATCCACCGCGTGGCTTGATCATGGACTGGGCCACGGGGGTATTGACCCCGTGGCCTCTACTCCTGTAATTACAAACATGTATACACACACACACACAGTAGCGGTCAACGAAGAGGCAGGGCCAGGAGCTGTGAATCGACCCCTGCAGCCACAAATAGGTAAGTACACAGTAGCCTTCAGGAATCTCAACAATAATTCATTGATGATAGATAGTAAGTCGACACGCAATAAATCAATAACACTTAGACAGACTTTATTAAACCCACATAACACTCAGTGAGAACTTTATTAAGCTTCTTATTAAGCTCCTCGTTGAGTGGGACGCATTTTTTAATAAAGACTTTCAACTGCCTATGTTTATTAAAGAGTCCTCTAGGATTTTATGCGTCTAGGCCATCTTAGAATATGAAGCGCCAGCTTGGAGCCCCCACCTGATTCATCATGTTCAGAACCTTGACAAGGTGCGAAGGTTTGCAAGCAATATTGACACAGTGGCAGACGGGAGTCCCTAGATTCATGAGACACTTGTGCGACATTTGGGTATCTTTATTAGAAACAGTTTTCTAAATCATTTACTCAGTCCCTGAATTACTAATATCCCTGACAAGTATATCATGTTAGGTGATCGAGAGTATAAACAAGGAGACTAGTGGAACACATGGGAACACTGGCTGTCAGAGAGAGCACCAGCAATGGTTAATAGCAAGCTTTGCCTCACAAGCCTAGAAGAGGCCTACGACAGGCTGAACAAGACAAGAAAGAGAAGGACGGGCTGACTACATAAAGACCTTTCACACAGTAGGTGATTACGTTAGGTAAGGTTTGTCAGGAAACAGGACAAGTGTTTCCTGACGCGGGTCTATGACGACTCGCATCAAATCAAATCAAATCTTTATTTCTCTGTAAAGATTACAATGTGTGGTTTACATATTATAAAACAATAATTACAAAGATGGCCACTAGCATCTGGAGCTTTTGGTCATCTGATCGAGGCCTTCCACTGGCTTACCGGTCCACCCCTTTAAAAATTATGGTCATACATAGGTGGTGTTCTGTTCGTCACGAAAAAAAAAAAGTTTTAACATTAATCTGTGTCAGCTAGATTTTACACCCCATTAAAAAAAAAATGACCATAGAATAATGTCATAAGATACCATGATTTGACACGGTACCTTACAGAAGACTGATATATAAAACTGGGAGGATAAACGCTATAAGACAAAACTGGCGAGGACACTTAAGTGAACGGGGTAGAAGAAACACGATAACTATCTTAGCTACAGTGTCTGGAAATGCCTGAAAGACATGCAGGGCAAGATGTCTTCTGAGGTTTAGGTGATACTTGGCTCGTGAGGCTGAAACGCATGAATGGCCTTTATTGTCCTGTGGAACATGGGTTGTTATTCCCTGGCCACTTAAAATGTGTAAGTTTTGTGTGCTGAGGCGACAAGTGCCAGCGGTCGCTGTACTGAGCATCACGCGCCTTTGCATTCCTGTGTTGTGTACATTTTGCTTTACTGAGCCTCGTACGTTAATTTATAAAACAACATTTAAAGTAACAGTCATAGTGACTGATAATTTGCGCTGGCATAAGCTCAAGTTGTATGTGTAGTGATGCAAGTGTTCTGGTACCTGCTTGAGAAAGTAGAGGACAGGTGACCTAGCATGCAGAGGAAACCATTGTGGCACTTGAGGTTCCTACAAGCGGCATCAGTTTGCACCTCAACATAACCTACCACACCTCCCTACGTACACAAACATGGAACAACATGCTAGCAGGAAGACACCTCAACATAACCTACCACACCTCACTACGTACACAAACATGGAGCAATATAGACATACGTTATGTGGGGAAGAAAAGGACGAGGGGACGCAGACATACTTATTACTTTCAAGATTGTAAAAGTTATAACTAGAAACAATTTAATTATCTGAAACTCCTTACCATTATTTCCTGCAAATAACCTGAGAACTTGTGTATGAAGTTTGACATAGATGTACACAAGGGAGTAAACTTTACCGTTAGTGTATTCCTTCTCACATAGGTCTTCAGGAGCATAATAAAGGTGATGCACTGCCTTGGCTAAAGCACCATTGTACAAAGAGAATGTGGAATATATTTTTCGTCCATCTCACTCTCGTTGTATCCTTGACATGTTCATGATGCGTGGTGCTCTCATCCCTGTCCTTGATAGTCTTTTTCTCTCTCTCAATCACCACCTTCCTGACTTCTCTTAAATCGTCTGCTGATCTTGTTAATAATCTTTCCTTCTGACAAAGACAATTAGGTGGTTGTAGTTAATCGGGAGGATTACCTCCGAAAAGCCGAGCCCTTGCTCTCTTGCACCTACACTCAGCTTGTATGTCCAGTCCTTTTGATGTTATCAACAGAGATTTCAACCTCATTTCTCGCTTTTTCTAAATGTTGAACATTTCCGTGTTCTCTCTGACTTATTTCTATGGTCTTAATAAACCTCTCAACCTGGTATTCCTCTTCGCCCTTCTAAAGGGCCTGTCTCTTACCCCTTTGCCTCTAAAGGGCCTGTCTCTCACCCACTTGCCTCTAAAGGGCCTGTCTCTCATCCCCTTGCCTCTAAAGGGCCTGTCTCTCACCCCCTTGCCTCTAAAGGGCCTGTCTCTCATCCCCTTACCTCCTGGTGGAAGTGATGGTGGTGGTGATGACAACAGCAGCAGACTATAAGGGTCAGCGCCAGCATAGGAAGCACTCAAGGCCAAACACTGTTCTAGCACCTTCACTACGTCAGCAAACTAGCAGAAGCGTTCGTAGGAGGGCAGGAAAGTTGGCATGCTGGCAGGTGTGTAAACAGGCAGGAACGCAAGCCGGCAGGTGTGAAGGCAGACAAGGAACCTGGCAGGTGTGAAGGCAGACAAGGAACCTGGCAGGTGTGTAATGAGGTAGACGAGCTGGTAGGTGTGTAGGCAAGCTAGGAGGTGTTTAGGCAGGCAGACAGCAAGTTGGCAGTTACCCAATTGCAGCAGGGTAGAGGAAGGAGGAAGAGGATGGATGAGATGGATTTAGCGACGAAGAGAGAAAAAATACTTGTGTAGATGTTAAGGTGAGTAGGGATGAGGAACTGAACGTTGTTGCAACGCTAGCCAGAGACACAGTAATTAACGTGATTCAACACCACCGCAGATTACTCCGTTTACACACCACGTCTGCCTTCTCCTGCTCTAGTGCCACGACGGGGTAATTCATAGACTAGCATTTGGTCATATTGTCAATTAATTTGATGAAGATCTTCCCGAACAAAATTTTTGTCAGGCATTTAGAAAGGGAAACAGAGAAGGATTTGTTCTAGATGTGAACAGCACAGCCCATGTTTAGGGAGAACTTATAACTATTGACGATATCAAATGCATCCTCGATTGCTTAAAAATATGAGCGAATAACTAGCAAGCAGAGGGGTAGTAACTGTGTATATTGTCACAGACAGGTGGGTAGTAACTGTGTATATTGTCACAGACAGGTGGGTACTAACTGTGTATATTGTCACAGACAAGTGGGTAGTAACTGTGTATATTGTCACAGACAGGTGGGTAGTAACTGTGTATATTGTCACAGACAGGTGGGTAGTAACTGTGTATATTGTCACAGACAGGTGGGTAGTAACTGTGTATATTGTCACAGACAGGTGGGTACTAACTGGGTATATTGTCACAGACAGGTGGGTAGTAACTGAGTATATTGTCACAGACAGGTGGGTAGTAACTGTGTATATTGTCACAGACAGGTGGGTAGTAACTGTGTATATTGTCACAGACAGGTGGGTAGTAACTGTGTATATTGTCACAGACAGGTGGGTACTAACTGGGTATATTGTCACAGACAGGTGGGTAGTAACTGTGTATATTGTCACAGACAGGTGGGTAGTAACTGTGTATATTGTCACAGACAGGTGGGTAGTAACTGTGTATATTGCCACAGACAGGTGGGTAGTAACTGTGTATATTGTCACAGACAGGTGGGCAGTAACTGTGTATATTGTCACAGACAGGTGGGTAGTAACTGTGTATATTGTCACAGACAGGTGGGTAGTAACTGTGTATATTGTCACAGACAGGTGGGCAGTAACTGTGTATATTGTCACAGACAGGTGGGTAGTAACTGTGTATATTGTCACAGACAGGTGGGTAGTAACTGTGTATATTGTCACAGACAGGTGGGCAGTAACTGTGTATATTGTCACAGACAGGTGGGCAGTAACTGTATATATTGTCACAGACAGGTGGGTAGTAACTGTGTATATTGTCACAGACAGGTGGGTAGTAACTGTGTATATTGTCACAGACAGGTGGACAGTAACTGTGTATATTGTCACAGACAGGTGGGCAGTAACTGTGTATATTGTCACAGACAGGTGGGTAGTAACTGTGTATATTGTCACAGACAGGTGGGAGTAACTGTGTATATTGTCACAGACAGGTGGGTAGTAACTGTGTATATTGTCACAGACAGGTGGGTAGTAACTGTGTATATTGGCACAGACAGGTGGGTAGTAACTGTGTATATTGTCACAGACAGGTGGGTAGTAACTGTGTATATTGTCACAGACAGGTGGGTAGTAACTGTGTATATTGTCACAGACAGGTGGGTAGTAACTGTGTATATTGTCACAGACAGGTGGGTAGTAACTGTGTATATTGTCACAGACAGGTGGGTACTAACTGGGTATATTGTCACAGACAGGTGGGTAGTAACTGTGTATATTGTCACAGACAGGTGGGTAGTAACTGTGTATATTGTCACAGACAGGTGGGTAGTAACTGTGTATATTGCCACAGACAGGTGGGTAGTAACTGTGTATATTGTCACAGACAGGTGGGCAGTAACTGTGTATATTGTCACAGACAGGTGGGTAGTAACTGTGTATATTGTCACAGACAGGTGGGTAGTAACTGTGTATATTGTCACAGACAGGTGGGCAGTAACTGTGTATATTGTCACAGACAGGTGGGTAGTAACTGTGTATATTGTCACAGACAGGTGGGCAGTAACTGTGTATATTGTCACAGACAGGTGGGCAGTAACTGTATATATTGTCACAGACAGGTGGGTAGTAACTGTGTATATTGTCACAGACAGGTGGGTAGTAACTGTGTATATTGTCACAGACAGGTGGACAGTAACTGTGTATATTGTCACAGACAGGTGGGTAGTAACTGTGTATATTGTCACAGACAGGTGGGTAGTAACTGTGTATATTGTCACAGACAGGTGGGCAGTAACTGTGTATATTGTCACAGACAGGTGGGCAGTAACTGTATATATTGTCACAGACAGGTGGGTAGTAACTGTGTATATTGTCACAGACAGGTGGGTAGTAACTGTGTATATTGTCACAGACAGGTGGACAGTAACTGTGTATATTGTCACAGACAGGTGGGCAGTAACTGTGTATATTGTCACAGACAGGTGGGTAGTAACTGTGTATATTGTCACAGACAGGTGGCAGTAACTGTGTATATTGTCACAGACAGGTGGGTAGTAACTGTGTATATTGTCACAGACAGGTGGGTAGTAACTGTGTATATTGGCACAGACAGGTGGGTAGTAACTGTGTATATTGTCACAGACAGGTGGGTAGTAACTGTGTATATTGTCACAGACAGGTGAAACAATTTAATTATCTGAAAACCCTTTCCATTATTTCCGCAAAAAACCTGGGGAATTTTTTATTTTGACAAGATACACAAAAAAGGGGGTAAAATTACCTTTTTTTTTAGGTTTTGGGGCTTTAAAGGTGATGCACTGCCTTTGGGTAAAACACCATTGTACAAAAAAGAATGTGGAATAATTTTTCTTTCCCTCTCACTCTCGTTGACCTTACAATTTTATGATGCGGGTTTCATCCCTGTCCTTGATAGTTTTTTTTCTCTCTCAATCACCACCTTCCTGACTTCTCTTAAATCGTCTGTTTATCTTGTTAATAATCTTTTCCCTTTTGACAAAGACAATTAGGTGGTTGTAGTTAATCGGGGGGATTACCCCCGAAAAGCCGAGCCCTTTTTTCTCTTGCACCACACTCCGCTTGTATGTCCAGTCCTTTTATGTTTATCCAAAATTTCAACCTCATTTCGCTTTTTTTAAAAAGGAAATTTCGTGTTCTTCTGACTTATTTCATGGTCTTAATAAACCTCTCAACCTGGTTTTTCCCCCCCTTTTTCCGCCCTTTTCTAAAGGGCCTGTTTCACCCCTTTCCTTTTAAAGGGGCCCGTTTTCACCCCTTGCCTCTAAAGGGCCTGTCTCTCACCCCCTTTCCTCTAAAGGGCCTGTCTCTCCCCCCCTTCCCTCTAAAGGGCCTGTCTCTCATCCCTTACCTCCTGGTGGAAGTGATGGTGGTGGTGATGACAACAGCAGACTATAAGGGTCAGCCCCAGCATAGGAAGCACTCAAGGCCAAACACTGTTCTAGCACCTTCACTACGTCAGCAAACTAGCAGAAGCGTTCGTAGGAGGGCAGGAAAGTTGGCATGCTGGCAGGTGTGTAAACAGGCAGGAACGCAAGCCGGCAGGTGTGAAGGCAGACAAGGAACCTGGCAGGTGTGAAGGCAGACAAGGAACCTGGCAGGTGTGTAATGGAGGTAGACGAGCTGGTAGGTGTGTAGGGCAAGCCTGGGAGGTGTTTAGGCAGGCAGACAGCAAGTTGGCAGTTACCCAATTGCAGCAGGGTAGAGGAAGGAGGAAGAGGATGGATGAGATGGATTTAGGACGAAGAGAGAAAAATACTTGTGTAGATGTTAAGGTGAGTAGGGATGAGGAACTGAACGTTGTTGCAACGCTAGCCAGAGACACAGTAATTAACGTGATTCAACACCACCGCAGATTACCCGTTTACACACCACGTCTGCCTTCTCCTGCTCTAGTGCCACGACGGGGTAATTCATAGACTAGCATTTGGTCATATTGTCAATTAATTTGATGAAGATCTTCCCGAACAAAATTTTGTCAGGCATTTAGAAAGGGAAACAGAGAAGGATTTGTTCTAGATGTGAACAGCACAGCCCATGTTTAGGAGAACTTATAACTATTGACGATATCAAATGCATCCTCGATTGCTTAAAAATATGAGCGAATAACTAGCAAGCAGAGGGGTAGTAACTGTGTATATTGTCACAGACAGGTGGGTAGTAACTGTGATATTGTCACAGACAGGTGGGTACTAACTGTGTATATTGTCACAGACAAGTGGGTAGTAACTGGGATATTGTCACAGACAGGTGGGAGTAACTGTGTATATTGTCACAGACAATGGGGAGTAACTGTGTATATTGTCACAGACAGGTGGGTAGTAACTGTGTATATTGTCACAGACAGTGGGTACTAACTGGGTATATTGTCACAGACAGGTGGTAGTAACTGAGTATATTGTCACAGACAGGTGGGTAGTAACTGTGTATATTGTCACAGACAGGTGGGTAGTAACTGTGTATATTGTCACGACAGGTGGGTAGTAACTGTTATATTGTCACAGACAGGTGGGTACTAACTGGGTATATTGTCACAGACAGGTGGGGAGTAACTGTGTATATTGTCACAGACAGGTGGGAGTAACTGTGTATATTGTCACAGACAGGTGGGTAGTAACTGTGTATATTGCCCCAGACAGGTGGGTAGTAACTGTGTATATTGTCACAGACAGGTGGGCAGTAACTGTGTATATTGTCACAGACAGGTGGGTAGTAACTGTGTATATTGTCACAGACAGGTGGGTAGTAACTGTGTATATTGTCACAGACAGGTGGACAGTAACTGTGTATATTGTCACAGACAGGTGGGTAGTAACTGTGTATATTGTCACAGACAGGTGGGTAGTAACTGTGTATATTGTCACAGACAGGTGGGCAGTAACTGTTATATTGTCACAGACAGGTGGGCAGTAACTGTATATATTGTCACAGACAGGTGGGTAGTAACTGTGTATATTGTCACAGACAGGTGGGTAGTAACTGTGTATATTGTCACAGACAGGTGGACAGTAACTGTGTATATTGTCACAGACAGGTGGGCAGTAACTGTGTATATTGTCACAGACAGGTGGGTAGTAACTGTGTATATTGTCACAGACAGGTGGCAGTAACTGTGTATATTGTCACAGACAGGTGGGTAGTAACTGTGTATATTGTCACAGACAGGTGGGTAGTAACTGTGTATATTGGCACAGACAGGTGGGTAGTAACTGTGTATATTGTCACAGACAGGTGGGTAGTAACTGTGTATATTGTCACAGACAGGTGGGTAGTAACTGTGTATATTGTCACAGACAGGTGGGTAGTAACTGTGTATATTGTCACAGACAGGTGGGTAGTAACTGTGTCGTCACAGTAACAATACCACCGTTCAATAACTTTAGTTTACAATACTCTTGACCTACAGTGCCACTGTTTACAATATCACTAGGTTAGAGTATCTATATCACAATGAAATTATGTAGCGCTGAAATCTAGATATGCATCCCTGAATTAGAATAAATTTAACTAAACACAGGGGGAGCACAAGCTGAGCACAGGGTGAGCACAGGCTGAGCACAAGCTGAGCACAGACTGAGCACAATAAACTAGCTGCTCAGGCGGTACAACTAACTTAGGTAAAAAAAAAAACTCCCTCGATTTAAGATCAATTTCCTTCCCTTACTGAGATCTTTGTAAATGTTATTAACATATTATTTATACTTTATTACTGTGTATATTATACGTAATTATCTCAGTCATCTCTCCCTATCTTCTCCGCTGGTGAGGGCTCTTGATCCGAGGAATTGGATCGACACGGATAGTCTCCTATATTCCACGCGCTGTATGACCCCCTACAGGTTTAGTGTTTCACCCTAAAGTTGATAATAATAATAATAATAATAATAATAATATAATTAATAATAATAATAATAATATAATTAATAATAATAATAATATTATAATTAATAATAATAATAATAATATAATTAATAATAATAATAATAAGATAAGATTTGTCAGGAAACAGGACAAGTGTTTCCTGACGCGGGTCTTAGTGATATGATGACCCGCGGCTGGAGCTTTTGGTCATCTGACCGAGCCCTTCCGCTGGCTTACCCCTTTAAAAATTTATATTAATGTAAATATTAGTATGTTTCTGCAGGCAAGAGTCCTGTTGTCATTCTTAACTCAGCATTTTCCATCCTTTAGCATGGAAGCCAGACCTGCAACGCGTAATTGTTATTATTCTTGTAACTAAGAGCTAAGCCCATATGGGACATACAGCGCAACACATTATATAAATGTAACTTCTTCTCCAGTCACAACGTACGATTCCCCACGAAATGCCGTTCGTTCATTTCTGGCCGATTTAATATACAACGAAATCTTAATATTTTTTTAGTCTCAGGTTATGGAGGTTTGGTTAGAGTAACGTATATTATTCTATAAGCTCGTATATAATTCTATAACTATAACCTATAATGTATACTAATTTATGTTTACGTATAATTAAAAGAAAACGAAAAAAAAATAGGTTTACTTCTGGCAGCGGTGTGAATAGTTTTTCCTTATAGCGTGTGTTTTCTCCCGTATACTGAGGTTGTTGAAGGCTGAGCTGCTAGGTGATGCCTGGAGTATACCTGGAGAGGGTTTCGGGGGTCAACGCCCCCGCGGCCTGGTCTGAGACCGGGGAAGTACACACCTGGAATGTCTGTTGTTTATATATTTATATATAAATGCCATCAGTGTGATAGACCCCTGGCTGGCTGCCTTCAAGAGTGAGCTGGACTGATATCTAGTCAGTACCCGATCAGCCGGGCTGTGGTTTGTACGCTGGACTACGTGCGGCCAGTAGTAACAGCCTGGTTGATCAGGCCCTGATCCACCGGGAGGCTTGGTCGAGGACTGGGCAGCGGGGGCGTTGACCCCCGGAACACCCTCCAGGTATACCGGAACACCCTCCAGGTATACCGGAACACCCTCCAGGTATACCGGAACACCCTCCAGGTATACCGGAACACCCTCCAGGTATACCGGAACACCCTCCAGGTATACCGGAACACCCTCCAGGTATACCGGAACACCCTCCAGGTATACCGGAACACCCTCCAGGTATACTACTGAACACCCTCCAGGTATACTCCGGAACACCCTCCAGGTATACTCCGGAACACCCTCCAGGTATACTCCGGAACACCCTCCAGGTATACTCCGGAACACCCTCCAGGTATACTCCGGAACACCCTCCAGGTATACTCCGGAACACCCTCCAGGTATACTCCGGAACACCCTCCAGGTATACTCCGGAATACCCTCCAGGTATACTCCGGAACACCCTCCAGGTATACTCCGGAACACCCTCCAGGTATACTCCGGAACACCCTCCAGGTATACTTCGGGTAGGTAAGTAGTGTATTAGCCTCATGACGCAGACTTAAGACACCTCTGCCTTGGCTTCCGAGTTCTGCTAATGAATATCACCAAGTCTTCCCAGCCTGTACGATTAAGTTGTAAATTATTTAGTTTATAGGAACCGAGGTTAGAATGGCTTTAAATAGATTGGACAGGTATATATGAGTGGTTGTGGGATAGAGCTGAGTCGCATGGGCCAGTAGACATGCTGCAGTGCTCCTCCTTTCCTATGTTCTTGTGAATATGATCATGTTTGTTATTTCGGAGAGTTTCAACAAAACACGGAGGAACATTCTTCACATCTCACTTCTCTTAACTCCACAAACTCACAAATTCACCCACTATCACTATCATTTATTCTCCCGCCTTTTAACTTAACAATATTATTATTATTATTATAACCAAGGGCTAAACCAACTCAAGAATAAAGTTTAGAAGAAAGAGAAATGGGATTGGGTCAGAGTAGAAAAGTCCAAAGTTAGCGTATATCACAAGGACGTTACCACCGGCTTAATAATGAGCACAGGTTCACACTCTCGCTCACACTCCTCACTCTTAATCTACAATAATCTTCTTGGACTACGTGTGGCCAGCAGTAGCAGCCTGGTTGATCAGGCCCTGATACACCGGGAGGCCTAGTCAAGGCCTGGGCCGCGGGGGCGTTGACCCCCGGAACACCCTCGTTATGATCATACAAGATCCATTTCAACCATATCGGCCTGAATTAATAAATACAAAGATGAAAGCAAGAGAATGAAAGGAAGCATCGGCTTGCGCATTATAACTAAACAAACAGTTGTGTAACTGAACTAGTGTCCATGACGAGGCTCTTTAGGCGTGACACTGATGGTTACTGCACTAACCTACGCTGCTGCTGCTGTGGTGTTGTAATGGCAGCTTTGAAAGCGTTTGTATTGGGGATATCGAGAGCTAGTGTGTATAATTTGCCTGTTATATCATAATCACATACCATGTAGTTACGCTGGTCGGTAATTGGTAGCTCTTCAGAAATCAGCGTACATCCTTGTTTGACGTACCTTGTTAATATTATTGTTCAGACCATTCTTGTGTCGGTACTGCTATTACTGCTATAATCATTACTACTACTGCTATAATCATTACTACTGCTATAATCATTACTACTGGTCTGGTGGCTAGAGCTCTCGCTTCACACACGGAGGGCCCGGGTTCGATTCCCGGCGGGTGGAAACATTTCGACGTGTTTCCTTACACCTGTTGTCATGTTCACCTAGCAGCAAATAGGTACCTGGGTTGTTAGTCGACTGGTGTGGGTCGCATCCTGGGGGACAAGATTAAGGACCCCAATGGAAATAAGACAGACAGTCCTCGATGGCGCACTGACTTTCTTGGGTTATCCTGGGTGGCTAACCTCCGGGGTTAAAAATCCGAAGAAATCTTATTTACTACTGCTATATTCATTACTGCTATTATAATCATTACTGCTATTATAATCATTATTACTACTGCTATAATCATTACTACTTCTCTATAATCATTACTACTATTGCTGTAATTACTACTACTGCTATAATCATTACTATTATAATCATTACTACTATAATCCTTTCTACTACTACTATAATAATTACTACTAATACTATAATCATTACTACTATAATTACTATTACTATAATCATTACTACTACAATAATCACTATAACTATTACTCTTGTAATCATTACTACTACTATTTTTACTGCAATCATTACTACTACTATAATCATTTCTACTACTACTATAATAATTACTACTAATACTATAATCATTACTACTATAATTACTATTACTATAATCATTACTACTATAATTACTATTACTATAATCATTATTACTACTACAATAATCACTATAACTATTACTCTTGTAATCATTACTACTACTATTTTTACTGCAATCATTACTACTACTATAATCACTTCTAGTATAATCACTACTACTGCTAGTACCACTATAATCACTTCTACTACTCCTCCCGGCCCTACTCTCGAAGTGTCTTCTGGTATTCTCTATTTTCTTCGCCTCAGTTGTGACTTGACAATGGTCCAGGACCACAGTGTCCTAATGAGGTTCTTCTCCCGAGTGCTGGGCTTTCGTTGAATAATTCCTGCCAGGCTATGCTGGCTTTTTAGGCGACGAGGTGACAAGGGGAGGGGAAGGATGTAGGTGACAAGGGAGGGGAAGGAGGTAATTGACGAAGTGAGGGGAAGATAGGTGACGAGGGGAGGGCGAAGGAGGTAGGTGACGAGGGGAGGGCGAAGGAGGTAGGTGACGAGGGGAGGGCGAAGGAGGTAGGTGACGAGGGGAGGGCGAAGGAGGTAGGTGACGAGGGGAGGGCGAAGGAGGTAGGTGACGAGGGGAGGGCGAAGGAGGTAGGTGACGAGGGGAGGGCGAAGGAGGTAGGTGACGAGGGGAGGGCGAAGGAGGTAGGTGACAAAGGCTCAGCAAAGGGGAGATGTGAAGGAGACTAGGCCGGAAGTGGGTTTCCTAGAACATATGATTCCCTATTTCCCATCCCCCATCACCAGCTGTTCCTCACCCTCTCTCCCATCCCCAGCTGTTTCTCACCCTCTCTCCCATCACCAGCTGTTCTTCACCCTCTCTCCCATCACCAGCTGTCCCTCACCCTCTCTCCCATCACCAGCTGTTCCTCACCTTCTCTCCCATCACCAGCTGTTCCTCACCCTCTCTCCCATCTCAACATTTCCACCGTGGTACCAGTGCCAACACGCCATGATTTCAGTGACACCGTCTGTGAAGTCAGCGCTGTGATAGCCTCGTCTATCTGAGTCTGGGAAAGGAGCCAAGGTCCAGTGGACTCTTTCCCCGGGAGTCCTGCGGATAGCGAACCCGGACGGTCCATCTAGCGAACCCGGGCTGTCCATCTAGCGAACCCGGGCGGCCCAGCCAGCGAACCCAGGTGGATTATTAGGGAAACCCAGGCGGTCGATCTAGTGAATTAGGGCAGTCCAGCCAGTAAATCCGAATGGAGCGTCAAGAAAACCCGGGCGGTCCATCCAACGAACCCGGATGGAGCGTCTAGGGAACCCGGGCATGAAGTAGGGTGGTGCCAAGTTGAGGGGGAGGGAAGATGGTGGTGGATCTCTCTCGCTGCCAACCAGATGTGGCACTCCCTCCCTCCTCCTTCCCGCCATGATGGAAGCGAGGCTGCTGGCACCCAGCTGTGTCAGTGTGTCTCGTGCCAGCTCTAGTGTTACTCCTACGGTGACAGTGTACAGTGATATTGACACAGTGACACGACAGTAGCTACTGAGTGCTTCTGCCTTCTAACTAGGCACTGTACGAACCCGTGAAGGCTTACTGCCTCCCTGTGATTACAGTAATACTAATAATATACATTATATATATATATATATATATATATATATATATATATATATATATATATATATATATATATATATTATATATATATATATATATCCAGTAAATGTACATATTAATTTTTCGTTATAATTCTTTATTGCTGTGGTTTAGATTTATATTTTGACTTTTTCCTTCATGGGAAGAACAATAATAATAATAATAATAATAATAATAATAATAATAATAATAATAATAATAATAATAATAATAATAATAATAATTATAAAGGTAGAATTACCGACAATATGTTAAGTAAAAGGACACAAGTGCAACTAATGTGACATTTTATTGTGGCAACGTTTCGCTCTCCAGGAGCTGTGTCCTTTTCACGTTAACAGTAATAACAAAGTAGTGGTGAGTACATATAAGTGATGTAGTGAACACCATTAAAGTGTTGGTACACAAGTGGTTTCTGTCTCTCTCTCCACTTAAAGAGATAATGGAACAATAGAATCCCATTCATTCTTGTGTCAACTACACTTGAATGACCGAGATGGACTAGTAAGGTCTCAGAACGATAATCCTCCTCACAGACGACCTTGTGTTCACTCTCGTTAAGCCTCGAACTTTGAGGAATGTGTGCGTGTGTGCGTGCGTGCGTGCGTGCGTGTGCGTGCGTGCGTGCGTGTGTGTGCGTGTGTGCGTGTGGGGGGGGACATCACCCGTGGGAGAACGTAACAAAACGCGTGAAAACGAATAATTTTTGTTTATTTCAACGAAAAATAACAACTACAAGTACCCGGGTTTGATTCCCAGGTCAGTCTCTTTGAGTGGCTTGTGGCTCACATCTGCAGGTGCTGGGTTTGAACTCGAAACGAGTGGAAACGGGTATGCTTCCTTACACCTAATCTTGTTTATCTGGCTGTAAGTAGGCACCCGAGTGCTAGCCAAATGTTGTGGGTTGCATCCTGAGGGACACGATTAATGGATTCTGCCTGCCTATCTGGAGGGTGTTCCGGGGTCAACGCCCCCGCGGCGCAGTCGTTGACCAGGCCTCCCGGTGGATCAGGGCCTGATCAACCAGGCTGTTACTGCTGGCCGCACGTAGGCCAACGTACGAACCACAACCCGGCTCATCGGGCACTGACTTTAGGTATCTGTCCAGCTCCCTCGAGGAGGCAGCCAGGGGGTCTATTGGTAATTCCCCTTACCCCAGTGCAAATAAACCAGAATGACTGAGTTTCTAGGATTATCCTGGGTTACTAACCCTCCGGCTTAATCAGAATAAAAGCTCATCAATCTGAAAGTTATTGTTGTTCTCCCTCTTCTCCAAGAGGATGGCACATCAGGAAGGAGGTAGTCCAAATGACCAATATTTTTGACTGTTTTTATCTCTTTAGTTGTAATAAATCAGTTTTTTGAGATCGCATTTTTTACTGTACTGTACTCACAACTATATGAAGTAATTGTAAAATACAAAGTGACTAATATTTCTTTCTAGCAATGTAGCAATGCTCAGTGGGGTCTGACAGAGACCCATTGTAACCTCTGTAATCCTGAGCATGGAATATACAGTAGTAGGCGCTCAGGCGGTACAACTAACCTAATACTATAACATTATTAATTATATACAATACCGGCAAGTTGATGAATATTCATCAATCTTAATACCAGTTGGTGTGTGTGTGTGCACTGAACTGTGTTTACGCGGGTCGAGACTCAGCTCCTGGCCCCGCCTTTGAGAATACTAGGCCTTTGACGCTCTATTATTTCCAAACTGGTTTTGAGCTTCCTTTCTTCTTCTTGAGTATTCGTTTCTAACTCTCCTGCTTGTTTCCCGATTTTCTGAAATTTAAGTTGCTCTTTTACAGCTCCCCTTGGCCCCTCTCTACTCCCCTTGGCCTCTCTCTACTCTCCTTGGCCCCTCTCTACTCCCCTTGGCCCCTCTCTACTCCCCTTGGCCCCTCTCTACTCCCCTTGGCCCCTCTCTACTCCCCTTGGTCCCTCTCTACTCCCCTTGGTCCCTTTCTACTCCCCTTGGTCCCTCTCTACTCCCCTTGGTCCCTCTCTACTCCCCTTGGTCCCTCTCTACTCCCCTTGGTCCCTCTCTACTCCCCTTGGTCCCTCTCTACTCCCCTTGGCCCCTCTCTACTCCTAATTAAACCATGCCCGAAATGCCGGGGCACTTCGGGCATGGTTTAATTAGGATATTAGTGGCCTTCTTTGTACTTAACAACACTTTATCAAATGTAAATCACACATTATAACCTTTGCAAAGAAATAATTCTTTTTATGGATTCTCCCTCAAGAATAGTCACGATACCGAGGCTGGAACACTTCACCTAAACTCCCTCAGGAGAGGAACCTTATCATAACTTTTCGGTTCGCCCTGGACCATTGTTAAGTCACACTGGGGGTGTGTAGAATGAAGAAACATGAATTATAACCGTAGAAGAGAAAATTAATATAATCATAACTATGAGCTAAACCCACAAGGGTCAATAGAAAAAAAAAAAAAAGGAAAACTTTGTAAAGTTAGCAGAGAAGGTCGTGGCTACAACAACGGAAGCGGTGTTAAGACAACTTGGGATATTAAGTTATCATACATAAACCTCGAGATTTATTATATAAATAACCACTGCAAGTAACAAATTAAACTAAGAATAATTTCATGTATAAGAGACATATATTATTGTCTTAACAGACAGTTTAATCTGAAGCGTCGGGACAGACCTACTTAATGCTACATACGTAAGCCAATGGAAAAAGAAAAAGAGGGAGTTTAGTGATGTTTATATTAGAAAAAGTAAGGGTATATACACCACAAAGTTTATACGCTGAGAATTTACTTTAATCTATATTTCAGGGATTAAATTATTCTTGACTGTTCTACTGGGAACTTGCAGCTTTAGGCTGCTTTAAATACCTTTATCTTCACCCTGGATTTTTTTCAGCTCTTGCTTTCCTGTTCAGGGAAATTTTTGTGTGATTGGGGGTCTAGGGTATGTATATTGCTTCACAAGCTTGTACAACATTTTAGAAAATACATTGGCAGACCTCCGATTTACTTTTTGACAAAGCGGTGAAGGAGTGTCAGTCAAAGAAGTGAAGATGTGTCAGTCAAAGCAGTGAAGATGTGTCAGTCAAAGAAGTGAAGTGTGTCAGTCAAAGAAGTGAAGATGTGTCAGTCAAAGCAGTGAAGGTGTGTCCGTCAAAGCAGTGGTGTGTCAGTCAAAGCGGTGAAGGTGTGTCAGTCAAAGCAGTGAAGATGTGTCAGTCAAAGAAGTGAAGATGTGTCAGTCAAAGCAGTGAAGGTGTGTCCGTCAAAGCAGTGAAGGTGTGTCAGTCAAAGCGGTGAAGGTGACGTAACATGACAAGTTATCAGCTAACAAAGTACTAGTTTGTTGTACCGTCTGTGGACGCTTTTGATCTACCGATAACGCCTTAAAGTTGCTTGGTTTATGACGTGTGAATTGCTTGTCTACACGAGGTATCAGTGCTCACCACAAGCCAAGAATACTGGTATCCATAAAGGGATTAAATTATGCTCTCAGCGTATATAAACTGAGTCATACATATCTCCATATACATACCCTGTATTATAAAGCCTAGAAGTATGAACCTTGGTATTAGATACCGTCAAATTGGTTTAGAAAAATACGTGAGGAAACACTAGGACATATTAGAAAACGTTTCGGTCCTGGGACCTTGATCACTTCTAACATACAGAAGTTAGGTTAGATAAGGTTTGTTAGGAAACAGGACAACTGTTCCCTGACGCGGGTCTTGGTCATATGACGAGCCGCAGTTGGAACCCTTGGTCATCTGATCGAGGCCTTCCGCTGGCTCACCCGTCCTTCCCTTTAAAAAATGTGGTTATTATAACTATTAAAGATTAATAATAACAAACATAACAGACATTAAAAAGACAATATATATAGGTGGAGAGTGGGGTGTGAGAGACACCCATTATCCGTGTATATATATATTGTTTTTTTTTTAACCTGTGTGTGTTAGAAGTGACCAAGGTCCAGAACCGAAATGTTTTGTAATAAATATGTCCTAGTGTTTGCTTACGTATCTTTCTAACCCAAAGCCCATTATTATTATTATTATCAAAAGAAGCGCTAAACTCACGAGGGTTATACAGCGAAGCAGGGAAATCAAAGCCCAGAAGTAAACGTAGTTTAACGTTATGATACACTGGCCAAGAGGAATCTATTGATAAAGTGATGTAATGTGAGGCAACATACACTGAATCATTAATGTAGAATACTGTGTCAGAACCACAGATAAAACTGAATGACCAGATCGCAGAACGGGTGGGGCTAGAACCCAAAGCAAATGAGTCTTAAAACTCACAGGCCAGTGCGTTAACTACTGGACCAGCTGGCTCTGTGACTCATCAATATTATTATTATTAACATTGCGGTGAGAGACGCAGTGTTAATATTAATGTATACTCTTTCAAGGAAGCCATAATTTTACAGCAAAGTTACTGATCATTTGCTCGAAAGGCAAGAATAATTCCATTGAATTATAAATCAATAAAAATGTTTAATATTCATACTTCAGCTTTATCAACAAGCTTATATTGTCATTTGCTTACTCTAGCAATATTTGTACGACACTCCAATGCTATTAGGGGTCATATGACACCTGGTGAATGACACCTGGTGAATGAGGGCCATTCAGACTTGCTCCAAGGAAGATTCTTGGTTCAAGAGCCCCTCACCAGCATGAAAGCACTTTCTTTGAGGGAACTTACCCCTGTGATTTAGCGCTTCTTTTTTTATAATAATAATTTGAGGGAACTTCTTAGTGAAACATTAATACCCCTAAATATATATTTCACCATAACATAAGTGATAGAGGCTTGAACATCCAGGGAGCTCCTCTGATAAGATTTGTTCGGATTTTTAACCCCGGAGGGTTAGCCACCAAGATAACCCAAGAAAGTCAGTGCGTCATATAAGACTGTCTTATTTCCATTGGGGTTCTTTAATCTTGTCCCCCAGGATGCGACCCACACCAGTCGACTAACACTCAGGTACCTACTTACTGATAGGTGCAAGCAAGCTAACGTTTACAGCGAGTTTCAGGGAAAAAACAGACTCGATTCCTAGAGGTGGAAGCACAACTCCCTGCACTCTGAAGGAGGGGTCAACTGAACTGTGGTGTCAGCACACTTCTGACAAGAGAACATTGATGAGTAACAGTGAATGTATTTACTCTTTTGGGGGGGTAAGATACCCTTAGTGGGAGATGGCCGATCTGTTAAAAAAAATCATTTAATATTTCATATTTTATTAAAAACGAAGCTCTAAATCCGTGTGGGTAATTAAATGTTATGAGACTTATTCTTTACAAACTCTAAACCCATATGGGTTATTCATCACTATGGTGACTCACTGATTTCAAATTAAACATTTCAGAGGCATTTATTGGAAGCGAAGAGAGGCCAGGAAGTGGTCACGGCAGAACGCAGAGGTCAGTAGGCGCGAGAGGCCAGAGGTAAAGTCATGGGTAGCGTGGGCCAGCCCTCAGTGGTGGTGGGACCCACTACACGAGCCCGGGAGGAGGTCACTGTCTACGTGAAAGCTGGCGTCGACGGAGAGAGGATGGGAGCCTGTCCTTTCTGCCAGCGAGTCTTCATGGTCCTCCTCATCAAGTCTCAACACAACCTCCTCAGATTCAAAGTGAGTCTATTTTCATATTGTTGATGGTATACAGTACCATCAAATAGAGAGACTGACCACTAATATCAAGGCTGAGGGACTGATTATCTCAAAACTGTCTTTTCCAGTGTTATTTTTTTTATTAACGCATCGGCCATCTCCCACCAAGGAAGGGTGGCCCAAAAAAGAAAAACTTTCACCATCATTCACTCCATCAGTCTTGCCAAAGGCACGCTTTCACTAGTTATAAAACTGCAACATTAACACCCCTCCTTCAGAGTGCAGACACTGTACTTATCTCCATGAATCAAGTCTGGCCTGCCAGTTTCCCTGACTCCCTTCATAAATGTTACCTTGCTCGCACTCCAACAGCACATCAAGTCCTAAAAACCATTTGCCTCCATTCACTCCTATCTAACATGCTCATGCATGCTTGCTGGAAGTCCAAGCCCCTCTCATACAAAATCTCCTTTACCCCCCTCCCTCGAACCTTTCCTAGGCCGACCCCTACCCTGCCTTCCCTCCACTACAAATTCATACACTCTCGAAGTCATTCTATTTTGTTCCATCCTCTCTACATGTCCAAACCACCTCAACAACCCCTCAGCCCTCTGGATAATAGTTTTGGTAATCCCGCACCTCCACCTAATTTCCAAACTCCGAATTCTCTGCATTATATTCACACCACACATTGCCCTCAGACCTCACATCTCCACTGCTTCCAGCCTTCTCCTTGCAACATTCACCACCCATGCTTCACACCCGTATAAGAGCATTGGTATAACTATCCACTTTCTTGGTTTGCCTGCCCCTCCTCTCATCTGCGACTGTTTGACAGAGTAGAGAACAGAGCAAGACGTCTCATCTCTCGCCTGGACCCATCCTGGATAGATCTGTCATTTCAGCAGAGCCTTCAACACAGGAGGGATGTGGGTAGCCTTTATGTTATATACAAGGCCAACATTGTCAAAGTATCACACTTGGCTCCACTTTGAAGACAGCGAGAAGCAAGCTTCTATACCACAAGATGGGCAGATAGCAGCAACTTCACTCTAGCTGTAACCTTCTCCAGAACATCACTTCATCTGAGATCATTTATCCCCAGGATGACTCGAGTCTGGAACACATTCGTACAGCATTATGACGTCAACGAGATAAAGTCAGTTGATCAAATGAAAATGCTGGCCCACAGATGACCAACTTCACCCTGTTCCCTAATTGTATGTTTCATAACAATAAAAATGCTTTCAAATGAGTTGATGTAAGTAACAGCTCTTAGCTTGTCAATAAAGTTAGGAACCCTTAACTTGTAAATAGCTTGTCAATAAAGTTAGGGATCCTTAACCTAACCTTGTCAAACCCTGTGTTAAAAAAAAAAAAAAAAAAAAAAAAAAAAAACTATACTCTCATACATTCCCCTCTTTGCTACCATGGACAAAGTTCTTTGTCTCCACAGACTCCTAAGTACAGCACTCGCCTTTTTTCCCTAATCAATTCTATGATTCACCTCATCTTTCATAGACCCATCTGCTGACACATCCACTCCTAAATATCTGAATACATTCACCTCCTCCATATTCTCTCCCTCCAATCATATCCAATCTTTTGTTACCTATATTTTTTTATCCTCATCACCTTACTTTTTCTTATATTCACTTTCAATTTTCTTCTTTTTACATACCCTACCAAACTCATCAACCAACCTCTGCAACTTCTCTTCAGAATCTCCCAAAAGCACAGTGTCATCAGCAAAGAGCAACTGTGACAACTCCTACTTTGTGTTAGATTATCTTTTAACTCCACACCTCTTGCCAACACCTGAGCATTCACTTCTCTTACAACCCCATCTATAAATATATTAAACCACCATGGTGACATCACACATCTTTGTTAAGGCCTACTTTTACTGGGAAATAATCTCCCTCTCTCCTATATATGTACTCTAACCTGAGCCTCACTATCCTCATAAAAACTCTTTACTGCTTTCAGTAGCCTACCTCCTATTCCATACATTTGCAACATCTGCCACATTGCCCCCTTATCCACCCTGTCATACTCCTTTTCTAAATCCACAAATGCCACAAAAACCTCTTTACCCCCATCTATATACTGTAAACACTTGGTCTGCACACCCCCTACCTTTCCGAAAGCCTCATTGTTCATCTGCTATCCTACTCTCCATCTTACTCTTAATTCTTTCAATAATAACTCTACCATAGACTGGCGTCGTCCCGCAGTTACTAAAAAAACAGACATAGCCCCACTCCACAAAGGGGGCAGTAAAGCAATAGCAATGAACTACAGACCAATAGCACTAACGTCCCATATCATAAAAATATTTGAAAGGGTTCTAAGAAGCAAGATCGCCACTCATCTAGATACCCATCAATTACACAACCCAGGGCAGCATGGGTTTAGAGCAGGTCGCTCCTGTCCCAACTACTGGACCACTACGACAAGGTCCTGGATGCTCTAGAAGACAAACAGAATGTAGATGTTATATACACAGACTTTGCAAAAGCCTTTGACAAGTGTGACCATGGTGCAATAGCACACAAAATGCGTGATAAAGGAATAACAGGAAAAGTTGGTAGATGGATCTAAAATTTCCTAACAAGTAGAACACAAAGAGTAGTAGTCAACAAAGTAAAGTCTGAGGAGGCTACGGTGAAAAGCTCTGTTCCACAAGGCACAGTACTCGCTCCCATCTTGTTCCTCATCCTCATATAGAACATAGACAGGGATATAAGCCACAGTACCGTGTCTTCCTTTGTAGATGACACCCTAATGTGCATGACAGTGTCCACCATTGAAAACACTGCAAGACTCCAAGCAGACATCAACCAAATCTTTAAATGGGCTGCAGAAAACAATACGAGAAATTTCAATTACTCCGATATGGAAAACGTGAGGAAATTAAAATTTCATCGGAGTATAAAACAAATTCCAACAACGCAATAGAGCGAAAAACTAATGTCAAAGACCTGGGAGTGATCATGTCAGAGGATCTCACCTTCAAGGACCATAACACTGTAGCAATCGCATCTGCTAGAAAAATGACAGGGATGCCAAGCCCATGTTGACACTTTTCAGGTCGCTTGTTCTATCTAGGCTGGAATATTGCTGCACACTAATTGCACCTTTCATGGCAGGTGAAACTGCTGACCTAGAAAATGTGCAGAGAACCTTCACAGCACGCATAACTGCGATAAACCACCTCAATTACTGGGAACGGTTGAAGTTCCTAAACCTGTACTCCCTAGAACGCAGGCGGGAGAGATACATTATTATATATACACTTGGAAAATCCTAGAGGGATTAGTACCAAACTTGCACACGAAAATCACTCCCTACGAAAGCAAAGGACTCGGCAGACGATGTAACATCCTACCAATGAAAAGCAGGGGTGCCACTAGCAGGTTGAGAGACAACACAATAAGTGTCAGGGGCCCAAGACTGTTCAACTTCCTCCCAGCATACATAATGGGGATTACCAATAGACCCCTGGCTGTCTTCAAGCAGGCACTGGACAGGCACCTAAAGTTGGTACCTGACCAGCCAGGATGTGGTTCGTACGTTTGACTGCGTGTGACCAGCAGTAACAGCCTGGTTGATCAGGCCCAGATCAACCATGAGGCCTAATCACAGACTGGGCCGTGGGGGCGTTAACCCCCGAAACCCTCTCCAGGTATACTCCATGTATCTTATTCATCAAGTGTCGTACATGTATCTTATTCATCAAGTGTTGCACATATGTCTTATTCTTTAAGTATTACACATGTATCTTCATCAAGTTTGCACATATGAGTATATTCTCTCATTATCAGTTTCCTTATTGTGTATGATGGGTAAAGGACCCCAATGGAAATAAGTCACTCTATCTGACTTTTTTGGGTTATCCTAGGTTCTCTACACATATGCTGCTATGTATGAAAATCTATGTAACTGTATTTGTGTATACCTGAATAAACTTACTTATTCTACATGTCATGAACCAAACACATCTGGAGACAATAAAGCAGCAATTTAAATAACTACTGTAGTATATTTTTGCCTTGCATTTTATTCTGAAGAGGACCTCATCATGAGGCCGAAGTAGGAAATGACAAGATAACAAACTAGCAATGTAGAGAATGACCAGTAGATATATATTTTTTTACATTCATAATTTTTTAAATGTAAATTTTAGTTATTAAATTTCAGGTATTGACATTGCCTCTTCAATTATGTTACCATTATTATTATTATTTTCTGCACTTTAATAAATGATGTTACTCTACTGTAGTTAATTACATTATAGTGTACTTTTTTATAATTATTATTATAATCAAAGCTAAGCACTAAATGTTCTTTTTTATGAGTTTTGTTACTTATCAAATTTGCATATTGAATATAGGGAGTAAAGGACACAAGTGCATTGGTTAAGGTCATCTTTATTGGATGCATTTCAGCCCTTAGTGTATGCATACACTTAAGTGTGTCCTTTCATCCATATTAATGATACCAACATATCTTCCAACTTCATACCCAACACTGCTATTTAATAAGCATATATAACAATTCTCTCATGGTTTTATCACTCAGGTAATCACAGTTAATCCAGCAAAGCCTCCACCAGAATTTAAAGCCCTGGGTTTGAAGCACGTCCCGGCACTCATCCATGGAGATGATGGCTATGATGCTCTTGACGATATTATTCAGTATCTCGACACAAAGTGAGTTGCATTGCATTACAAATAATTATTTTTTTATGTGGTACAAATAGTGTAGTTTATATGTAAGAAAACATTGGTAGGCACAAAAGCATTAATATGCAAAGCATTTTGGGCTAACTATCCTAATGCTTAAAAGTTACTTAAGATTTAGACAGACTAATACAGTGGACCTCCGCTATTCGAACACTCCAAAACTCACCTTTTTATGTAAGTTTATTTTTGTAAGTGCTTTTATAAGTGTATTTTTGGGGGTCTGAAATTGACTGATCTAATTACATCATTCCTTATGGGAATAAATTCGTTCGGTAACAGCACTTGAACAGCATTCTGGAATGAGGGTGAGTTTTGGAGTGTTCGAATAGCGGGGGTCCACTGTAAGTAGTTCTTATGACATTAACTACAGTCGTGTGTGTAATAAGAAAGGTAGCTAGTGAACAAGTGGTACAATTTCAGAAGTATGACTTTTTATTTCAAACTGATTCAATGATCTTCAGTTTTATGAGGTGATTGAATAGACACATTAATGGTACAGCCGGGCCTCACTTATACAGCAGGCTAGGTTCCTGGCTACCACTGTAAAGTGAAACATAGCCTTATTTCACTTTCAAATGCATATAAAAGCTTGATAACATGTTTACACTATCATATACTATACTAAGTGAGCAATAAAGCTAGGACTACAAAATGTATACAGTGGACCCTCGGTTAACGAAAAAAATTCATTGCAAAAGCCTGCTCAAGTGCCATTACCGAACGAATTTACGTCCTTAAGAAATAATGTCATGTAGGTTAGTCTATTTCAGACCCCCAAAAATACACTTCCACAAGAACTTACAAAATTATACTTACATAATTGCACGATTTCCGGGGTATTCGTTAACCGAGGGTCCACTGTATACAGTACACACATTACTTACCTTTTTAAAATATTTTTGTCATTAGCTCTTAAATGAGTGGTGAATATATTTATTGTAGGAAGTCTGAATAAATGAAGAATGGGTATAATTGAAAAACTGCTGCATTAGTGAAATGCTGTAAAGCGAAGTGCTGTAAAGTGGGTCACTCCTGTATGCAATACCCATCACAGGTCTTTCATTCATCAACAATGCGAGTTCTTTCTTTCTGGCTCTTCTGCTCACTTCTCTTATTTCCTCTATCAGTTTCTTTCAGTAGTCTTTCCATGCTCTTTCATTTTTTTCTCCGCATTTTTGGTTTAAATGTGGGCTCGTTTTTTTTTAACCCATTTTCTCCACTTTTTCTAGGGAAGGTCTCTGTCCTACCACTAATAGCTCCAGTTATTAGGTCATCCTAACGAATAAAATATCACCACCACCTTCACTTCTACATACAAACAGAGTTTAATAATACCTGGAGTATACCTGGAGAGGGTTCCAGGGGTCAACGCCCCCACGGCTCGGTCTGTGACCAGGCCTCATGGTGGATCAGGGCCTGATCAACCAGGCTGTTACTGTTGGCTGCACGCAAACCGACGTACGAACCACAGCCCGGCTGGTCAGGTACCGACTTTAGGTGCTTGTCCAGTGCCTGCTTGAAGACAGCCAGGGGTCTATTGGTAATCCCCCTTATGTATGCTGGGAGGCAGTTGAACAGTCTTGGGCCCCTGACACTTATTGTGTTGTCTCTTATTGTGCTAGTGGCACCCCTGCTTTTCATTGGGGGGATGTTGCATCATCTGCCGAGTCTTTTGCTTTCAGAGGGAGTGATTTTCATGTGCAAGTTTGGTACTAATCCCTCTAGGATTTTCCAAGTGTATATGATCATGTACTGTATCTCTCCCGCCTATGTTCTAGGGAGTACAGGTTTAGGAACTTCAAGCATTCCCAGTAATTGAGGTGTTTTATTGCAGTTATGTGTGCCGTGAAGGTTCTCTGTAAATTTTCTAGGTCAGCAATTTCACCTGCCTTGAAAGGTGCTGTTAGTGTGCAGCAATATTCCAACCTAGATAGAATAATTTAGAATCAATCATATGAACCATCATAATTATTGTTTCAATATTTTAATACAAGCCAAACATTAATTACATTCCTATAATTATTATTATTATTATACTGGTTACAGACTGGGCCGTGGGGGTGTTGACCCCTGAAACCCCTTCCAGGTATATTATATTCACATTATTATTATAATCAAAACTAAGTGCTAAATCCACAAGGGTCACATTATATTTATAAAAATGTGACGGACCAGTACAGATCATACAACGCCATTTTTCATAGACTTAAATGTTGTATACGCATTAATAGGTATAAAGTGGCTCTCTTAGTTATGTTTGAATCTTCGATGCTGAATCATTTTCAGAATCATCTTATCTGAAACACACACACACAGACATTAATTCAAATACCAGGATTTGAACCTTTCACCTAGTATTCTTGGATCACAAGGACCCAAATGGAAGACACTGACCTTTTTTGGGTTATCCTAGGTAATTTACACATATGTTACTATGTATGGTTACTATGTATGATAATTGTATTTATGTGTACCTGTATCTAAACAGACTTACTAATTTACTATATTTTTATATATTTTCTTATATTTTGTGGCAGTTTTCCTGGAGGTGGCCTAGAGTACAACAACCCCGAGGCAGACCTCGCCACGAAGGACTTCTTCTCCAAGTTTTGTTTCTACATCAAGGCAGTGAACCAAGATCCCTCCAAACTAGACCAGGCACTAGAGAAGCTCAACCACTTTCTGGAGCACTGCACACTTATCACTAGTGGTCTGACCAATGGTGACACCAACCACCAGGTAATACTACTTATTAGTGTCAAAATCAATGTGGGTCCCCTCATGCTGCTGAAACAGAGAATTTTATTTATTTATGTTCAAGTCCCTTACATAAAATGGCGTATTTTTTTTTCTACATGCCAGCCCTCTCCCACTGAAGCAGGGTGACCCAAAAAAGAAACACTTTCACCATCATTCACACGTAATCAATGTCTTTGCAGAGGTGCCCAGATATGACAGTTTAGATGTCACTCCAATAGCCAATATCCCAAACCCCTCCTTTAAAGTGCAGGCATTGTACTTCCCACCTCCAGGACTCAAGTCCGGCTAACTGGTTTCTCTGAATCCCTTCACAAAATATTACCCTGCTCACACTCCAACAGCTCGTCAGGTCCCCAAAACCATTCGTCTTTATCCACTCCTGTCTAACACACTCACACATGCCTGCTGCTGGCGTAGTACAGCGGAACCTCGACTTGCGAGTTTAATCCGTTCCGTGACCTAGCTTGTAACTCAATTAGCTTGTACACGTATGTATATCAAATCAATTTTCCTCATTTAAATTAATTGAAATGCCATTAATCTGTTCCAGCGGAATTCCTGCTCTCGGGAGACAGGACAAAATACTTCAATATGATGCTAATATCAACTGTATGGCTTATTTATCTATCACAATTCATCTAATATGACATAATAAACAATATTAATAACATAGAAACATGATATATACTCTAGAATGAATAAAATATGTCATTACGTATGTGACTAGTGGTGGCGGTGGCAGCAGCCATTTCCCCCCCCTGCTCTGACTACATATCTTCCCATGCTCTTATTATAAGAGAAAACAGTGTGTTTGTGAGGCTAACTGCACTAGATCACTAGTTTCATAAGGAAAAAACTGAAACAATGTACGTAATTTATAAATAAGAAATATTGCATAAAAACATTAAAACATAATAGAGAATGTAAAGAAATAAAGTGGTTATTTTATGTACAGTATAAAGTACATATACACACTTACCTTGGAGCAGATGCTGGCAGAGGTTGAGGCTGGTGGAAGATAGACAGGGCGGCGTATGTTGTCAGTGGCCCTATAAACCTCCAATAACAACATTGGAGGAGTTAGTTTTGTGTCGTCCTTTTTCTATCCCTTAATCGCTTAACTTAACTGCTACAACTGTTTTTTTTTTTTTTCACTTCACTTTTCACTAGGTAACCAAGGTAGAAAACAAAGTGTTATGCTTAAATTTCACACACAAGACAGGAAAAAAGATCTAATAAGTGCATCTATTAAAGCTAAAAAAGATGTACATAAACGAGTGTCTCACAAGACAACGTCAGAACCTCCTGTACAGAGTAAGAAAATTTAAACGAGAGAATAATGACAAAATCTACCAGTGCTTCACACAGGATGGAAAAATTCTAGTAAGGAAAACAAATGTAGGCCGTGTGTACACTGTCACAAATGAAAATGAACTGTCCAACTTCCTTCAAGATGCTAATCTTAGTCTGACTAATCTCAGTGACCAAATCTTTATACGTACTACGTTAGTGTATGTTATTATTACATTATTGTGTTAGTCCCTGTACTATCACTTCCTAGATAGTATCTACTACCTCACTGTCTCATGTTTCTCACACAGTTGATTATGTGACTTATTTTGTGTTATCATTCCATAAATGGCCTTGTGCAATTATTTACTAGTTACATAACTATTATACCTCGCAGCCTGCCTTCCTAACCACCAAGTGCAGGCCACTACCCTTTATAGTTGTTTACATTTTTTGCTCTACTTGTATTTTTAAACCCCAAATTTTATAATTTTACTACCAAGTGCATTAGAGTAAACTTCTCATTGAATCTTATACCCAGTGCCTTGTACACTTTTAGCTTTAATATTAATTTTAACTCTTTTTTTCATATTTGTTAGGGAATAGCAATAATTTATTCTAGTTACTTAGTCACATAACATTAAGAAAGCGAATGCCAGACTGAAGTTCCTCTACAGACAAGCACAGTGTCTACCTACTGAGGCTCGCAGGACCCTATGTCTAGCCCTTATACAATGTCATTTGGACTACGCTTGTTCTTCATGGTACTCTGCCTTGACAAAAAAACTGAAAGATAAACTGCAAATCATCCAGCACAAAATGGTAAGATTCATCCTGGACCTGGGTCCAAGAGAACATGTAGGCCAGGATGAATTACAACAATTGGATATGCTGAATGTTGAAGACAGAGTAAAACAACTGAAGTTAAATCAAGTTTACAAAATTGCTCAGTGTCCAGAATATCTTGCTGCCAATTTTGTCAAGGCTGGGAACCAAAGCAGTCATAGTACTAGGGGAGAGAGCACAACTTTGTAGTACCCACAGTCAGTGGCCAGGCTTCATACACCTTTTATTGTACAGCAATAAAGGAATGGAACAGACTGCCTGCACATGTCAAAGCCAGTCATAGCATCAGCCAGTTCAAGAAGAGAGCCAAAAGGTACCTAATGAATGTAGCGACAGAAAGGGAGGAGAATTATTTTTTATATTTTTAGCTAAGATACATGTAAATGTAAATAACTCTTTTTACCTTATTCCTAGTATACAGTGGACCCTCGGTTAACGAATACCCCGGAAATCGTGCAATTATGTAAGTATAATTTTGTAAGTTCTTGTGGAAGTGTAATTTTGGGGGTCTGAAATAGACTAACCTACGTGAAATTTTTCCTTAAGGGAGTAAATTCGTTCGGTAATGGCACTTGAGCAGACTTCAGGAGTGAAGTTTTTACGAAACTCGGGGGTCCACTGTATATCCTTTATAGTATAATAACATATATCTCCTACATTGTATAATAATATGCTGCTATGTATGATAATCTATGTAACTGTATTTGTGTATACCTGAATAAACTTACATGTACTTACAAATAAAGGTGCAAATAAAGGTACTTAAGTGTTATACAGTGGTACCTCGGTTAACGATATTTTTTCGTTCCAG
Source organism: Cherax destructor (assembly GCA_009830355.1). Classification (NCBI taxonomy): domain Eukaryota; kingdom Metazoa; phylum Arthropoda; class Malacostraca; order Decapoda; family Parastacidae; genus Cherax; species Cherax destructor. The sequence goes on from WNWK01001424.1 coordinate 120,818, forward strand.
AATGCTATTCAAGTGCCATTACCAAACGAATTTATCCCCATAAGGAATAATGTAAAATAGACTAGTCCTTTTAGACCCCCAAAAATACACTTACAAAAGCATTTAAAAAAATAAACTTACATAAAAGGGCGAGTTTGGGGACCATCGTTAACCGAGGTACCACTGTATTTTCTTTGTTTTAGATTTAAAATCAAGTCCTTGTCTCACATCTTCATAACCTTATATGTACTACACCCAGTGCAATATTACATCATAATCGTATTACAATAAATTCTAACTAACCTCTTTTTGTTTTTTACTTTTTTTTTAATTTACCATTACTTGCTTACTATTATTATAGAACAGATAACCAGTGCAAGCTATTTTGTCAAACTTGTACCATAATAAGAGTTAGCAATAGTATCCCTGCATTATATACAGTGGACCCCCGAGTTTCGGTCACCTCGGAAATCGTACAATTATGTAAGTACGTATAATATTGTAAGTACTTTTGTAAGTGTATTTTTGGGGGTCTGAAATGGACTAACCTACTTGACATTATTCCTTAAGGGAGTAAATTCGTTCGGTAATGGCACTTGAGCAGGCTTCTGGAATGAATTATGACCGAAACTCGGGGGTCCACTGTAATTACTTATGTTAATCTACTATTTATAAACTATTAATTTTGTTTTCATTATTTTTCCTTTTAACTACCATTACCTACAGACTATTAACTTTAAATTATCACTTCCAATACCTAGTAATATTATTGTGTTCAGTAAATTTCTATTCTAAATCAACAACCTTGTCAAACTCTATTAATATAACTGTCCAATATTAATTCATCAAATTGCACCATATTAAGAGTTAACTGTATCTCTTTATTTAAAAAAAAAAAAAACTACTTGAAGTACTCCATTAGCTAGTAAGATAAATAAGTTTAGTACAGTGGACCCTCGGAAATCGAACACTCCCAACTCGCCCTATTATGTAAGTTTATTACTGTAAGTCCTTTTATAGGTGTATTTTTGGGGATCTGAAACGGACTAATCTAATTTACATCATTCCTTATGGGAATAAATTCATTTGGTAACAGCATTCTGGAATGAAGAATGTTCGATTTCCGGGGGTCCACTGTATCATAATATTAAGTTTAACATAATACTTTGTTCAAAAGTCAAATTGTAGAATCACACTCAATCATATGATTACAGTGGACCTCCGGTTTTCGTAATTAATTTGTTCCAGAATGCTGTTCAAGTGCCGTTACCAAACGAATCTGTTCCCATAAGGAATAGTGTAAATTAGATTAGTCCTTTCAGACCCCCAAAAATACACTTACAAAAGCACTTACATAATTGTTCGAGTTTGGAGCAGTACGAAAACCGGGGGTTCACTGTACAAGCATTGATACTGATATCAACCTTTTATTAAGTGACTCACATGCATCAAACAGCAACTGTAATTATTATACAGCAGACCAAGCAAAGACATTACTCAGAGCCAACAATAACATTACCATCTTTAATTACAATGTCAGATCATTGAGCAAACATTACGATGACCTCACAGCATTACTCAATTCCCTGCATACCATTATGTCAATCATCACACTCACTGAGACCTGGCTAAAGCCTGGTACTATAGATGTCTATGCCATTCCTGGTTACACAGCCATACACAACTGTAGGACAGACCAGCAAAGGGGTGGAACAACTCTATACTACTCAGATCAACTTGAATGTATCAATAATCCTCGCACAAGGGATGAACATGGAGAATATATTATAGCTAAATTTAAATCAAAAGACCTGCAAAAACCCCTCACAGTGATAAACATCTACAGAGTACCACAGTCAAACATTTACCACTTTAGTGAAAAATTAGGAAACATGATAACTGATGCACACATGAACAAAGACCATTGGCTGCTCACAGATAATTTCAACATAAATATCCTACATGAGCAGGACCCACAAGTAACTGAATTCACAAACACTATGAGCAACTGCTTGTTGCTACCAACAATAACAAAACCTACAAGAATCTCTGAGACTAGTATCTCCTTATTAGACCACATCTGGACTAACACCATATCCCCTTTAAAATCAGGCATAATCACAGACAACACCACAGACCACTACCCTACCTTTCTCATAACCAGCCTAAGTAAATTGCCCCAAGACACTACTAAAGTTACCTTTAGACTACATCACGAGACAGCTGTTAATAACTTTATAACAGCTATGATTAACATCGACTGGCATAACGAAATAGAATCATATTCAGATACTGATGAATGTATTAATAATTTTCTAAAAATAAAAAAAACACTACCTCTATAACAAACATTGCCTTAAAAAACTAAACATCACAGCAAAGAGACTGAATACTCCCTGGCTAACACCCAGCATACTTAAATCCATTAACACAAAGCACCTATATGAAAAAAGTACAGAATGGGTCAAATAACCAGAGACAACTCTAAGCGTTACTCGTCAATCCTTACCAGCCTGATAAGGTCAAAAAAATTGTATTATGAGAACAGATTACATAACATAAAAGGTGATATGAAAAAGACCTGGAAAACCCTATCTGAAATTCTAGGAACTAAAAAGATATCCAAAAATAAAAATATCAAATTAACAAAATCAGATGAACCCCAGCTCCCACCAACTGAAGCAGCAAACAGACTCGATGATTTATTCTCCACCATAGGAAAGAATCTAGCGAGTAAGATCCCAAGCTCAAACACCCGTCCATCAGACTACCTCACAGCCACCTACCCGAATACACTATTCCTAGCTCCAACCAACCCAACAGAAGTCTCACTCATCATCAACACCCTTAAAAACAAGGCAGGAGAAATAAATAACTTACCACCTTTTATGTACAAAAAAGCTTCCCAAGTACTATCGCCATTAACTGCAACACTCTTTAACAAATCCATCGAATACTCCACCTTCCCATCAATTCTCAAAATAGCGAGGGTCACCCCGATCCACAAAGGAGGAGATCAAGCAGACCTGAATAACTATAGGCCAATATCTAACTTACCCCTTCTCTCTAAAATCTTTGAAAAATTAATTCATAGACAGATCTATTCCTACCTCTATATACAAATAACCCGCACAAAGAAAAGAGGAGCTTACGACGACATTTCGGTCTGACTTGGACCATTTACAAAGTCACACTAACAAAAAGAAGAGGAGGGAGTATATATAGAGGCCAGCAGACAGGGACAGGAACAAGAGAGGAAGTGGTGGAGGAGTAATAAAGGTAGTAGTAGTAGTAGTGGAGTCAGTCATATACTAAGAAAGAGGAGCACTGCAAGGGAGCTAGTGGTCCACAGAGGGTAGGGGCAAGAACACAGAGGGGGTAAAAAATAATAATGAAGGACAAATACAAGGCAAAAGAAAGAAAACCCAGAGGAGAAAGAAGAAAGAGGAAAGGGGAAGAGGAAGAAGGGGAAAAAAGAATCAGGTTAAGTCACGGGTGTTCTGAAGTTTGGAGTATTTAACAATGTAATGGGAAAGGAAAGCATCTACAGAGACAAAGCCAGGACTAAAATTCATACAAGGAAAGTTGTGTATAAGGGAGGATTCAACCAGACGGCGACTGTGAAAGTTGGACGTAAGGTAGACAGTTTTAGGAGAAGACCAATCAATAGGATGACTGTGATCTCTGACATGACAGAAAAGAGCATTGTTGGGGTCGGCAAGCCTAACAATATTTTTGTGCTCCAAGTCCGTCAGAAAGAGATTGGCCAGTTTCTCCAAAGTACTGAAGAGGACAGGAAGAACAAGAAATAGAGTAGACACCAGGAGCATCTATAGAGGGAGGAGAGGTATGAATTAGATTAGTGCGAAGAGTGTTAGTCTGGCGAAAAGTAAGTTTGATGTCTAAGGAATGGAGAGAGTTGTTGAGATTAGAGAGACCGGAAATGTAGGGAAGGCAGAGGACAGGAGAGTTTCCAGTAGTAGAGTGTTTGAGTGGGAGTAAACATAAGTACAGTAGACCGTCATTTAGCACGAGATTATGTTGCACGTTATGGGTATTGCACGATTGAAGAATTGCGGCACATTATTATCTAACACGACGTAAAAATGATATTACACAATCGCGGGAGGGGAAAAATTTTGAGCGCGCAGTCGCCCGCGGTGGGTTAAACCATTGAGTCAGTGGGGGAGTCCTACTGCTATCCCCTGCCACCCTCACCCACCCACGCATCCCTCCCAGCGTTCAGTTTGGTTCATACGCGTGCAGGACAACAATAATTGGGAAGCTCGCTGTGTTTATTTACATACATTTTCTCATTTTCATTGCATTTTCATAAATCTACCAAGCAATCATGGCACCCAGTAAGCATACAAGTGTTCCAGCAAGTAACAAGAAAAGGTTTAAGCGTTCAAGTCTAGGAATTGCAAAGTTTGAGTGACTGACTGACTGACTTACTGAATGACTGACTGACTTACTGAATGACTGACTGACTTACTGAATGACTGACTGACTTACTGAATGACTTGACTGACTTACTGAATGACTTGACTGACTTACTGAATGACTTGACTGACTTACTGAATGACTTGACTGACTTACTGAATGACTTAAAGTTAGACACTCAGTACAACCATCGACTTCAGTTCCAGAACCTCTACCATTTACCTCAGCCCAGTAGGGCCACAGCATAACTCTCCACTCTCTTCACAATCATCCACAAACTCCAGCACCCTCAATTTAAGGTAAATACTATTATTTCTGTTACATTTGTAGTCTTAAGCAGTAAAAGCAACATAATACATCACGATAATGAACTACAATTACATATTCACTTTTATTTTTGTAAGATCTGTTGGTCTAAAAAAAACTTGTTTGGCTTTTTGGGGACTCCCAGGAATGTTACCCTATTTTTCCCATAAGTTCTTTTAATTATCTAACACAAATTTATCTAACACAACGTTTTCAGGAACGTAACTACCGTGCTAAATGACGGTCTACTGTAGTGTCATCTGCGAATAGAACTGGTTTAAGGAGTTGGAATGCATTGGGGAGATCATTAATGTAAATGAGAAAGAGGAGCGGGCCTAGGACACTACCTTGGGGCCACTTCGACAGCTACAGGCGGGATAGTGGAGTTGACTCCATTTGCACTACTTGTTCCATAAGTCATTCCAATTTGTTTTTCTCCATTTATTGTTATAACCTGCTCACTTTTAGCCTTAGCCATGGTTCCAATGAATAAAAGAAATGCTTCTTGCTGTGTAAAGCACATACACCATACATTGTCCATAAAAGATAAGGAGGCTTTGAAGCCACTGTCTGTCGCCATGAGCTCAGCTTACTCAGATAAGCTGCGACAGGTAAATTTAGGCTTATGAGAGAATAGGCCTGTGTGGTAAGTGTGCATTATATAATAAAACTCCTGCAGCATGCAGTGCAAATTGAGAAAAAAATCCAACCGTGTTTTTGGTAAAATAGCAACTTTACGGTATATTTTTGTATGATTTTTATTGTGGTATTCTCATTTTTTTTGGTCTCATGATAGAATGGAAGATATATTACAGAAATAGATATGATTTTGACTGGTTTCACGAAGGAAAGTACAGTGTACCCCCGGCTAACGAACAAAATTCATTCCAGAAGCCTGCTCAAGTGCCATTACCGAACGAATTTACTTCCTTAAGAAATAATGTCATGTAGGTTAGTCTATTTCAGACCCCCAAAAATACACTTCCACAAACAAGCACTTACAATATTATACTTACATAATTGTACGATTTCCAGGGTGTTCGTTAGCCGGGGGTCCACTGTACCTTGAAATTGAGCTCAAAGTAGCGGAAATGTTCGATTTTTGCCAATGTTCAACAGTAAACAAATTGTCACAGTCCAATACGTGTCTAGCTGGCTGGTCTAATATGCAGTCATTATTTATACATTTATTACAATAATGCAGTAGTCTACATAACAGTAAATCTTCTGTTTTCTGTGTGAATAAAAATTCAAAATGGAAAGCAAGCATAATATGAGGGGCCTGGAGACATGACTAATGAACAGAGAAAATGTTATTTTAATGCCAGGAATGTCTGCATTGCTTATTCTGGACCCTATTTTGAAATTGGCCAAATTACCGATTTCTGACCACTTTTATTGGGTAGTTGAAATAGATAAATGGGCAGTTTCTTGTACTCAGTCGACAGAATGGAAGGAATACTAGTGAAATAGCTATGAGTTTGGTAGACTGGAACAATGGAATGGGCCAAAAATAGGGCGTAAAGTGGGCAAAATCGCCAATGTGTAAATATCGCTGTTGGGTTAAATGTATTCTAACTTAACCACTCTGTAATCCTGCAAAATCACTAGTCAGGTGCCCTATTGGTCCCAATAATGCTGGATTAGTGATGGTCAAATTGTACTACTTTAGTAATGCAATAGTTCTATTGCACTGATTTGAGTATACTGGTACCTATTTAAAACTAAAGGAAGCAAACCTTAAGACAAAATGAGATAAAACGTACATGTTCTTTAATATTAAAAATTACATTTCATTTCAGATTTTATATAAAAGCTGACAGATGGTAAGTTAATGTTTAGATCTATACAATGGGCAAAATATCAACAATATCTTGAAGAACAAAAATCACAAATCAGTGGCTGGAGTAATTCATAACTACAGCCTCTCCTCACTTAGTGACGTACTCGTTTAGCAACGCCTCGGACTTACAACGGGCTCTCTGACCAGTATGTATACCTTAATAATGTATATTAGAGCTGATTTCCTCTATTCTGTTTATGTCAATATACAGTACACTACTGTATAAACATTTAAAAATATACCAGAAATGTTATAAATGGTGCAAAGGTGACATTAAAACAATATCAAAGATGATTGACACAAACTCATTACCATTATAATATGCTCCTCACTTAGCAATAAATTTGTTTAACGACGTAGTCTCAGGAACGTAACTCTGTCGTTAAGTGAGGAGAGGCTGTAATATACAACTTGGAACAGACAATTTATAAATAACTCTTTTGGTCTATCCTGGAGTGTCATGACTTCATATTAATGCAAGACCAACTGAAATGTTGTTTAATGTTTCTTCCCCCAGTTGTTGGTTAATTGTGACCTATATACATGTACTGTTGCAATTAACACTGAACTTTCTACCTAGCAAAATGGAGATGAGGACGAGGGAGAGCATGTTGCTGATACCCCAGTACAGTACATGTGTGGTACCCACCTAACTCACCTGGACTGCGAGGTCCTGCCTAAACTGCAGCATCTGCGAGTCGCTGCAAAAACTCTTAAGGATTATGATATCCCAACAAATCTTCGGGGTTTCTGGAGGTAGTTTTACAATAAGTTTGTTTGTGTTACCTGTAACTGTAATCCTCCTCTTGTTTCTGCAGATAGTCATATATTGTTATATTTTATAACCAGTTCAATAATGACTCATAAATAATAATCCAGAATTTAATTAAATTTTCACCAAGGAATTTTTTAAGTTATTCTCACTATTGTATTATGTTTATTTTTTATCTGGGATGTATAAAATGAAAGTTAAAACCAAAACTGATTAACAATAACAATTTTTACAAACACTAGTTATTGTAAAACCTTAGTTTTAACAGACCGCATGAATGAAGTTACTGTAATGTACATTATCAGTTTCAAATCTCTGTGGTTGATGGGTGTATGGTTGACAGACACTGATGAACCAAGTTACAGAACCACAGTAGGTAACGAATCACTGTCCCAGCTAAAACTATGGCAGTGACTGATTACCAGCTGTATTTGGTAGTTGTTTAAAGTAGGGCAGTGCTTCATTACTATTTGTATATGGTAACTGGTTTAAGCTGGGGCAGTGATTCATTACTATTTGTATATGGTAACTGGTTTAAGCTGGGGCAGTGATTCATTACTATCTTTATAGTATGGTAACTGTTTTAAGCTGGGGCAGTGATTCATTATTTCTTGTATTTGGTAAGCTGTTTGAGTAACTTACAAAATACAGTAGGTAATGTTCTGCATAACCATGGGTTTTCTATATGCATTCAAGTGTCACCTATTCCTGTATAATCTGTCATGTGGAAATAACCTTGAATTTGAAACTGTACTAGACTAAACAATTGACCTATTCAGAGAATGTAGATGAAGACTAATAAGCATTGTATCCACAGGTACCTGCATGCAGCATACACCCACCCAGTGTTTGTCAGAACCTGCCCGTGTGACCAAGAAATTATTCTTCATTGGCACGATCGACCAGAGACACCTAAACTATCACATAAAAAACACTCTGTCATTGCTAAGGAGAAGCCAAAGTATTCATTTGATGTACCTGTCCATGCTTCTGTGGTAACTGTAGTAGATGAATAAATTATTTTAAGATGATAAGTTAATGCATTTTTAGTCATGGCCTCCAAGGGGGCAAGGAGGGCAGCTGCCCCCTACCTAGAATTTTGAAGCAATAAAGCCTGTTTCTATGTAATAATATATGCTCTTATAATAAATTAAAGCCAACCAATGGCATCAACCAACAGTAGTATTAGGCTATTTATGCTTATAAATTAGGCCTATACATCTAGGCCCTACAATAATATTAACTGACTGATGGACTATTTTATTTGTAGCATCCATTCCCTGCTCTGCCTGAGAATTTGCTCAGGCTAGAGGCCAGAGTGTAGGCAGAATACGTACTTGTGTGGTGAGCTATGTATGTGTACAACATTATGTTTGGGCTTTATCTGAATCTGTAATCAGAAAAGAAGAGCTTAGCTGTAATTCTCTAAATGAAATTATACTCGCCAGTAAAATACCAGATGCAGTACGTATTATTATAAAATATAAAATTATAGTTCATAATAAAGAGTAAGTGTGTGTGAGTGTGTACTCACTTAGTTGTGGTTGCAGGGGTAGAGTCATAGCTCCTGGCCCCGCCTCTTCACTGGCCACTACTGGGTCACTCTCCCTGCACCATGAGCTTTATCATACCTCTTCTTAAAACTATGAATGGATCCTGCCTCCACTACATTGCTTCCCAAACTATTTCACTTCCTGATTACTCTGTGACTGAAGAAATACTTCCTAACATCCCTGTGGTTCATCTGAGTCTTCAACTTCCAACTGTGACCCCTTGTTGCTGTGTCCCATCTCTGGAACATCCTGTCATTATCCACCTTGTCTATTCCTCTCAGTATTTTATATGTCTTTATCATATCCCCTCTATCTCTCCTGTCTTCCAGTGTCGTCAGGTCGATTTCCCTTAACCTCTCCTCGTAGGACATACCCCTTAGCTCCGGGACTAGTCTTGTTGCAAACCTTTGCACTTTCTCGAGTTTCCTTACATGCTTGGCTAGGAGAGTTCCAAACTGGCGCTGAATACTCCAGTATGGGCCTAACGTACACAGTGTACAGGGTCCTGAATGACTCCTTATTAAGATGTCGGAATGTTGTTCTTAGGTTTGCTAGGCGCCGCCCGTATGCTGCAGCAGTTATTTGGTTGATGTGCGCCTCAGATGTGCCCGGTGTTATACTCACCCCAAGATCCTTTTCCTTGAGTGAGGTTTGTAGGCTCTGGCTCCTAGACTGTACTCCGTCAGTGGTCTTTGCCCTTCCCCGATCTTCATGACTTTGCACTTGGTGGGGTTGAACTCCAGGAGCCAGTTGCTGGACCAGGCCTGCAGCCTGTCCAGATCTCTCTGTGGTTTTGCCTGGTCCTCGTCCGATTGAATTCTTCTCATCAACTTCACATCATCTGCAAACAGGGACACTTCGGAGTCTATTCCTTTCGTCATGTTGTTCACAAATATCAGAAACAGTACCGGTCCTAGGACTGATCCCTGTGACACCCCGCTCATTACATGCGCCCACTCTGACACCTCGCCACGTACCATGACTCGCTGTTGTCTTCCTGACAGGTATTCCCTGATCCATTTAGTGCCTTCCCTGTTATCCATGCCTGGTCCTCCAGCTTTTGCACTAATCTCTTGTGTGGAACTGTTTCAAATGCCTTCTTACAGTCCAAGAAAATGCAATCTACCCACCCCTCTCTCTCTTCTTACTGCCGTCACCCTGTCATAGAACTCCAGTAGGTTTGTGATGCAGGATTTCCCATCCCTGAAACTGTGGCGGCTGTCGTTGATAAGCTCATTCCTTTCTAGGTGCTCCACCACTCTTCTCCTGATAATCTTCTCCATGACCTTGCATACTATACATGTCAGTGACACTGGTGTGTAGTTTAGTGCTTCGTGTCTGTCTCCTTTTTTAAAAATTGGGACTACATTTGCTGTCTTCTATACTTCAGGTAGTTGCCCTGTTTCAATAGATGTGTTGAAGATTGTTGTTAGTGGTACACATAGCACCTCTGCTCCCTCTCTCAGGACCATGGAGAGATGTTATCCAGCCCCATCGCCTTTGAGGTATCTAGCTCGCTTAGCAGCCTCTTCACCTCTTCCTCGGTTGTATGTATTGTGTCCAACACCTGATGGTGTACCCCACCTCTCTGCCTTTCTGGAGGCCCTTCTGTCTCCTCTGTTAACACTTTGAATCTCATGTTGAGTTCCTCACACACTTCGCAGTCATTTCTTGTGATCTTCCCTCCTTCCTTCCTCAGCCTGATTACCTGGTCCTTGACTGTTGTTTTCCTCCTGATGTGGCTGTACAACAGCTTTGGGTCAGATTTGGCTTTCGCTGCTGTCATTCTTGTATGGTCTTTGGGCCTCCCTTCTTACCTGTGCATATTCATTTCTGGCTCTACGACTGCTCTCCTTATTCTCCTGGGTCCTTTGCCTTCTATACTTCTTCCATTCCCTAGCACACTTGGTTTTGGCTTCCCTGCACCTTTGTGTGAACCATGGGCTCATCCTGGGTTTTTCGTTATTCCTGTTACCCTTGGGTACAAACCTCTCCTCAGCTTCCTTGCATATTGTTGTCATATATTCCATCATCTCGTTTACTGTCTTCCCTGCCAGCTCTCTGTCCCACAGAACTCTGTGCAGGAAGTTCTTCATGCCTACGTAGTCCCCTTTCTTGTAGTTTGGCTTCATTTGTCCGGCCCTTCCTGCTTCCCCCTCCACTTGTAACTCTACTATGTATTCGAAGCTTAGAACCACATGATCACTGGCCCCAAGGGGTCTTTCATATGTGATGTCCTCAATATCTGCACTACTCAAGGTGAATTCTAGGTTCAGTCTCGCTGGTTCATCCTCTCCTCTCTCTCTGGTAGCGTCCCTTACGTGTTGGTACATGAGGTTTTCCAGTACCACCTCCATCATCTTAGCCCTCCATGTTTCTTGGCCCCCATGTGGCTCTAAGTTCTCCCAATCGATTTCCTTGTGGTTGAAGTCACCCATGATCAGTAGCTTCGCCCTGCTCACATGAGCCCTTCTGGCCACTTCAGCCAGTGTGTTAACCATCGTTCTATTACTCTCATCATACTCTTGCCTTGGCCTCCTGCTGTTCTGTGGTGGGTTATACATCACTGACTGCAATTACCACCTTGGGACCTCCGGACTGAAGCGTTCCTATTGTATGTGTGTGTGTTTGTGTACTCACCTAATTGTACTCGCTTAATTGTGGTCAAGACTCAGCTCCTGGCCCCGCCTCTTCACTGATCGCTACTGGGTCCTCTCTCTCCCTGCTCCATGAGCTTTATTATACCTCGCCTTCACTACATCACTTGCTAGACTATTTCACTTCCTGACTACTCTATGGCTGAAGAAATACTTCCTAACATCCCTTTGACTCATCTGAGTCTTCAACTTCCAATTGTGACCCCTTGTTTCTGTGTCCCCTCTCTGGAACATCCTGTCTCTATCCACCTTGTCTATTCCACGCAGTATTTTGTATGTCGTTATTATGTCTCTCCTAACCCTCCTGTCCTCCAGTGTTGTCAGGCCGATTTCCCTTAACCTTTCTTCGTAGGGCATTCCCCTTAGCTCTGGAACTAACCTTGTCACAAACCTTTGCACTTTCTCTAATTTCTTGACATGCTTGACCAGGTGTGGGTTCCAAACTGGTGCTGCATACTCTAGTATGGGCCTGACGTACACGGTGTACAGTCTTGAACGATTCCTTACTAAGGTATCGGAACGCTATTCTCAGGTTTGCCAGTCGCCCATACGCTGCAGCAGTTATCTGGTTGATGTGTGCTTCCAGAGACGTGCTCGGTGTTATACTCACTCCAAGATCTTTCTCCTTGATCGAGGTTTGCAGTCTTTGGCCACCTAGCCTATACTCTGTCTGCGGTCTTCTTTGCCCTTCCCCGATCTTCATGACTTTGCATTTGGCGGGGTTAAACTCGAGAAGCCAGTTGCTGGACCACGTGTCCAGCCTGTCCAGGTCTCTTTGTAGTCCTGCCTGATCCTCATCTGATTTAATTCTCCTCATTAACTTCACATCATCTGCGAACAGGGACACCTCTGAGTCTATCCCTTCCATCATGTCATTCACATATACCAAAAATAGCACTGGTCCTAGGACTGACCCTTGTGGGACCCCGCTCTGTGTGTGTGTGCGTGCGTGCATGTGCGTGCGTGCATGTGCGTGCGTGCATGTACATGCGTGTGTGTGTCATGCACACATACATATTACACACATTGTATGTGTATGTTATTATCTATTCTGGGGTCAATTTTGAAAGCTCATTGTGCCAAGTCCATTGGTATACATACCAAGGCCAGAGTACACATGGTCAGTGGTACACACACATGGTCAGTGGTACACATACCAAGACAAGTGGTATACATACCAAGGCCAGTGGTACATATTGCAAAGATTTTTTCTCTCAAGCGTTCAATAATGGTAATAAGCAGCTCTGGGCATATAATGACCACTTATGCTGAACATCAATGTTAGCAACACTGTTGAGGATCATTCAGCACCTAGGGAATGGGGCAGCGGGCCACCAACATCAACAGCTTGGATGACCAGGCAAACACCAGACGAGCCTGGCCCATGGCCGGGCTCTGGGAGTAGAAAAACTCTTGGAACTCATCAAAGGTAAAGGTGAGTTATGAAGGGTTAGTTTAGGTCAGGTTCGTCAGGAAACAGGACAAGTGCTTCCAGATGCGGGTCTTAGATGATGACCCGCCGTTGGAGCTTTTGGTCATCTGACCGAGGGCTTCCATTGGCTTACCTGTCCACCCCTTTAAAAATTATGGTCATAGTTATAACCATTTTTAGGTGTACTCTTAGTTATGAAGGGGAAGAGTAGCTCTTGTTCCTTGGAACAAAAACCCTTCACAGTCATCTAGGCACCCTCTTTCAAGATACTAGTTGTAACACAGAGTTACAACTTATTCTGTAACTGTAAATCACAGTGATAAAAATGTCTTAATTATAATTAAGGGAGAGGTGCCTATGCTGATGCTGAAACTATTTTAAATATTTTGTCTGCAGTGATGTTACATTTTTATGTAATAAATATTAAAGATAAAAATAAAAACGATAATAAAATTACATTAAAACCCTGAAGGAATTTATTATTATCATTATTTAAAAAACTGTTAGACCTCTTTGGGCCATTCTTTGCTGCCATCTGGATGTTTAACATATTGTCCATTAAGAGTTTTCAACTTTTAAAACATTAGAATAACCCATGTAAACTAACATAATGAGACATTTGTGTTGTCCTTGCTGAAGGAACACTCCTGTGTTCCTGAAGAAACACAGGAGTAAGACTCAAAAATCTTGTTAGGTCCATATTACAAATCAATCAGCCTAACCTCAATTGTGTGAAAGTTGATGGAATCAGTAATTGTAGATGGAATTTAAAGCCACTTTGAAAACTATAATTTAAAGCCACCTTAAAATTTATAATCAGTGAATCTCAGCAAGGTTATACAAAATGGCCTTTATGCCTAATAAATTTACTGACATTTTTCACTAAGGTATTCAAAGCAGTAGACCAAGATAAAGAATCAGATAGTGTATTTGATGGAGCTCTACAAAGGAGACCGCTGAAGAAAGTAGCACCACATGAACCAGGAGAGAAAATTATCTCCTGGATTAAGTCATGGCTGACAGAGAGGCAACAGTTTGCATGGATGGGGAGAAAGCAAAATGAGACCCATTACAAGTGGTGTGTTTCAGGAGTCAATACAGCCTCTCCTCACTTAGCGACATACTTGTTTACCGACAACTCGGACTTACAGGCTCTCTGGCCAGTATGTATACCTTAATAATGTATATTAGAGCTGATTTCCTCTATCCTGTTTATTACAATACAGTGGACCCCGGTTTTCGTTATTTTTTTGTTCCAGAATGCTGTTCAAGTGCCATTACCAAATGAATTTATTCCCATAAGGAATAATGTAAAGTAGACTAGTCTTTTTAGACCCCAAAAATACACTTACAAAAGCATTTAAAAAAATACACTTACATAAAAAGGCGAGTTTGGAGCAGGACGAACACCGGGGGTCCACTGTATACAGTACACTACTGTATAAACATTTAAAAATATACTAAAAATGTTATAAATGGTGAAAAGGTGATATTAAAACAATAACAAAAATGGCTGACACAAACCCACTACCATTATAGTATGCTCCTTGCTTAGCAACAAATTCATTTACCGACGTGGTCTTAGGAATGGAACTCCATCGTTAAGTGAGGAGAGGCTGTATTGGGATCCTTATTCTTCACACTATACATAAACAACATAGATGAAGGGAATAAATAGTGACAAGTAAGTTTGCTAATGACATGAAAATAGGCTATCAGATAATCTCTGAGGACACTAGAAAGTTACATGATAACTTGGACTGGTTCATGTGGTTGGAGAAGTGGCAGATGCAATTCAAGGCAGAAAGAAAATAACTATAGTACCTATAAGTTAAATAATGTAGATCTTAGACAAACTGAGACTAAAGCTAAGAAAATTCTTGGCTTCATATTAAGAAGCAAAAATAACAGAAGTCCTTAGGTTATACAGCAGGGCCCTTTGCAAGGGCTATGTTTCAGAAAAACTGAGTTACACATGAAAACGTTAAGGGTGGAGTGAATAACTTACGGGAAAAATTGCGTTATGTTTCATAACTCCTCAAAAAAAGCCAGACAACTTTTCTTTTGAATTCATAATTCACCTAAAATAATTACTGTACGTACAATGAATTGGAAGGCACACACATCATGGGCACATTAAAGTATGACACAGGATGATTTAATCTAGCATAGCCTAATAAAGTCAAGCAATGTGAATAGTATTACTTAACCTTAAATTCTGGTTGTTGTTGGTTATGGAGCTGGAAGTTGGAGAGAATTGCTGTGGCCCTATTGGGTTGAAGTGGATGGCTGGGGTTCATGGGCTGAGGTTAATGCAGAGTTATCACTGAATTTGCACTCTGGAAAGTTGTAGAATTAGAGGAGATATGACTGAAGTAGGATTGAGGGAGATTATTTCCCAGTAAAAGTAGGCCTTAGACAGGGATGTGTGATGTCACCATGGTTGTTCAATATATTTATAGATGGAGTAGTAAGAGAAGTGAATGCTCGGGTGTTGGCAAGAGGTGTGGGGTTAAAAGATAAAGAATCTAACACAAAGTGGGAGTTGTCACAGTTGCTCTTTACTGATGACACTGTGCTTTTGGGGGATTTTGAAGAGAAGTTGCAGAGGTTGGTGGATGAGTTTGGTAGGGTATGCAAAAGAAGGAAATTAAAAGTGAATACAGTGGACCCCTGACTAACGGCCGGTCTGAGTATCGGGCGGCTTGAGTTTCGATCGCTTTTTTCAGCCCAATTTTTCCCCGACAATCGGCCGTTTCCCCGACTATTGGCTGGTTTGACAGATTTAGGAAACGTAGTGGCATACACAGTGTTGTAAGGCATGGTGAGGCAGCCAGTTTAGACAAACTTGCTGCTGAAAAGTTTGTGACTGAATTTAAGGGGTTTGTAGACACTGAAAAATTCAAACCCGAACAAGTGTTTAATTGTGATGAAACAGGCCTCTTTTGGAAGAAAATGCCATAGAGGACCTACATTACTCAGAAGGAAAAGGCACTGCCAGGACACAAGCCTATGAA
Source organism: Cherax destructor (assembly GCA_009830355.1). Classification (NCBI taxonomy): domain Eukaryota; kingdom Metazoa; phylum Arthropoda; class Malacostraca; order Decapoda; family Parastacidae; genus Cherax; species Cherax destructor. The sequence goes on from WNWK01001424.1 coordinate 136,820, forward strand.
AGACAGGCTAACTCTCATGTTGTATAGTAATGCTAGTGGGGATTTTAATTAAAGTGAAGCCTTTACTGGTGTATCACTGAAAATCCCAGAGTGTTCAAGAAACACAATGTCACCAAGAGTAAATTGTGTAAGTGTATTATTGTAAGTGCTTCTGTAAGTGTATTTTTGAGGGTCTGAAACGGACTAATCTAATTTACATTATTCCTTATGGGAACAAATTCGTTCGGTAATGGCACTCAAACAGCCTTCTGGAACGAATAAAGTATGAAACTCGGGGTACCACTGTATTTGTATACAAGACAATTGTAAATTATCCAAAATTGTGTAAACTCTAATTAAAACTTACTGAAATATTCACTGACCTCAGATGTGTCTGTCAGATAAAATTTGTACGGATTTTTAACCCTAAGTAAGTTTATTCAGGTATACACAGATATAGTTACATAGATTATCATTGGTCAAAAGAGAGGCAAATATAGGCGTATCAAGAGGGAAAGGGCAGTTAAGAAATCAATATATTCAAGTAAAGAGAGAAATAAAAAAAAAGGAAAAAGAAAAGCAAAAAGGGATTATGAGGCTAAAGTCGCAAGGGATTCGAAGACTAACCCAAAAGGGCTCTTTCAGGTATACAGAAGTAAGATTAGGGACAAGATAGGCCCACTTAAGAGTAACTCAGGTCAGATCACTGACAGTGATGAGGATACTACAGGACAATAATAAACTATGCACTATGTATTAGGGTAACTATTGACATGGTCCTCAGACAAATAGAGAAATTAAAACCTAACAAATCCCCAGGCCCTGATGAACTGTTTGCAAGGGTTTCAAGGGTTTTAAAGGAATGTAAAGAGGAACTTAGCATACCTTTGGCAAATCTTTTCAATATATATCACTACAATCTGGCATAGTGCCAGACAAGTGGAAAATGGCAAATGTAATGCCTATTTACAAGGCAGGTGACAGGTCTTTAGCTTCGAACTATAGACCAATAAGCCTTACCTCCATAGTTGGTAAATTCATGGAATCAATAATTGCCGAAGCAATTCATAGCCATCTTGAAAGGCATAAATTGATTAATGAATCTCAGCACGGTTTTACAAAGGGGCGTTCCTGTCTTACGAATTTACTAACTTTCTTCACTAAGATGTTTGAGGAGGTAGATTATGGTATTGAATATGATATTGTGTATATGGACTTCAGTAAGGCTTTCGATAGAGTTCCACATCAGAGGCTGTTGAGAAAACTTAATGCACACGGAATAGGAGAATTTTTTTCCTGGGTAGAGGCATGGCTGACAAATAGGCAACAGAGAGTTTGCATAAATTGGGAGAAATCAGAATGGGGGCACGTCACAAGCGGTGTTCCACAGGGGTCAGTGTTGGGCCCCTTGTTGTTCACAATTTACATAAACGACATAGATGAGGGAATAAATAGCGACATAAGCAAATTTGCTGATGACACCAAAATAGGCTGTCCAGTTCATTCAAATGAGGACATTAGAGCACTCCAGGAAGATTTGAATAGACTGATGCATTGGTCGGAGAAGTGGCAGATGCAGTTTAATATAGACAAATGCAAAGTTCTAATGTTGGACAGGAAAATAACCATGCCACATATAAACTAAATAATGTAGATCTTAATATTACGGATTGCGAAAAGGATTTAGGAGTTCTGGTTAGCAGTAATCTGAAACCAAGACAACAGTGCATAAGTGTTTGCAACAGAGCTAACAGAATCCTTGGCTTCATATCAAGAAGTATAAAATAGAAGTCCTCAGGTTGTTCTTCAACTCTATATATCTTTGGTTAGGCCTCATTTAGATTATGCTGCACAGTTTTGGTCACCGTATTACAGAATGTATATAAATGCACTGGAAAACGTACAAAGGAGGATGACAAAGTTGATCCCATGTATCAGAAATCTTCCCTATGAGGATAGACTGAGGACCCTGAATCTGTACTCTCTAGAAAGGTGCAGAATTAGGGGGCATATGATTGAGGTGTATAAATGGAAAACAGGAATCAATAAAGCGGATGTAAATTGCATGCTAAAAATATCTAGTATTGACAGGACTCGCAGCAATGGTTTTAAATTTGAAAAATTCAGATTCAGGAAGGATATAGGAAAGCACTGGTTTGGTAATATAGTTGTGGATGAGTGGAACAAACTCCCGAGTACCGTCATAGAAGCTAAGACGTTGTGTAGTTTTAAAAATAGGTTGGATAAATACACGAGTGGGTGTGGGTGGGTGTGAGTTGGACCTGACTAGCTTGTGCTACTAGGTCAGATGCCGTTCTCCTCCCTTAAGTGAATGTGACTGACCTGACCAGGTCAAAGCATTGGCTTAAGTCGGTGGGAGAATTGGACCTGCCTCGCATGGGCCTGCTGCAGTGCTCCTTCTTTCTTATGTTCTTATGTGTAGAGAACCTAGGATAACCCAGAAAAGTCAGACAGTGACTTATTTTCTGAAGGGTTAGTTACCCAGGATAACCCAAGAAAGTCAGTACATCAAGGGCTGTCTGTCTTATTTCCACTGAGATCCTTCAATGTTGTCCCCCAGGATGTGACCCACGCCAGTTGACTAACACCCAGGTACCTACTGTTAGGTGAACAGGGACAGCAGGTGTAAGGAAACATGCTTGTTTCTTCTCCTTGTAACTCCTAAATTTATTGTTTATGAACCCTTAATGTCCTTATATATAAGAAATTAATTAGTTATTGCCACTGCAATCCAAAGTTAGGCTTAATTATTATTATAATAATAGGGGAGCGCTAGACCCGTAGGATTATACAGCGCATGTGGGGGGGGGGGGAGGAGATGGAAGGTATCCCGACTCAATTCAGGGAACCGGAGCACAGATCAAATTCCCTAGATCAAGAGCCCCTCACCAGCATCAAGGAACCTCCCTTGAGGGGAAGTTAGGCTTAAACTTGCTTGAAATTCTCTGATAATCATAAGCACTAAACCCACAAGGGTCAATGCTCTGCATAACTATGGGCTTCCTGCACGCACAACTAAATGTCACCTATCTCTGTAGAAACACTATCATGCTGAAATAAAATATTATTATTATTATTATTATTATATTTCCACCCAAGCCAGGGACTGAACCACGGACACTCAGTGTTAAGAGGTGTCCGGGAAGCTTTCATTATTGACTGAAGGTGAATCATTGTAGGAAGTAGTGTTCATCCTCTTAAGAGGCAATGTCTTCCCTCGGCGAGTCCTCTTAAGGACCGAAAATTATGGTCTTCAGATAGAGAATACTGGCTTATTCGCCAGCCGCCATGTTGTTGTGGTTTATAGGGCCACTAACAACTTACTTTGTAACGAGCCCTGCCGCCCAGCGCCGTGGAGTTTGACCGCGAGGCAGCTGTCAGGAGTGCAGTGTGCACTCAGTTCCTAAAGCTTCAACATCCGTGCGCATGGTGGATGTCTGGGCACCCGGAGGGCTCCAGGTGGGAACAACCAACGGCCCCTCTCAGCAGACAGAGAGGGCCTGGGATCTGCAATCAAATTGGCGTTCACCAGGACGTTGACGTCCCCAGGGCAGCTCTCCTTCGGGCTGCTAGCGGAGTCGCTGACCTCTTGGACCTCTTGGGGAGGGTCGATGGTGCTCCTGCAAGCAACAGATCTTGGCGCAACCTGCTGCTGTTTGCAATGGCTGTCTGGCTGTCCTGCCGAAGAAGGACAGGCACCTAGCAACATCTGTTGTTGGGGCAATGGATGCATTCCCTAGAATGTTTGTTAATTGCTCATTACTCTGTAATTTGTTCATGATTGTAACCATGTATGGACATGTTTATGATTCATTACGTTTGTAACTTGTCATGATTGTGACCAGATCTAGTTCATTACCTTTGTAAGTAAGTAAGTTTATTCAGGTATACACAAATACATTTACATAGATTATCATACATAGCAGCATATGTGTAGAGAACCTAGGATAACCCAAAAAAGTCAGACAGAGTGACTTATTTCCATTGTCATGAGTGTGACCAGCTCTACCTGGAGCTCATTACCTTTGTAACTTGGTCATAACTGTGACCAGATCTAGTTCATTACCGCTGTAATTTGTTCAGCTATCAAAACTTTGGAGTCCAGTCCCTGGACCAATTATGTACCTCTGTAATCTTTTGACTACCGACCACAGGATGGGTATGGGGTGCATAATAAAGATATTAAACTAACTAACTAACTTCCAGTGTCCGGGTTATAGGGCCACTGCCAGCTTACGTCGTAACGAGCCCTGTCTTCCAGTGTCCGGGTTATAGAGCCACTGACAGCTTCGTAACGAGCCCTGCCTTCCGGTGTCTGGGTTATAGGGCCATTGACAGCTTAAGTCGTAACACGCCCTGCCTTCCAGTGTCCAGGTTATAGGGCCACTGAAAGCTTATATCATAACGAGACCTGCTGTCTAGTGTCGGGGTTATAGGGCCACTAACAGCTTTGTAACGAGCTCTGCCTTCCAGTGCGGGTTATAGGGCCACTGACGGCTCATCGTAACGAGCCCTGCCTTCTAGTGTCCAGGTTATAGGACCACCGACAAATAACATTGTATCGAGCCCCGCCTTTAAGTGTCCAGCTTATAGGGCCACTGACAGCTTGTACCGAGCCCTGTTTTCCAGTGTCCGGGTTATAGCCCCACTGACAGCTTACGTTGTAATGAGCCCTGCCTTCCAGTGTCCAGGGAAAAAGGCCTCCACCAAAGTGGAAGTTACTAGTGAGGGTATGTGTTATAATGATAATGATGTGAATTTCTTTAAGCCATACCGATGACGTAATTTACACGTACTGATACAAGAGTAGGCACAAAAGACCACTATTCATGGAATACATTTCGGGCAACTAGTCATAAGGCTTACATGTTACATAAGAACTAGAAAGCATTTTAAGTAGACTTTTTATGCAGTTAGATACAATCATATGTGCAATAAATCAAGGAACGGGTATGGGTTTGAACCCAGTGCGTTAACCACTCGGCCAGCTGGCTCTAATAACCATAGGAAAGTTAGCATGGGCACCACTGTGACCACAAATGCAGGTGAATCCCACGACAGTATGTCTGTGGCGAACTCTAGCTCGGGTCCCCTCAAAGCCACCATTATGAGTCATGAAATCGTAATAACACGATGTCATATATACACACACAAAGTTATGGGATACCATCACTCGTAATAAAACCCTCATGTGTGCTGGAATGCAACCGGGGTCAATGACGTTTAGTATCTTTATTGACCTAAGGAAAGCGTTTGATACAGTAGACCACAGCATCCTACTCCAAAAACTTGACCATTACGGTATAAGAGGCCACGCTCTTATATATTTCAAATCCTATCTTACAAATAGGTATCAATACGTCACCATTAAAGACAACCTCATCTACACGACCACTTGATACTGGAGTGCCACAGGGAAGTGTCCTTGGTTCCCTGCTCTTCCTCCTATACATAAATGATCTTCCCAACGTATCCCAACACCTGAAACCGATTCTCTTTGCTGATGATACGACTTATGTCATCTCCCACCCAAATCTTGCCTCACTCAACACCATTGTTAATGAAGAGCTACTAAAAATATCAACTTGGATGACAGCCAACAAACTTACACTTAATACTGATAAAACCTTCTACATTATGTTTGGTAACAGAACAGACGTTGCATAACTGAACATAATGATTGACAACACTCCTATTGCTAAACACAATGAGGGCAAATTCCTGGGCCTACACCTTGAGAGCAACCTGAATTTCAGCACCCATATCGACCACATAGCAAAAAAAGTATCCAAAACGGTTGGGATCTTCTCTAAGATACGTTACTATGTACCACAATCAGCCCTACTCACACTATACTATTCACTCATCTATCTCTACCTCACCTCAACAGCAACAATCTGGAGTTTACCTGGAGAGAGTTCCAGGGGTCAACGCCCCTGTGGCCCGGTCTGTGACCAGGCCTCATGTTGGATCAGAGCCTGATCAGCCAGGCTGTTACTGCTGGCCGCACGCAGTCCAACGTACGAACCACAGCCTGGCTGGTCAGGTACCGACTTTAGGTGCCTATCCAGTGCCTGCTTGAAGACAGCCAGGGGTTTGTTGGTAATCCCCCTTATGTATGCTGGGAGGCAGTTGAACAGTCTTGGACCCCTGACACTTATTGTGTTGTCTCTCAACGTGCTAGTGGCACCCCTGCTTTTCGTTGGGGGGATGTTACATCGCCTGCCGAGTTTTGCTTTCGTAGGGAGTGACTCTCGTGTGCAAGTTTGGTATTAATCCCTCGAGAATTTTCCCCGTGTATATAATAATGTGATCTCCCGCCTGTGTTCTAGGGAGTACAGGTTTAGGAACTTCAAGCGTTCCCAGTAATTGAGGTGGTTTATCGCAGTTATGTGTGCCGTGAAGGTTCTCTGCACATTTTCTAGGTCAGCAATTTCACCCGCCTTGAAAGGTGCAGTTAGTGTGCAGCAATATTCCAGCCTAGATAGAACAAGCGACCTGAAAAGTGTCAACATGGGCTTGGCATCCAATATTAACTCAACAAAAAAGCCGTTAGTTAGTTTGATATCTTTATTATGCACCCCATACCCATCCTGTGGGCGGTAGTCAAAAGATTACAGAGGTACATAATGGGTCCAGGGACTGGACCCCAAAGTTTTGATAGCTGAGCAAGTTTCAAAGGTAATGAACTCACAAGTTACAAAGGTAATGAACTCACAAGTTACAAGGTAATGAACTCACAAGTTACAAAGGTAATGAACTCACAAGTTACAAAGGTAATGAACTCACAAGTTACAAAGGTAATGAACTCACAAGTTACAAAGGTAATGAACTCACAAGTTACAAAGGTAATGAACTCACAAGTTACAAAGGTAATGAACTCACAAGTTACAAAGGTAATGAACTCACAAGTTACAAGGTAATGAACTCATCAAGTCAAGGTAATGAACTCACAAGTCAAGGTAATGAACTCACAAGTTACAAAGGTAATACTCACAAGTTACAAGTAATGAACTCCAAGTTACAAGTAATGAACTCTACAGTTACAAGTACAGAACTCACAAGTTACAAGGTATGAACTCCTGAATTAAAACGCTATATACGTTGTACAGGTAATGAACACAAGTTACAGAATAAAAATTCTATGACATTCCCAGTTCAGGTAATAACTACAAGTTAACAAAGGTAATGAACTCACTGAAGTTACAAGGTAATGAGACTCACAAGTTAGAAAGGTAATAAACTCACAAGTTACAAAGGTAATGAACTCACAAGTTACAAAGGTAATGAACTCACAAGTTAGAAGGTAATAAACTCACAAGTTACAAGGTAATGAACTCACAAGTTACAAAGGTAATGAACTCACAAGTTACAAAGGTAATGAACTCACAAGCCGCAGTAAGAATTATCACTCAATCCAATCCCAGGCAACCCCCACTCTTCAAAGACCTAAATTTACTCACTGTTGAGAACATCCACACTTACTACTGTGCAACCTACATGTACAGAACCATAAATTCCAATATTAACCCTGAACTAAAACGCTTTTTTGATAGTTGTGACAGGACCCATAGGCACAATACCAGACACAAAAATCTCTATGACATTCCCCGTGTCCGGCTTAATCTATACAAACGTTCAATGTACATTAAAGGGCCTAAAATCTGGAACTCCCTACCTGAAAACTCCAAAACTGCAGACTCAGTCACCATTTTCAACACTATCATCAAAAAACATCTTATCTCACTAACACACCCCACCATCACCTAAAACACACACACACACATCCTCCTCATCTACACCAACACTGACCCAAAGGACAGTAAACACAAAATCCCGAATATAGCTATTGTCTAATAAATCTCAAACTAGTCTTAAGTTTGCCTGATATACTCCAATATAGGAGTTTTAATAGAAACTATGTAACATGCCAAGACAAAACCATTCTTATTACTAATTTTACAATCTAAATATTCTGAACTACCTCACTATTGTAAATCTATTTAATCATTTGAAATTTGTATTCATATGTAATTTGTAATATAGGTAAGAACTAGTATTAAGTCTGGCCGAAATGCCTAGCATGCCTGGGCATGCTAGGCATGCTAATGGCCATCTTTGTAATTATTGTCTTCTAAATGTAAACCACACATTGTAATCTTTACAGATAAATAAAATAATCTTTATCTTAATCTTAAACTCAACGTAATTTATTTGTACATACTTGACCAACTTGTCATTCGCAAAATGTCTCATTGTACTTGTGATTGTAGAGATTTACACACGCAGTACTGATACTAAATGTCCTACATATTATGCTAGGCCTAGATTTTATTAGAATATAAGCCTTATGATTAGTTTACTCGATTTCATTACATAATTAGTGCCTTCTATACCTGCATTTGTATCAGATTGCGTATATTTATTGGTTCTCCTGTATTGCTCATTAGAAATAAAAAATAATTATACTTTTACTATTAATTTAATTTTAGCTACTGGGGAATGGGGACTGGGCTAGGTAGATCTGAGACAAAGAAAGGTAAGATAGCTCGAAATTTTTGTTTTAAGAGACCTTCATTAACATCAATAAAGTCGTACCTTCCTTGAAGGGGTGTGGAAACTAAGGCAGTCATGGTGGACACAGCTGATGTGAAATTAACAATCCTACCCTCACAAGTGTTTGTTGTTTTACTTGTTTGCTAAGTGTTGATGGGACAAAACACCAGCAGGTGACCACCTTTCCATGCACAAACTGGAACAAACTTTGTGTGGAGTCTGTCCCTTGCTTCCTAGGTGACTGTCCCAGGTGCTATAACTTAACCTCCCTCAGGCTTCTACTAAATGGTTACGTGCAATGAGGAGGACGGTACCTGCAAACATTTAATATGTTAGTAAATCTGGCATAAGGCCTAAGCTACCCAAGATTCTTGGGGCTAACCATCAGTATATGGCTCAGGAGTTACTAGCTTCTGCTACTATATTTACAGGGCGTAATTCACTAAGCAAACTCTATTGCCTACTTTAGGGTGGGGCATTGCCTAGCTTATAACGCAGTGTTCCCCATCCCTGCATTCACCCATATTAGCGTTTAGTGACCACCTAGGTTACTGGGGCCAATACTGGAATGAGCTCATAAAGGTGTCTGGCGTAGAGGCCTGTTGGATGTTCTCCACAGTTACTTCTCCGATTGACAGATACGTGTTTTGTAGGGCTGAGGGAAAGTTAGGTGTCCCGCAGCTCGATTGCTAGCGCACTCATCCCACACACACTGAGGTCCGGGGGTCGATTCCCAGTACGGGTGGAAACATTAGGACGTGTTTCCTTAAGGCACCTGCTGTCCATGTTCATCTATCAGTAAAATAGGTACCTGGGTGTTAGTCGACTGGTATAGGTCGCATCCTGGGGACAAAAATTAACGTAATTTGTCCGAAATGCTCTGCATGCCTGGAGTTTACCTGGAAAGGGTTTCGGGGGTCAACGCCCCCGAGGCTCGGTCTGAGACCAGGTTTCATGGTGGATCAGGGTCTGATCAACCAGGCTGTTACTGCTGGCCGCACGCAAACTGACGTACGAACCACAGCCCGGTTGGCCAGGTACTGATTTTAGGTGCCTGTCCAGTGCCTTCTTGAAGACAGCCAGGGGTCTATTGGTAATCTTCCCCTCAAGGAAGGTTCCTTGATGCTGGAGAGGAGGCAGTTGAACAGTCTTGGGGCCCGGACACTTATGGTGTTGTCTCTCAGTGTACTCGTGGCGCCCCTGCTTTTCATCGGGGAAATGTTGCATCTCATGCCGAGTCTTTTGCTTTCACAGGGAGTGATTTTCTTGTGCAGGTTTGGTACCAATCCCTCCAGGACCTTCCAAGTGTATATTATCATGTATCTCTCTCGCCTGCGTTCCAGGGAATACAGATAAAGGACCTGCAACCGTTCCCAGTAATTTAGGTGCCTTATCGTACTTATGTGTGCCGTGAAAGTTCTTTGTACACTCTCCAGGTCTGCAACAGTCTTTCTATAATAAATAGTAGTATGTCATTGATGTCAGCTAGACCTGTATACCTTGTACATGTACTTGTAGAAGTAAAGATTATTATTATTATTATTATTAAGCCCGGAAGTCGTTCTCACAAGCGCCACTTTGCTCTTGCATATTGCGATATCACCTGTTTACTGTGATTTTATTGCATATATATATATATATATATATATATATATATATATATATATATATATATATATATATATATATATATATATATATATATATATATATATATATATATATATATATATGTATATATATATATACATGTATATATATATATATATTGATAGTTCCTTGATAATGTGAGTAGTCACGAAAGCGCTTGGAATTCCTCTATTTTTTCATAGTGGGTGTCTTGCAAATATATATATATATATATATATATATATATATATATATATATATATAATTTATTTCAAGACAAAATACATTGACAAGAATACAATAGGGAGTAAACAACATAGATGACAACTCAGAGCTACATGTCAAATACTTCGTCCAGCTCCCCGGCAGTGGGCCGCGTTCCCAGAATGCTGCAGGCATTTCCCTCTGGATCGCAACACTGAGTCTCTGAAAGACGAAGCTGGTCGCCCTGTGGTCATTGGTTTCTATGATGAGTTTTTCACCCAGCTCTTTGAGAAACTTTAGAGCACACTTGCCCCATGCTCCATGGGTCTCCGACCCTATTGGGATGAGTTATAGCAAGGGGAAGGAAGGTCTTCCTATTTGTGAGTCGTATATTATATATATATATATATATATATATATATATATATATATATATATATATATATATATATATATATATATATATATATAACCATCATCGATGGTTATGAAAGGCTGTTAATTCAGGGCAGCGCTGTATGACCCTAGAAGGTTTAGCGCTTCCTTTTGATAATAATAATAATGTTAATTCAGAGAACTGTAACTGCACTCCTCTTTCTTGAATCTACAATAATTAATTAGTATGATTGAGGCGCTGTGCCCTATATACACAAGCACATAATAATGGATTAAAAAAAACTAAACGATATTATGAAAGCTTTATTGAGAACTATTCAACACTTGTATCATGTTTCTCACAATAAATGTTTAATAATGCCGTATTAAAATTCCCTCAGCAGGAAGAACCATTGAGGAGAAAAAGCGAAATATATTAACCATTACAATATACACAATGAAGCTGGGAGAAATCTTTATATACTCAGGATGAAAAGCAATTTAAAATTTGCCTAACAAGAATGGTTTTCTGGCAATTATTTTGGTATCGAACACAATGGTAAGAATTATTTTTTGCTAGGTGTCGCCTGGGGAGATTAACACCACATACCATTACTATGGCTCATCAGAACAGGTTAGTTCATGAATTATTTTGGTGCAGATAAAGTTGAAAGGTGATAATGCTGAGTTGAAAATGTTATATAGTACGTATTGTTTTTTGGTAATTAATGTGGGAGCAGAATTCGTTTTCATTCCTAACAAAATAATAATAATAATAATAATAATAATAATAATAATAATAATAATAATAATAATAATAATAAAATAATAATAGTATAATAAAATAATAATATAGTAAAATAATAATAATAAATTATATATGAAAATACATAGATGGCCTTGACAGCCCTTGCAAGTACTACTGCTTGAGATCCCTTCAAAAAGGGAGCCTTAGTGCTGATATAGAGCTCTTGATAGCAGGAAGTGGAACTACAGTCCCTTCCTTGAACTTGATTACTCCAGGTGCTGTGTGGCCCCTTCGCATTTAGCATTTCTCCATGCGTATATAAATAATAATAATAGCGTAGCAACGGATTCCATCCTGTGAACAGTTCTTGGATGAATTTAGTGAGGTTCATCTAGAGGTCTGCAACAGTCGCAAAACTAAAAATTACCCTGCAACGTTTTTGTATGGAGCTTTCAACTAAGATATTTTAATTTTGTGAGTGAATGTATAAGTGCTGATTATTTCATCTTTTTTTTTTAACAGCCAAGTTAAAAAAAAACTCGCCGGTATTTCTTATAGCGCAGGTGTTTGTTGTGTGGTGTTGTGTACCAGGTGTTTGTTGTGTGGTGTTGTGTAGCAGGTGTTTGTTGTGTGGTGTTGTGTAGCAGGTGTTTGTTGTGTGGTGTTGTGTAGCAGGTGTTTGTTGTGTGGTGTTGTGTAGCAGGTGTTTGTTGTGTGGTGTTGTGTAGCAGGTGTTTGTTGTGTGGTGTTGTGTAGCAGGTGTTTGTTGTATGGTGTTGTGTAGCAGGTGTTTGTTGTGTGGTGCTGTGTAGCAGGTGTTTGTTGTGTGGTGTTGTGTAGCAGGTGTTTGTTGTATGGTGTTGTGTAGCAGGTGTTTGTTGTGTGGTGTTGTATAGCAGCTGTTTGTTGTATGGTGTTGTGTAGCAGGTGTTTGTTGTGTGGTGTTGTGTAGCAGGTGTTTGTTGTGTGGTGTTGTGTAGCAGGTGTTTGTTGTGTGGTGTTGTGTAGCAGGTGTTTGTTGTGTGGTGTTGTGTAGCAGGTGTTTGTTGTATGGTGTTGTGTAGCAGGTGTTTGTTGTGTGGTGTTGTATAGCAGCTGTTTGTTGTATGGTGTTGTGTAGCAGGTGTTTGTTGTGTGGTGTTGTGTAGCAGGTGTTTGTTGTGTGGTGTTGTGTAGCAGGTGTTTGTTGTGTGGTGTTGTGTAGCAGCTGTTTGTTGTGTGGTGTTGTGTAGCAGGTGTTTGTTGTGTGGTGTTGTGTAGCAGGTGTTTGTTGTGTGTTGTGTAGCAGGTGTTTGTTGTGTGGTGTTATGTAGCAGGTGTTTGTTGTGTGGTGTTGTGTAGCAGGTGTTTGTTGTATGGTGTTGTGTAGCAGGTGTTTGTTGTGTGGTGTTGTGTAGCAGGTGTTTGTTGTGTGGTGTTGTGTAGCAGGTGTTTGTTGTGTGGTGTTGTGTAGCAGCTGTTTGTTGTGTGGTGTTGTGTAGCAGGTGTTTGTTGTGTGGTGTTGTGTAGCAGGTGTTTGTTGTGTGGTGTTGTGTAGCAGGTGTTTGTTGTGTGGTGTTATGTAGCAGGTGTTTGTTGTGTGGTGTTGTGTAGCAGGTGTTAGGTGTGTAACAGCTGATAGCCGAAGGTGTTATGTATGTAGCAGTTGTTAGATGCAGTTTACAGATATTTGCTAATAGGGGGGGGGGGTAGTAGCTGTATGTTGCAAGGTATTCTAGATTCAGCAGGTGTTGTATGAAGGTGTTGGGAGTTTACACCTGTTTGTCGCAATTTTCCTGAAGGTTAGGTTAGGTCAGGAAACAGGACAAGTGTTTCCTGACTGTTGTGGATGGTATGATAATAAAGACGAGCTTGGGTAGTAACTAGAGACGAAATTCTTCTCGGCAGACTTATCACCCATTACAGTGATCAACATTACAGTGATCAACATTACAGTGATCATAGTAGTGCACTCAACATTGAAAGTTGACTCAGAAGTTATGATGGATTATATACCTGGCTACCTGCTCTTCCTCAGGTACACTCTGACGTGTATGACTACGTAGGTGGATATAATCTGAGAGTTTACCTTAATCTCTAGGGATAAGAATAATAGTCTTGACTGGTGGCGAACAGGTGATATGTAGCCATGATGACCCTCTTGTGAAGATACCCAAATATTGCACAAGTGTCTCGTTTAAAATATTCAGGTGAACAGATTACACGAAGCTTTAATGACCCAAATGTAGTCAATAGGCTTTAAACTCTGTTAACCAACCAATATAACCGAGCAACTCTCAGTACATGTACACCGAGACTAGGTTAAAGTACTGTCGACTGGTGATGAATAAGAGGTATGCGTTCTGGATGGCCATTGCGTAATGGCGTGTGCGTTTCCCTGTCTCCTAACATCATATTTATTTTTTCCCCTATAATCTACCTTATCCATAATAACTATCGCATTTGCTTTGTCTGTTTTCGTTAGGTGAAGTCCAGGACCTTTCCTTAATTCATGGTATAACTTAACAAATCTTTGAGGACAATTGTATTGTAGAATGAGACAACTGTGTAACATTTGGGAATCTTTAGGGAGGAAACGTTTCGTCAGCCAGTGATTTCTTCAGTTCAATAAAGATAAAAATAGATAAAAATGGGGAGAAGAATGAGGTAATCAGCCTATAGTCGATGTGTTCTCTCCATCAGTCTTGAGGTTGAGATTGACTGGTTGAGCACATCGACTCCAGGCAGAGGGACTCATTACCTCGTTAGTCTCCTCATTTTCATTTGTTTTTTATCTTTATTGGACTGAAGAAGCCACTGGCAGGCGAAACGTTTCCTCACTAAAGATTTCCAAATATTGGACAAGTATCTCATTTTTCATGTCAAATTATTTAATATCAACCCACCTCATTCCAAATCACATATTTCTAGACTATTTTTCGATCATGTACCAATATACTCATCGAAGATTTATAACATCGGTATGTATGCTTTTGAGTTTCGTGTACCAGACATGAGACACCAGTGTTCAGAGAGGAAATAGTGACAGGGAATATTAAAAATGTTTATATATTACAGAAACTTTAAGTACCTGCAGACAGCAGCTGTATTTCAGAAGACAGGTGAGCTTCATTTGTCAGTAGGAAGTTTCATTTGTAAGACATAAATGATCTATTAATCACCTATAGTCCTATACCTTACTCTCATGATGAATTAGACAAATGTATAACTTCTGGTGGTCTGGTGGCTAGAGCTCTCGCTTCACACGGCGAGGGTCTGGGTTCGATTCCCAGCCAGGGTAGAAACATTGGGCGTGTTTCTTTACACCGGTTGTCTATATTCACCCATCAGTAAAATGGGTACCTGGGTGTTAGTGGACTGGTGTGGGTCGCATCCTGGGACAAAACTGACCTAATTTGCCCGAAATGCTCAGCATAACAAGGGGCTTTCTATATAGTAGTGTGTCATTGATGTCAACTAGGTCTGTATAGCTTGTACATGTATGTACTTGTAGTAAATAAATATATTATATTAACACAAGGATATAATAGAAATATATACAGCAAATAGTGGAAGATGAGGTAATCAGTCCCTTAGTTTAGAGCAGGTGATGAGCACAGGTGATGAGCACAGGTGATGACACAGGTGATGAGCACAGTATTATAGTGCTCATCACCTGCTCCTAGGGCTAGGCTAAGCGACTGATTACCTCATCTTCCAATATTTGCTGTATACGTATATTTCTATTCTATTCATGTATTATATTGATAAAGCCACTGCATGGCGAAACGTCTACACGTAAAGATACCCACCCAGTTGTTACATACGTGTCTAATTCATGATCTCGGTACTGGACACCACTGATACACAACCTTACGCTGTATTAGAGATGCCTTGATGCTGACAGACGGCAGTTTATCCAAGAAATTGGAACAACTCCATTTCCTAAGACCAAACTTGATTACTTTCCATGTCCCATTATAAAGAATTTTCTGTTTTAGATGAAAGAATGTAAGGTGTCGTGAGATAAGAGAGTATTTGTACATGGATAGATAACCGAGTGTCTTAATAAAGGGGAGCTACGTGTATTAGAAAAGAAAGGCATTTACTGTGCCAAAATGCAGATTCATATTCTTGAAGATTACGAGTCTGCTATAGAGGTAAAGATTCCCAAGAATTTTGTAGAAGAGTGGTTAGGTTAGGCTAGGAAAAATTTGTCAGGAAACAGGACAAGTGTTTCCTGACGCGGGTCTTAGTTATATGATGACCCACCGCTGGAGCTTTTGATCATCTGACCGAATCCTTCTGCTGGCTCACTCCTCCACCCCTTTAAAAAATTATGGTACAAGGGAATCGTAGCTAGCAGTAGACTCTTCAGTTTATATTCAGATTAGCTGCCTCCTGTGTTGCGCAACATAACAGTAGTAAGTGCTAAGAAAGTCAAAAATGTATGTGCAAATGTTTTGTTGTAGATATTATGGATGCTAAATGTGAACATAGAATATATGGATACCGTATATTAACTGGTAGAATAGATGGAATTACGAGAGCAGAGCTGGAGAGGATTCTCAAAGGACCCCAATGGAAATAAGTCACTCTGTCTGACTTTTTGGGTTATCCCAGGTTCTCTACACATATGCTGTTATGTATGATAATCTATGTAAATGTATTTGTGTATACCTGAATAAACTTACTTACTTGTGATAGAACACACAACGTTTCCTAAGAGGTAGAACACACACAGATTTCCATGTGACAGAACTAATTCTCATGTGACAGAACACATAAGGATTCCCATAAGACAAAAGACCCGCCAATTAGCATGAGATAGAACACATTCCTATGTGATGGAATTACCGTGTAAAAGAACAAGAAGGGATTGCCATAAGGGAATTATCATGTAAAAATAACACACTTACTATGTGAAAGAATACACAAGTATTGCCATGTGATAAAGCTCTCAAATATTTCCATGAGATAGAACATAAGAATTGCCATGTGGTATAAAACAAACAAGGATTCTCATGTGACAAAATAGACTCCCATGTGATATAACTAAGATTCCCATGTGATATAACAGAGATTCCCATGTGATATAACAGATTTCCATGTAATATAACAGAGATTTCCATGTGATATAACAGAGATTTCCATGTGATATAATTACCATGTGATGTAACAGATTCCCATGTGATATAACATATTCCCATGTGATATAACAGATTCCCATGTGATATAACAGATTCCCATGTGATATAACAGATTCCCATGTGATATAACAGAGATTCCCATGTGATATAACAGAGATTCCCATGTGATATAACAGATTTCCATGTGATATAGCAGATTCCCATGTGATATAACAGATCCCATGTGACGGAACAGGTTACCATGATTAAAACAGAGATTACCATGTGAAACAATGCCCACCAATTACCTCCTACCACCATATGACACGTCTGCCACATCTGGAATACCCAACAGTTTCTTTGTATTAACATCACAACAAAGTTATATACTGGCCGACTCAGTAGCATCATGTGATAATGCATGCAAATCTGCCACATGACACATACAAGAACCGACGCTATAATGTGAGAAGGACCATGGTGTTACACAGTGCTTGGAGGAAAAACGTTATTCCATCCCCTATAATGTGACAGATGCTGACTATAACTTCTGTTAGATGGCGATTGAAATCTTAAACAGCAGGAAGAATAAAAGTCTCCACTTCGTGAGGGAAACAACTCATAACTAACCAACTGGAAATGTACCTAGAATACACTTCACTAGTCACTGGTTCAGAACAGACCGAAACCTTGTGCACTTTTATTTCCATATTGTGAACTGGAACTAAGGGAATATATGAATGAAAAATAAAGAGTGACTATTAGCCAAGAGATAATGGTTTAGGAATAAAAATCCAAAAGAAAAAATCTTCTTAAGCTTCTCCACAACGTAATTCTGGTATACTTGATAACGTTGTAATACGTTGCAATAGATTAGGTAAGGTTTGTCAGGAAACAGGACAATTGTTTCCTGACGCGGGTCTTAGTCATATGATGACCCGCAGCTGGAGCTTTTGGTCATCTGACCGAGGCCTTTTCCTGGCTTACCTGTCCACCCCTTTAAAAAATTATGGTTATGATTATAACCATTTTTTTTTAATCACCTCTACTTTTCTTTGGTTCCGCAAGACCCATAAGCGTCCTCAATCACACCTCATTACTCCTTCAAAACCTCCCATCATTATAATCGCCTACTAATACTTTCTCAAAAGTTAAAATATCATTATCAAGCTTGGTCTCATATTGATTATTAAAGAAATGTCTTTTTTTGCTCCTTCGAAGCCTCATGATACAACTATACATTTCTTTTTCCAACATTGAAGATTCTGATAACACTGATCTGATCTGGGCTGTCAAAACGTGTTACTTAAGAACAATAACAACGTGTTAAACAAATAACCATCCCTAAACTTGCATACAAAACACTATGGTAATATATATGAAGAACAACCTCACAAAGCATCATTGTAAGATTTATTCCTCCTGTATATATATATATATATATATATATATATATATATATATATATATATATATATATATATATATATATATATAAACAGAAGGAGAAATGAGAACATCAATGCATCACTAAACTTTTTGATGATAAATTTAGGCTGATAGGAATTAAATCTTTGTGAATATATTTTGTTTGATAAAAGTTTATTATAATAATTATAATAAATGCCACCTCAGGATTTTGCTCGATAAACATTTTTATGCATCATTTGTATAATGTTTACCTTAACCATTGTTAGCATATAAAGCCTGTCTTATCTATGTAACTGACAGTGATCACTGAATAATTTATTTGATATGTAAAAAATATTTCAGCACAACCATAGGTGCAGTATGCAAAGAAGAAAACCCGGAGCTTTATCCCAAATATTACACACGAGTGAAGTTAATGATACATTTATAACTGCTGCCAATTCTAAAAAAAAAAAAAATATAAGCTAATGACCACTATATACTTCACATATGGCATTTGTGGCATGTATTTTAAGAGATCTGAAAGTTGATGAAATATAGAAAACTTTAAAGGGAAGAAGATATACTGAACTACAAACGCCTATAATGGTTGAATATTCTAACTGGAATTGTTGGATTAGTATACTGCATGTTAATTATGATAATTTAATATTACTCAACCATTTTAAAGACTGTTTAAACATCAAGAGCAGAGTGTAAACCAAACATTACAAGAGACAGCAAGTTATATGAAAATGAGCGTCCAGTCCCAATAGAGAGGTAAAAAGAAAGTGGAACCCAAAAGTCCAGGTAGAATTCTAATTTTTTTCCCTTTCTGTTTATAATTATATATGATCTAATCAATGTAAATTGTTAATTTTAAACACTAATTTTGGTGATCTGTGTACTGTACTCGTGAAAATCTACTATAATAATAATAATAATAATAATAATAATAATAATAATACTAATAATAATAATAATAATAATAATAATAATACTAATAATAATAATAATAATAATAATAATAATAATAATAATAATAATAATAATAATGTAATATAATATAAAATGAACTTGTATTCCACTCAAAACTTTTGGGTTCAACAACTCTTTAAAACATATAATATAGGCAGACCATTATGAGGACTAGAGTGGTAAATATCAAGGCATTAGCGCGCTTTCCTGACTGCAAAGGCATCAAAGGGGATATTAACCTCGACTGCGCGCTAAATCCATGCATTTATAAAAGCAAAATGAGCACCCACAATACATCATGCACAATAGATGTTAGAAAGGAAGTCTATCCAGTAGGCCAGCCATACTGGTTTAAATGTAAGGTAAATAGGAATTACGAACACTTCAAAGAAACTTCGTAAGATTATCATGACTCTTATGAAACTTCTTATATATGTTCTCATGTCTTATAACAATTGCTTTCTTCTTAAAAGAAGAAACAAACAATACCAGTACAATACAAACCCTTTGGCAAGGATTTAGGAAGAAGAATTTTTTAAAAATACGGGTTAAATTTAGTATATGGATTTTTTTTAAACGTGTGGATTATACAATTTGAAAACGTACAATACTATCAAAGTTTATATTACTTAGCTATTCCTTAAATTGTAATTTAAAAAATTCTCCCAAGTGAAGGGTTTGATCTGTATAGCAGTAATGTACATAAAATAAATATCATGACCACACAAAAAATGTATTTCAAATCACACAGCATTGCTTGGGAAGGTTGATGGTTAATCAACAGCTGTACTAGGCTATTATAACAAGAAAATTAAATGCCACAATTGAGTATTTGAAAATAGCATTAAAAGTTGTATTTTCTATGGTCATTACATAATAGCAATTAAACCACCATCCCTAATCCAAGATTCTGTACACAGTACAATTTAGGATGTAGTCTTTATTTAAGTATTTTTTATGTAACATGTCTCACCCAACGCTTGTTCCTGCTCAATAATCTGCTTAAAAGCATTGAAAACAACTGTTGCAGAATGTGTCAAGTGCCAGTGCCACTTACGGTTCCAGACAAACCATCATAACAGTCACTTATTTAATGTTTTCAATTATTATGGCAAAATAAAATGTTACATAGAGTATACCAATGTATTCCTCTGCAAGATCACCTTTGAAGAGGGTTGGTGAACTTAATGCTACTGAAGGACACTGTACCCAAGATATTGCAACAACCCCTTCGCTTCCCTGCATCGAACCTCATTACCCATCATTGTTTACATCCATCATGTTTAGTGACTGACTACAATTGTTTACTAGATTAGACTTTGCTTAGTCTTCAACCCACCTATAAATTATAGACTAAGAATAGTAAGAATATCGCCATAAGAGAATGTGAGGGTCAAAGAAAAACATATTTTGGGGTAAGTAATTTTGCTAAAAAAAACAGTCGCGATTTTCATTGACACTGCTTTTACATTCGCCATATTTTAGCTATGAAAAAGACACATACACAAAAGCGCATCTAAGTCATTAGACTGAAGACAGCTTGACTTTAGAATAGAATTAGAAAAAAAAGAGCGAAATGGTAATCAAAGAAATCTTCCTCAATCCAGAACTTTTAATATCCAGTACAGTGAGGAGAAGAGATTCTTTGCAGTATTCACAAAACATTGTATATAAAAATTTGCAATGGTTAAACTAGTTACCAAGAAGTGTCGGCATGAGAGGAAGAATATATTAACTAGTATAGAGTTACAGCTCAATGAATTGTGAATGTAAACAGCAGAGAAATAGTATTATAGTTACAGTTCATTGATAAGTGAATGCCAAAAAAAAAAAAACATTGATAATTCACAGTCATACACTTGATTATTGGTCAGTCTAAATATCTAATGTTTTCATGAACCACAAAACCAAATATTGAACCGGAAATGTGGCGGCACCTTAACAAATAGCATTTATAGAACAAGGTAAAATAAATAGTTGCAAGCTCCTCCACACTATGTATTGTGCGCCACAAGAATAGCAGAGGTAATATGAATACAGGAAAAAAATATGCATTTCTGAAAAACAGATATTTACCAATTTTATTGCTTCCCTTTGTTATAACTTCTTTAAATTCTGTAATATCTTAGTAGAAATTAAATGTATGAAGTCATTAAAGCCAGTGGCAGCTATTTGGCTAGTTCATCCAATCACCAGTTTTATATATATATATATATATATATATATATATATATATATATATATATATATATATATATATATATATATATATATATATATATATATATATATATATATATATACGAACGATCAGCGATACAAGGCAACCTCGAAGTGGGGAGAATGATGATGTTGGTCGAGGCCTTTATTGTTGCAAAAGCAACATTTCTTAAGGAGCAATGCATTGAGAAAACTAAAATGCCGTAAAAGAGGCCAAGCAGTTGTGACCGCAGATACAGCCCAGCCAGGAGAAGCAGAAGCCAACCGCTCTGGGACCCGCCGAGCGGCGGCGACACCGTGTGTCAGGTGTAGTGGAAAGTATTTTAAGAAAATTGGCGACAGATAAGCCTATAAGCATCGCAAACATGTTACTTCACGGTAGAATGTAATCGTATAACCCAGGGGTTCTTAACCCGGGGTAGCCATACCCCATGGGGATATGGGAACCAAATAATAGGGGTATGAGACTCGATCTCTGAACAGTTTGTCCTTTTTCTGCAAATTAATGATAAAATCCTTATGATTTTCTTTCAGCTGTTCTGTTCCTAGTTATCTATATGTAAACTAAAACCAAACTATTGATATCTTTTAAAGTCATACTGGTACCTAATAGGACTGGTGGTGATAATGTTTACCACAGTCTAGTGAAGGGTTATGGGGACATATTGAACAATCCACTGGGGGTCTATAATCGTAAAAAGGTTACGAACCCATAATTATAGTGCTACTGAATGTCCTTCCGTTTTGATTAAAAGAGCAATAGGCAGTATTATTGTGTTTATGGAACCGTTCAAACCAACATTGCTATGTTCTGGGGTGTTCCTTTATACGTATATAAATACTGAAACTCGTACACTCACCACAATTGACTAGTAATTGCTTATTTCCTTAAATCATAGTAGATCTACAATTTTTTTGATAATCAAATGACACTTATGTCAGGCCTTGATATATGCTTGGAGCAATAAGTGTATTGAACCTTAGGCAATGGGAGGTATATCCCACAGGAAACCAAAAAATTGAAGAATGATAGTCTGTATTTTTCGACCTCCATCTTAGGTCCTCTTTCAGAATACAAAGCCATGAACGAACGAACAGACCTCTCAGATAAGGAGAAAGCGAGGAAGTGGGGATAGGCGAAGAATATCGAGGAAGAGAAGTGTCTTCATTGGTAGAAACAGAAGCAGGGCTTAACCCAGCAGGAGAGCACTTGATGACGATGATTAGGGTAACCCCAGTCAGTAGGTAACTTACTCTTAAGTAAGGAGAGAATGGGAAGTACGAACATAGCTCCGGAATGGCGTGTTTTCAGTCATAGAAACAGAGCCACGTCTTAACTCAGCAGCGGAGAGTTTGATGGTGAAAAGCAGCAGCATTCAGGCTGGAGACAACTATTGGTTACAGTTCAGTAGTTCAGTTTACTGTCTTAGATGAATGACCCACTCTTAAAATTTTTAAATTTATGTTTGGTAAGTACGTGAGGTGTGGATAATCGTCGAAGTCTTCAGATGAATTGTTTCACAAAATGTTGGACTTGTGGTGAAAAGTTGTATGGAGAAACGTAGGCGAATTGGACACTTCCATCGCAAAGTCGAGGCTAGAATTCTCTGGCGAACATGACGTTTTTTGTTCGTAGGTGTAGTGAAGAATCGTAGGGTTTTCCAGGTGTTTCCGGGGGTGTGGTCGTCGACTTCAATTTATCATTCAGAGTTGTAAGTTCCTTGATTTTCAGGTGGAGTTGTAGTGGAGTTGGTGGCATGCTGGACAGGCGGAGTGGCTTAGGCAACTGGTAGGTTTGGAGTTGCTTGGGTAGCTGGTGGGTCAGGAGTGGATTGGGAGGCTGTGGTTAGAGGTTCTGATGGGTCGGTGATGCCTCCTACGTTGGAGATATTCAGTATTTCTCCTGATGGCGCAATGTCAGGAAAATTGAAGCTGGGAATGTTGTTGAGGCGGAAGAGTTCATTTTTGTGGATTTGAAAGTTCCAGAGGAAGGTGGCGTTCCTCATGTGGCGTACCTCATGTTCTTGGTGGGTACGCCATCTGAGAGTGTTGGAAGTGTTGTTAGTAGAGACAGGTTGTGTTACTTTAAGAATATTCATGGTGTTAGTCTGGAGTCGAGTGATGCCAGCATAGGTTGGGGGTCTGGGTAGAGTTGAGCTTCTTTTAGTCCTCGTTCTTTTTCTAGTTTACGATTTCTTTCCTATTTGGGCACCTGGCTGCAAGAGTGTGGTGGTCACTCTTGCAGTTGAGACATTTCAGAAGAGAGGTTGAAGTGGTCTTTGTGTGATCATTGCAGCAGTTAGTACAATATTTCTTCTCCTTCACTGGGCAGTCATTGACGAGTTGTTTGTAGGAGTTGCAGTTCTCCCTGGCTTCATGTTCCTAGGATTCACGTGGTAGTAGGAGATTGTCAGTCCATAGTTAAGCCTCTGGGAGGTCATGGAGACCTCAGTGAAACTGATTTTGAGCATCGATGTGGAGAACGCACAGGTATTTATATGGGTAGAGTAGAGGCGGAGCTTCTTGGAGTCATCGGGTTACTTTGATAACTCCTAAGGTTGGAATTGAACTTCTCGTAGAGACGTGACTTCTCTTATTAGCTTGTTCTTACATAATAAATGTTGTAGTTTCTGGGGAGCACTGTATTGGGCCTGCTATCAGGTGCTAGGTGATGTTTGATTAAATTTGGTGCTAGGATGTGTTTCTTTAGTGCATATTTGGTTATCACACTCTACTTGAAATTCCCTTTCATAAAGTTAGGAATGGATTCGATTAGTGTTGCTTCATTTGATTTCCTTTGTATGGGTTTTCTATTTTATAGATGATGCTGGTTGCATCCCAATGGATTGTGTGGTGTGATTTTGTAGTGTTGAGACAGTGCAGGTACGGTCAAGAAAGCTCTGCAATGGTTCAATACATCAAGAATTCACGCCACACAATCCACCGGGACGCCATCAACATCATCTACAAAATGGAAGATCCACACAGACGTCAAACAGATGAAGCAACACTAACTGAAACCAAACCTAACTCGCATTTCAAAAAGGAATTTCAGATCGGATGTAAATCTACACTAAAGAAACATATCCGGCATCAAATCCAGTCATGCGTCACACTGATGCCAGATAAAAGTACAGGATAAGGCTGCACCGTTACTGTATTCTTTGAGAAAATTGTTGATACGTCACGAAAACTCGGTGAAATTGCGTACTAATGTATCACGATTTTTATGTAATTTTGTTGATCGTACGCACACACATAAACACACACACACAAACACGTATATGTGTGGTTGCAGGGCCTGAGTCTTAGCTCCTGGCCCCACCTCTTCCCTGACCTCTTCTTAAAGCTATGTATGATTTATGTGTCTGCCATTCCACTGTACAGGTCTTTTCACTTCCTGAAGAAATACTTTCTCACATCCCTGTGATTCATCTGTGTTTTTTTTTTAACCTCCAGCAGTGCCCTTGTGTTCCTGTTTCCCTCCTCTCGAGCGGTTTCTCCCACTCCATCCCATCAATTCCTCTCAGTATTTTCTACGTCTTTATCATATCACCACTAGTCTTTCTGCCCTCTAATGTAATCACGTTTAGCTCCCTTAATCTCTCCTCATTGACCTTATCCTCCAGCTCCGGGAGTCTCGTTTTCTCTAGTTTCTTGACATGACCAAGAGGGAAGTTCCATGTTGATGTTGCATACTTCAACATGGGAGTGACCCATGTTGTATATAGAGTGTGTGTGTGTGTGTGTGTGTGTGTGTGTGTGCACAAAATTTTTTCTCTTCCGTTATCTATGTATAATTACAGTCAAGTATTTTACAGTGGTTTCTTACCATACATATTTTTTTTTGCCCTGAAAACGAAGCCTAACAAATTTTAGTTTTGTTTAAATAAGAATGTGGGGGTAAAAACACATGCACAACACCTGGGAGACGTTAAGAGAGAGGTCAGGTGAACCTGGGAGAGATCAAGTGAAGCCAAGAGAGGTCAGGTGAAACTGAGAGAGGTCAGGTGAAGCCGAGAGAGGTCAGGTGAAGCCGAGAGAGGTCAGGTGAAGCCGAGAAAGAGCAGGTGAACCCGAGAAAGGTCAGGTGAAGCAAAAAGAGGTCAGGTCAAACTGGAGTAATGTGTGTAAAAAAAAGGGACGCAGTACAGTTAATAGCATTTTATTGTTAAGGCGTTTCGTCACCAGGTACCATCATTTCACACAGAACATGACATGGGTATTTATAGGGACTGGAGAGAGATCTGAGGTGAGAGACTGTGGTCATGAAGTCACTTACAAGGTAATCATCCGAATAAGTGAGGTTGGGTGAACGGATATTGAGATAATAAAGCCTTTCTAAAACTTCTGAGATTGTGAATGATCCTGAGTTTTGAAGAATGAGACACTTGTGTAACATTTGGGAATCTTTAGTGGGGAAACGTGTTTCCAGCCAGTGGCTTCTTCAGTCCAATACGGAGAAGAACGGAGAAAGATGAGGAGGAGTTTGAGGTAATCAGTCACTCACCCTGGAGTCGATGTGTTCAGTCTTGAGAAGAGTACACATCGATTCCAGACTGAGGGACTGATTACCTCAAACTCTTCCTCATCTTTATCCGTTCTTCTCCGTATTGGACTGAAGAAAACACTGACTGGCGAAACGTTTCCTCATTAAAAATTGCCAAATGTTGCACAAGTGTCTTATTCTTCAATTTACCGAGTTTCTAAACCATTTACATAACATCCTGAGTTTTGATTAATGGTATTCGTTGTGGCTGTGACTGTGGATCCTACACAATCTGCTGCGACTATCACTTTCTTTGATAAGTCTTGCCTCTGTGAAGTTCGTAAAACGGTTCTCAGTGTTTAATATGTTCTTTGACTTAGGTCTGGAGGTTCCACCAACGTAAATCTTGTCACAGCCTCCACATGGTATTAATATAGAAACCGTCAGTAGTATTCATTGACTTCCTTTTCTTGACTAAGTCTATACAGTCTTAGATGAAATGTTGGGGACCTTGAAATTGACTATAGTTAAAGTATTGAAGGGGTTGTCGGTTTTGTTGACGGGAAGTACAGTGTATCTGCTAGATGAGGTGTTAGAACTAGAATCATACTTTATCCTCTAGGCTTTCTTCTTGCAGTCGATGATGAATTATTATGGGTAGAGAAGCTCGGTGAAACTTTACTGATGTAATAACATTCTCCCACGAGAGAAGTGGGAAGATGATGTGAATAATTGAGTAGGTCATTTATATTTGCTGATCGGTGTAATGTGTTACGTAGCGGGGCCGTAATGTCTCCTGAGTGCAGTCTTTATGCGGTAAAATAATCTTCACGAGTACACCAGAGATGTTGAATTCCCAGAGTTTTGCACAACTGTTTTAATAGTTCTATTATGTCTACCTCTAAACAATGTTGCCTCAGGTTATCCTCTTCAATTAACCTGCCTGTATTTATAGATACAAGGTGTAAGTCAGTCACGTCTGAAACGCTGGAGTGACTTTATTTACCGACAGAAAGACTGTTACTAAAGTTATGACATGAAACTTCGCCTGACTGACGTACCCACCACAGGCCATCACACTACTGTTCCACAAAGTTAAGAATAATTTAGACTTGTCCTTACCCAGCAAGGACATGTGTATCAGCTGCAACTGTTTGTTACGGTGGGCGAGAAATGAGCAGTATGTTGGGGTGGCCGAGGCTCACGCATCAGTGCCGTTTTTAACACAACTATGTAAGGAGAATCTCGAGGCAGAAAACATTTTACCAGCCATTCCCAACAACTTAACG
Source organism: Cherax destructor (assembly GCA_009830355.1). Taxonomy (NCBI): domain Eukaryota; kingdom Metazoa; phylum Arthropoda; class Malacostraca; order Decapoda; family Parastacidae; genus Cherax; species Cherax destructor. Next base: position 163,826 of record WNWK01001424.1, read on the forward strand.
TGTGTATACTATGAACATTCACACTATCCTTAACATCAACATCTGAAGCCTACAATACGATTTACGATCAAGGAGGAAAACAATAACCATCTCCCATTCCCAGATGACCTCTTAAACACAGACAACATATTAACCTTTAAAATATATACAGAAAACCAAGCAATAAGGATGACCTTATACATTTAAATTCACACCATGACACCCAGATCTAAAAGAAGCATAACTAATAATGATTTGGTTCTGAGAACACACAGGATTAGCAGCCCACACTACCCCAAACAGTGTTTCATACTAGGATGCAACATCTCTAGAGCTAATAACCCCAATGTAGCAACGAGCTCCACTGCCACCATTAAGGATTTGATTAAAAAATAAGCAAACCAGAGCCGTCGTGACTGGAGCCAGTGATAACAGTAACCCCTGCAGGGGATATGATAGAGAATAATATAATGAATAACGAATTAAGAAACATACGTACACATACAGTCGAAACAATGAAAGCAACGCATGTATAATACATTGAAGCACATGCGAGCATATCATGAAATGGGACGAAGCTTGTCTAGTAATAAAAGAAGACAACGTACAGAGGTACCGTTGGTTAGAGGCAGCCGTGCGCATCTCAGGAATATTTAGCATCTCTAATATACTCGTGAATATTAGTGATTTACTTCAACAAGATGCTGCACTATATTGCCACCTGAAATGGCCTCTCTCCACTCCACCTGACCCTATTTACAGTCAAGTCTGTACAGGATTGACAAAGCTCCTAATGGACAGATTTTTTCCTTAATAAATGTTCTGAGTGTTGCACATGTGTCTTTATTCCACGGACTGTTGGTATACATAGACCTTTAACTTTTATTAAATATGGAAATGGCTTTTGATTTTTTTTTAAATATGGTTACATACTAGATGCACGGATCACCAGTCTGACACGTTCAGGATCACCAGTCTGACACGTTCAGGATCACCAGTCTGACACGTTCAGGATCACCAGTCTGACACGTTCACGGATCACCAGTCTGACACGTTCAGGATCACCAGTCTGACACGTTCACGGATCACCAGTCTGACGTTCACGGATCACCAGTCTGACACGTTACGGATCACCAGTCTGACACGTTCACGGATCACCAGTCTGACACGTTCACGGATCACCAGTCTGACACGTTCACGGATCACCAGTCTGACACGTTCACGGATCACCAGTCTGACACGTTCACGGATCACCAGTCTGACACGTTCACGGATCACCAGTCTGACACGTTCACGGATCACCAGTCTGACACGTTCACGGATCACTGGCTTTACACACGTACATGTATTACCTCGTTTACACACGTGACAATAACTATTAATCACGCACACGATTATGTATAAAACAGTACTTGAACCATACTGGTACATGACATGATCGGAGCCTAAGTACAAAAAAGCAATTACATTTTTCTCACCTACATAAAATTTAAATACGTTTAACTAAGATATAATGAAAAATAACTCATAGATTTTAATGACAATAAGGTTTAAGAACAACAGTATCATAAAATACAATATCTGATCCAATACACAGTCCAGGACGTACGGAAATAGAGTTCATATTGTCCTTAACTCTAACAACAATAAGAATAATAAAACGGAAAGGTGTACACGATATGAAAATATTCAGGGCTTCAGTCGCAAGGAAAATGGGGGGAAATAAACCACTACCATGGGTATCATGAGTCACGAAATCGTAATAATACGATTGCAAAAAAACCTAACCAAATTAAACCAAATTGTCCTGGAGTTTTATGACCCACTCACCATGGGTTTAAGCTCAACACGTTCCTTGGTTTATCATAGGTATTCCCGGTTAGAGGTCTATATCTACTTTCTCCAGATGGTTGGCAGTTCTTTTTGTTTACGTCTCTGGATAAAATGCCTGGATCTTCCTCCGTAAGTTCTTGGAACTATACTGTGTCCACCGCCCCTCCCGGACATGGACATAAGAATGTAAGAACAGAGGAACACTGCAGTAAACTTACTGAATTAAACTATGCATGTTCTTCCCACACAGGATAACTCAATAAAGCCATGTCAGTAGACTATTTGCTTTATTTTCCTTTTGGATTCTTTAATCCTCTACACTAAAATGCATCTCACAGCGGTCAAGTAACACTCGGGTACCTACTTACAGCGGTCGAGTAACACTCGGGTACCTACTTACTGCTAGATGAACAGGAACACAAGGTTTTCACTTGTCCGGGAATCGAACCCCGGTCTCTTCAGTGTGTGACCTGAAAGCTAGCCAGCTGCCCGGTGACACTACCTGGCAGTTTGCTCCACTCATCAACAAGTCTATTGTTAAACCAGTACTTTCCTCAAAAAATAAATAAGATCCAAAATTGGTGAACAGAAGGCTAAAATATCTTTTGTGGGAGAAGACAAAAGTTTTCAGGCGCATCAGTAAAAGGGAAGAATTATTTTATGAAATAAAATACTTATGTTAAAAAGAGATAAAGTGAATCGTAGAAAAGCTAAACGAGACTACAAAATTCTAAGTTGACAAGGACTCAAAACATATACAAAAAGACTCTTCCTAATAAACTGAACATAGAGAAAAGCTAAGTCATTGAAAACTAACTCTGTGAACAGCTCAATGATAAATGAGAAAAATATTTGCTCGGGTTTGAACAATTGTTTCCTGTCGGTTGCTACGCAAGATACAAACGGAATCCAATTAATTTTATTAATGGGGTTACCGAAGAAATTGATTACGCAGTATCACAGTCTCTAGAGTCTTGGTTTTTAAACCAGTTACCCAATTAAGTTCTCGAGTTCTGACGAGCTGTTTTCAGGAAATCTTAAAAAAATCCAAGAATTAACTTAGCGAACTGCCAACTTTTCAGTATATCACTACAAACACGTATCGTACCCGATACCTGTTTGTAGTGATATCTGTTTGTAGTGATACCTGTTTGTAGGGATACCTGTTTGTAGTGATGCCTGTTTGTAGTGATGCTTGTTTGTACTGATACTTGTTTGTAGTGATACCTATTTGTAATGTGATTCCTGGCTATCAAACAAGAAATAGGTTCCTACCACTGAACAACCAACCACTCACACTGACGTCAATAACAGCCAGGTTATTAAAACCAATAATAGTGGATATAACTAGAAGCCCCCTAACGATCATAATTTAATTAAGAAGTTGCAACAGAGATTCACATGAGTCCATGCAATAATCTGAAGGCCCATAGGATGCATAAAACTTCAGGCCAGCCACAAGTGGCGTTCCACAAGGCCTTTGGCCCTTTTCTTGCTCATAATTTACACAAATGACGTTGAAGGAATTAAAAGAAACATGAATAAATTAGACAAAAATAGGCCGAATAATGAATTTGGAAGAAAATACAGTAGAATTTCAGACTGCTTTGAACAAACTGTGATCGAGGAACAGCAGATGCGATTCAGCGTAGAAAAATGTGAAGTCCTAATTCTTGGGAATGAAAACAGCTCTAACACTTACAAACTGAATGATGCAGAAAGTGATTATATCGGATGTAATAACGATTTAGAAGTTGTTGTTAGCAGAAAGTCCAAGATACCAGTGATTAAATATCCTTAATAAGGCCAACGGACTCATTGAATTTGTATCTAGAAGTATAGGTAACTAAACTTCAAAGGTAATTCTACCGATATATCATTAGAAAGGCCGCAGTTTATATTATGCTTTGGTCTTCATACTACAGAATGGATATTAATGCATTAGATAATTTACATAGAAGGATTACGCACATAAACTACTGTACAAGGAATCCTTTCGTATGAAGATAGACTGAGATCCGATTTGCCTTCCCGGTGGGACGTGGGAGACAAATGTGTTTCCTGTCTATGAAACAGGTGACAAAGGTCATTCCATCAAATTACCTCCCAGTCATCTTAACACCATTAGTGGGAAAATTATTAGGATCAATAATATCAAGTATAATTAAAAGCCACTTTGATGAGCATAATTTGATTAATGTATCTCAATACGGATGTACAAGAGGCCAATCATGCCTAACAAATCTATTGATTTTCTTTAGTAAAACATTTGAGGCGGTCGACCATGAAAAAGATAATGTTTTCTGCAGAGATTTCGGTAAGTTTTTTGATGTAGTCTTATACCAGACTTAAAAAAAGTGGCAGCACATGGCACAGTGAAAAATGTCTTATGAATAGAGGGATAGTTGACAAACAGGCAGCAAAGTGTCTGTGAAAATGAAGTAAAATCAGAATGGGGATCGGTCACAAGCGATCTTCCCCAAGGAACAGTTTTAGGCCCCACGTTGTTCACAATTTAAATAAATGACCTTAACAAGTGAATAGTGGCATAAGTAAATTCTCTGACGCCCCACAAATAGGCAGAGTAATAGATGCAGTGTAGTTAGTTGACCTGTGTCTAGTAACGACCTTCCTAGCTCACTCTTTGTGCTTGTTTTACTGAGGTGGTAAGGATGGCTTCTCTGAACTATGAGCAACTGTTGTCAATAGGTTAAGGCTGCACCGGAGGAGGTTAGAAAGGAGATTAATGATCTGGAGATTGTAGAGGAGCTTAGAGCCAATGACCACAAACACTTTACATTTAACATTAAATGAGAGAATGATTGAGAAAAATAATGCAGTGAGGGGTCCCAGATTTTTGTTCCGCAGATTACATTGGCCTTAGAGAACACTTATCATGTAGAAAAAATAGTATAAAATACTGACACGATGGAGGAAATAAGACACGAAAATGCAGTATAATGTGCTCCTTTACTGACAACGTTTCGCCCTCACAGTGAGCGTTTTCAAGTCACAAACAGAAAAAACCTGGATGACCATAAACTATACAACGAGCGCAGTGAGGGGCGGACTCAAGTTAGGTTTGTTACAGCTTAAATCTTAGGCAGCTTAAAACGGAAGACAATTTTATGATGCCAATAGGTCTACGGGTATAGCTTGGGCCAGTAGGCCTACTATAGAGCTTCATTTTGATGCTATGTGGGAAACCGATCTAGAAGCTTCATGGCAAGAGGTTGACTTGGAATTTGGTGTTGGAAAGAGTACTGAAGGTGTATATAATAGAGTCCTCTGTGAAGACAGACATTTAAAATTAAATGGGGAGATAAGAATTTATATAAAATCTGTCATCTCGCACATTGTCAAACGTGGAAACCGAAGCCCTCAGTTTAAGACTCAAATTTGCCAGAGGTTTACCAAAAATCACAACAAGACTTCAACAGCATCGCTAAAAACTACAGACAACAAAATTCATTTTCCAGAATTACTATCGTCAAGGAATCATTACTGGATCCCTCTCCACAAACAGCTTTTTAGTCTTACCTCGACCATACATCATTACCCTCAAAGCTCTAGCAGAAGATACTGACATCAGAGTCACCACTGCTGACAATGATGGTGGTGATATCGTTATCTTAAACACTATCAACTACAGATCAAAAATGCTTAATCTTCGAGCATCTCACAACTAATTACATGAACATACTAACCAAAACTTTCTTACGCCACATCCTAAGCAACTCTGAACATGGGGAAGAAAATTCTCCATACTCTTCCTAGCAACCCCAGACCTGACACAATGTACGGCTTACCCAAAAATCCACAAAAATAATTCTCTGGAGACCATCACATCTGGAATTGGCAGTGTTCTCCACAAATCGTAAGGAATTCTAGCCAAACACCTGACAAAACTGTTGGGCATCAACAGACAGGGACATCTAAAACACACTGGTAACCTCAACTTCATCGGCAATATTAACATCAGAAACAAGAAACTCTCCAGCCTATACCTGACATCCTTATTTAGTACAGAACCCACAGCACAAGTCATCGATCTCCTGCGCTGGAAAACTGAGGACTTCCCAGACTTCTTAGTTTCATCATGCGACTTCGAAATCCTCACTGACTTATATGATGATTTTAACAGTTTCTCTTTGGAAAATTCTTTCTTTCAACAGCTTTTTGGAATATCTATGGGTTCTGCACAATACTTATTGTGCTGAAACCAAGAGGTTTTCCTCCATTATCCCCTCCTCTGTCACCTGGCTTCATTATATTGACAACAAACTCTTCATTACACACAAATGATTCAATGTCCCTTCACTCCAACATAACCTCCTCGAGGAGGAAGTCGACGGCTCTCCCTTTTCTTGATGTTCTACTTTGTAAGTCTGATCACGAACTACATCTCAAAGCCTACCGAAAGCTCACAAACCAACACAGCTTCCCAACTTCTACTTGCACTATGACTAAAAGTGACGTAATCATGGGCTTCTTTCTACTTGGTCTCCGTATCTACAACGGTGACATTTTCTGAAAAAATGCTCTTTCCTTGAATAAATATTTTCTGAACTTAGGTATCCTCGTCATTTCATCAGAAACTGCAGACAACATCTTCAACTCACCTAGACGAGACACCTCAATAGAACATTCATAGTACCTCCTAACACCTCTATTTTTAAAGTCATCTCCAGCATTTTCTCAAACACCAAATTCAAAGTAGCCATTACAGCCTTCATTACGATCAAGCGCATCAGTAAGGGACACAACCAAAAAGTCCAAACCACGGCAGGGGTATACAAAATACCTTGCAACGAATGTGACGAAATAAACATTCGCATTTCTGAACACCTATACGCCTGAAGAACGACCCCCTGTGTTACACACAAACTTCCATAACCACTATCAGTTACAAGAACGCACGACTTTGTCAAAGAAGACACACAGATACGCAGAATCCTGGAAATGTCACAAAATTTCAACCAGAACAATGGCTTCTACAACTCACCTGAGCTTCTAGATCAGTTTCCCAAATAGCAACAAAATGGAGCATTACAGTAAGCCTACTGGCCCATGTGAACTGATAAAGCTCCTGGTGGATGAAACGTTTTCATAATAAAATACCATAACCCTCATTGTGTCTTATTTACGTACTGTTGGTATGCTCTACCATTATATTACCATGCTCAGCGGCTCCTCAAATCCATCCATACTCAATCAAATATTAGTCTTCCATTCTTAAGCTACCTAAGATTTAAGGTTTGACACACTAACCAGATTCTGCACCTCAAAACTATCCCTATGCTCATCCAGTTTTTCGTTTGTGACATGGGCGAAACGTTGTCAATAAAAGATTATTATATTGCATTTGTTTTTGTTTTTTCTGAGGGGAGATATTACTGAGGTATACAAGTGGAAGACAGGTATAATGCAGATTTATATAGGACGCAGGAAAAAAAATCGAAATACTTTCAAAATTAATAAATTCTGATTTAGAATGGATATAGGAAAGAAAAGTTTGATTTGAGGAGAAGCTGTATAGCATGGACCAGTAGGCCAACTGCAGTGCTCCTCTATTCTTATGCTATTATGTTACTAATTCTTAAGAATGCGCTTACCTTTCACCTCTCACACTCCTTACCATCGTTCTCTTGCGCCGCTGTTTTCGACGTCCTTTATTATTGTTGGAACACAAACATTTTGCAGTTTCCACATAGTATTTCATCTTGAATTTAGTTTCTTTCATCTTATCAGTGACCAGAAATTTTTATCATCGTCCTCTTTGTTCCTTTGAAGAATGCTACGAATCCGCTTCCCCCCCCCCTCTCAGAAGAAAGTATTGATCTCCACCTGATGACAAAGTTACTCCAGAGAAAACATCGTTGAGGTAACTTCACCGAGAACACACTAGGCAGGTGTAAACAAGGAGCAGAGAGGGAGAGATTTCATCCACAAGAAAGGTCTCTTGATATCGTGACCCTTACTTGCACCTTTCTCAGGGGTCATATTAATGGTCTATGCCTCCTATGTTCTCGGGAGGTTGGTTCATACGGTTCCAGGCTCATCACAACCTTTCAGCCCAGCAACAATAGTTTCAGATTATCCTTTTATATTATTCCCAAATTCGTTTGATCTCTTAAATGAACACCTCTGATAAGATGATGGGGTATCCCGTCTGCCACAGTGTAAGGTTAAGAGAAGGTTGATATGCAGTCGTTAATAAACTCTAGGTGAGGCAAGCTTGCCTTCACAGAATCATATAATAAATGAAATAGTGTATTTTCAATTCGTGTTGTGCATACAGATTTTTTGTTGCCGAGTTATTGCAAAAAAATTAATATAATTTGGGAACATTTGGCAGAACGGTCATTGACAATTAGGCAAACTCTATTAAGAAACATATATAAACACATATTATGTATATATATATATATATATATATATATATATATATATATATATATATATATATATATATATATATATATATATAACACTATCCTGCTTACACAATTGACAGTAAGTGATCAGAAATTAAATTACAATTACTGTATTCTATGAATGATGCATAAATATTACTCTTTCAAAGTGTTATGAAAAATACGTTTGTTCCAGAAACAGCAAAAGTAATAATGTTTTGAGATGTTGATGTCATTTGAGTGTGGACACATTACAAACATTATAATGTTTAAGTTCTAGCTAGTAGACTTCCTTGTTACTGCAAACATTATTTAGAGGATAAAAAAGTAAATTGTAACCTGGCTTTTTCACATATCGTGTATGACTCCTCCTTTATTATATATATATATATTTGGTTCACTTACATGGATATTTTTCTTAATTAGTTATATCAATATACTGTATTATATACATCAACAACGTAAAGATGTTATTTATATATATATGCAAACTAGACTTTTCATTAAAACAACATTATACTGAGGCTATAAAATAACATCCATTCCTAACGTTTTCCAAATACAAATGCTGTGTATTTATTGCTGTGTGCGTGATCTAGTAGCTAACTTAGGAGATCTTAGATATAACGTGAACTTTGCGGAAATCATTGTCGTGACTGGGCTAGGAGTAATGCTGGGTAGAAAGCCAAAAAGAAACAGCGTCTCTGCTTGACAGTCATAATTTACAGGAGCTAAAAAAGTAGTGCATGGACAAGCAATCACCATCTGAAGAAAATTTATAAACTCTATTGGGTATCTGCAAGGATTTTAATCCCATATCTGCATCCTGCGCTGACGATCGAGAGCCTGACTGTGAGCGTCGATAAGTCTCGCTATCAGCTGACGGAGGTTCGAGATTCCATTATGCTCGCATTACACTACCCAACACAGGATTAGCGCTACACTTATAAATGTAAACATATGATCCAGACGTCAGCACCTATGCACAATGTAGCACTGTATGTCACCTTCATCAGCTCCCCTCTTAACGACGGTCGGATTTAGCTCTTTTATTAGTGAATATATTATCTTTATATCTGTTCAGAAATACACTTTATGCCACTAACTTTGGGATGAACGCTCGCTGGGTCATCACGCTCAGGAATACAAATTGGTAGTAAAACGATACACAAATAGCCTCACACGGTATTGTGTCTTTGTTTTTCTTGGTAGTAAAGCACGTTCGGTGCTAGTGAATCTGGAAGCAGGAGCAACAAAACAAGAAGATACATTCACTATGACGGCTCCCAGCCCAGTCATTTCTAAAGCCTATACTGAGCTGCAGTTAGTCGACGAGCAAAGTTTTGAGGAATGATGGCGGCGGTGGATACGGTGGTGTCTAGGGCATGAATATCACAGATTACAATCTTCAGCAACCATCGTCATCCTCTTGCCATCATCTCTCAAACTTTTTTTTTAGCTAGTAGATGAAATCTCAAAAATAATATAGAAAGTGATGGGAATTCCATCAGTATCTTAACACTGACACGACTACAGCATTGCAAATACACTACTGATAAAATGAAAACGTTTCAAGGCAAGAGCATGTGTATGTCGCTTTAAAAGCCAGAAATAAAATGAAAATCTTTGCAAGGCGATATAGTCTAGTAAATAATATAGAATAGCTGTCCATCAAAACTATCCAGATGCTCAAAATGTTTAACCAAGATACGTCTAAATTGAAACTATCAGGACAAAAGCAGCTAAAAGGAAGTGACTGAATAGAAATAAATGATGCATGAATTATACCAAACACACCTTCATAACAATATTAGCCAAAAATTGTTGGATCCAGAATGTAAGTTAGATCCAGAAAGGTAGGTAAAAAGAGAATGTTCTTCATTAAAACAAATTCTGTTCTTGTTCATATGTAAAAAATAAAGCACACACACTTACAAGGAGTATTTTAAATTAATTTCAAATTGCGTGTACGATATCTTCTTGCATGACATTCCAAATATCTGGTTTCAGATGTTTTAAAAGTAAATCAGAGTGTCGGACTAGGGGGGAGAAAAGACAGTTGTTTGATATTCTCTAACACACTAGACAGTGAAGAATATTTAAACAAGAGTTGTGTAGTACAGTTGTGTGTACGTGTGTGTCTAGTTTGTGTGTGTGTGTTCTCGCCTTGTTTGTGTGTGTGTGTTCTCGCCTTGTTTGTGTGTGTGTGAGTGTTAGAGAGAGAAAGGGAGAGTGCGTGTGTGTGTGTGTGTAGTGTGTGCGCGCACGCGCGTGTGTGCTTGTGAGTGCGTGCACGCGCACAAGAACAGGAAACCCAGGGAAGACAATATGTGAGGCGAGTATGGAGTCATTGTTGTGTCACATATAGCGAGAAACTGTCAGTGTTAGTAGGCTTTTTCCTTATTATTTCACCTTTCACCTCACTGGGTTTTGTCTTTAAAATTTCCTTAACACAATCGTTATTTATATAATCATTTTATATACACGAGTACAAAGTTAACAGTCTTTAATATATGCAACGGAGGCTACAAAAGGCTTCAAATTTATTGTGCACCACCAAGTTAGCATAAATTTCTTACTTTTAAAAATGGGGCATGCATACGCTCCATGGGAATAATGCTGTATGGCACCTCAAGAGAGTGCCATCAAACATTATCTACAGGAGCGGAAGGGCTACGTTTAATAGGATACTGAGGTTGGCTGAGAATGGAGCGCCTCAAGACTGGGGGGCGACTAGGTTTGGGCAAAATCTCAGCTACAGATAAATAAAAGTTATATGACAACAAAAAACTCAATCCATTGAGGTATGTCAAGAACTGAGAACCCTCTAGCATTGTAAGAGGTCAAAGAGAGATTGTGTTAAGAGCCACAATCTCTTTGTTCATCATTAGCTGTGATGTGGCCAGCTAGAGCCCTCAATGTCATTGTATAACACATTTTATAAACACGCAGTTCCAGGTTTGTTACATTGGGCAGCTAATGAAATTGTACTCAAAGGCGAGTGACAACAACACAAAGATGAAGTAGAGGACGAACATCGTGGTGCCAAGGCCCTTATTCATCTTCCATTTCGAACAGGCGATGGAGATGATTACGAACATGAGCATGCAGAAGAGCATCATGATGGAGCAGCCCATTCCGCCTGCAGGGAGACGAAAATATATGAAATATAACATTATAAAAAATCTAATAAGTTAAACATTTCTAGTGGAGGAAAAAATACTTTTAATTTGTGCCTATGGAGAAAGGAAGATGGCAGTCTGTAAGACCTAATGGGATCAGTAAGACCAAACAGGAGTCAGTAAGACCCAATGGAAGTCAGGAGGACCCAATGGTGACTGCCATTGGGTCCCAATGAGAGTCAGTAGGACCCTATAACGGTCTGTTGTACCACATGATTCCCTGAGGGACGCCTGTCAGTAGGATCCTATGCTTCTTTGAAGGACGCCTGTCAGTAGGACCCTATGCTTCTCTGAAGGACGCCTGTCAGTATGACCCTATGCTTCTCTGCAGGACGCCTGTCAGTAGGACGATATGCTTCTCTGCAGGACGCCTGTCAGTAAGACCCTATGCTTCTCTGCAGGACGCCTGTCAGTAGGACGATATGCTTCTCTGAAGGACGCCTGTCAGTATGACCCTGTGGTTCTCTGTAAGACACCTGTCAGTAGGACCCTATGCCTCCCTGTAGGACGCCTTTCAATAGGATCATATGCTTCTCTGTCGGACGCCTGTCAGTAGGACCCCATGCTTCTCTGAAGGACGCCTGTCAGTATGACCCTATGCTTCTCTGTAGGACACCTGTCAGTAGGACACTATGCCTCTCTGTAGGACGCCTGTCAGTAAACCCTACGCTTCTCTGAAGGACGCCTGTCAGCAGGACCCTATGCTTCTCCGAGGGACGCCTGTCAGTAGGACCCTATGCTTCTCTGAGGGACGCCTGTCAGTAGGACTCGATGCTTCTTTGAAGGACGCCTGTCGGTAGGACCCTATGCTTCTCTGTAGGACACCTGTCAGTAGGACCCTATACTTCTCTGTAGGACACCTGTCAGTAGGACCCTATGCTTCTCTGTAGGACACCTGTCAGTAGGACCCTATACTTCTCTGTAGGACACCTGTCAGTAGGACCCTATGCTTCTCTGTAGGACACCTGTCAGTAGGACCCTATGCTTCTCTGTAGGACGCAATTTGAATTGTGATGTTGAAAGTCTTACCTGAGTTGACGAGAATTGGTTCGATACTTGTCGGATTCTCCACTTTGTTAATGAAGTTTTTAACCACCTGCACAAGGGCGAAGAGCAGCCAGGGAATGGGCAACCTGCAAGGCCAGGAAAAAATTAGGCGTAGGTGATAACGAGGGGTCTTGTTGCTCGTTCTCGCTCTCTCAGTCATTTTTTCCTTGTCACACACACACACACACACACACACACACACACACACACACACACACACACACACAGAGAGAGAAGGGTGGGCTGATTGCATTTTCCTGGACTGCAAGAAGGCCTTCGACACAGTTCCTCAAATGAGATTAATAAAGAAGTTGGAAGAACAAGCACGTATAACAGGAAGAGCACTGGAATGGATCAGGGAATACCTCACAGGGAGGCAACAACGGGTCATGGTGCGTGATGAGGTATCACAGTGGGCGCCTGTAACGAGCGGTGTACCGCAGGGGTCAGTCCTAGGACCAGTGTTATTCTTGGTATATGTAAATGACATGACGGACGAGATAGACTCAGAAGTGTCTCTGTTCGCAGATGATGTGAAATTAATGAGGAGAATCACATCGGAAGAGGACCAAGTAGGACTTCAAACAGACCTGGACAAGCTTGACATCTGGTCTAACAAATGGCTTCTCGAATTCAATCCCACCAAATGCAAAGTCATGAAGATCGGAGAAGGGCAAAGAAGACCGCTGACAGAGTACAGGCTAGGCGGACAAAGGCTACAAACCTCGGCAAAGGAGAAAGACCGTGGGGTGAGTATAACGCCAAGCACGTCTCCGGAGGCACACATCAACCAGATAACTGCGGCAGCATATGGGCGACTGGCAAACCTAAGATTAGCGTTCCGTTACCTTAACAAGGAATCGTTCAAGACACTGTACACCGTGTACGTCAGGCCCATACTAGAATATGCAGCACCAGTCTGGAACCCACACCTGGTCAAGCACGTAAAGAAACTAGAGAAAGTGCAAAGGTTTGCGACAAGGTTAGTTCCACAACTCAGGGGTCTGTCCTATGAAGAAAGGTTGAGGGAAATAGGACTAACAACACTGGAGGAAAGAAGGGTCAGAGGAGACATGATAATGACATACAAAATACTGCGGGGAATTGACAAGGTAGATAGTGACAGGTTGTTCCAGAGAGGGAACACAGAAACAAGGGGACACAACTGGAAGTTGAAGACTCAGATGAGTCAAAGGGATGTTAGGAAGCATTTCTTCAGCCACAGAGTAGTCAGGAAGTGGAATAGTCTAGAGAAAGATATAGTGGAGGCAGGAACCATACATAGTTTTAAGACAAGGTATGATAAAGCTCATGGAGCAGGGAGAGCAGAGACCCAGTAGCAGACAGCGAAGAGGCGGGGCCAGGAGCTGAGTCTCGACCCCTGCAACCACAATTAGGTGAGCAATTAGGTGAGTACACACATGGAATATGGAACATATTGTACCTACATTTAAAAACAAAGTTTCGTTGATAAGTTTTGTTGTATAATTAATGAAAAAAGCCATTATAGTAAAGTCTTCTTAACACTTAGAACAATGGTTGTTAACCCCACAGTCCCGACCCAAAATTGGGTGGCGACTGCTATTACTACTACTACTACTATTTCCGTTATTCTTTTCATACATAGAAATTATGGCTAAAAGGCAGTATAAGGACGAATATCTTAATCCTGCTTTCGCTCACATCATTCAACATGGGGTACCTAAACCACAATGTCTTAAGCACTGGTGAACAGAGAGCGGAGTTTCTTTCAAAAGAAAGAACAAGAACTGAAAGACCAGAGACTGGACGCTGCTACCAAGACAGTTGTTTACTCCGTGTAGCAAGTAACGCTCGCTTTGTACCTCGAAGCTTGGAGGATTGCTAGGGTAAAGAAGACACTCCACTGATGAGGAATTGGTATAACCAGCAGCCCTCGAGATGGTGCGGAAAGTTAGCGGAAGTGAAGCTCCAAAGGAAATTGAACCGTTACCTCTGTCAAATGACACAATTAGTCAGGGAATTAAGAACATATCGCGTGATATAAAAAGATGATTTCAGCCATAAAAGTGTGTGTGTGTGTGGACAGTTTAGTCTCCAGATGGACGAGTCTACAGATGTTAGCGATGATGCCCAACTCATGACTTACGTACGGTAGGCCATTACACACTACCACAAAAGGAGATGTTTTCAAAATTGTGGACTCATTCTTCAAGGAAGAAGAGCCTCAGTGCTATCAGTGTCTTAGTGTCTGTTGTCTGTTGTGATGGTTCACCAGCTAAGTTAGGGGCACGTCAGGGTTTCAATGCTAGAGTGAAAGATGCAAATCCTCGCGAGCTGATTGTTTACTGTCTCCATCGTGAAAATCTTGCTTCTCAGAGGTTGTAATTATGTTGGTAGAATTACCGATAATATGTTACGGATTGACAAAGCTCCTGGAGAGCGAAACGTTGCCACAATAAAATGTCACATTAGTTGCACTTGTGTCCTTTCACCTAACACTGTAGAATATGAAACAGAAGGTCATTCAAGTCTATTCTAGATGATTTGACGGTATGGATCCCGGCCCGGGTCTCTTCCCATTTGGCGACCCAGCAGTGGCTCCCGGGTAGGGAAGTATCGTTTAGTTTCTTTTCTCTTACTTGCGTGCAGTCCTTCGGTAGGAAGAGTGGTTCCTCTCCGGTTTAATGGACAAATGATGTCCCAAAAGTTAGTTTGCTCTAATGGTGGTTGGTGTGGGGTGTAAGGGAGGCCTTCACAGCTCATTCAAGTCGTTCATTTCATGAAACCTCGGGCTCTTAACTCCAGCATCTTCCCTCAGATGTTTTCTGATTTTGGTTCGTAACATGTGCATGTGTTACATCACTCTGAGGTTAGGTCAGGAGGAAAGATGCTCCAACGATTGCTTCAAATGCGGACCCAGACAGGTATTTCTGGGTGAAAAGAATCATCCATTGGCCCCAAAATTCTCAGATTCAAATTGGATGATGCAAATGACCTTGTCGATATTTTTGCTTGAATATTACAATGTAAGGTCAAGATTAGACACTGGTTGTGCTGGCAGAGAAACTAACATCATTCAAGGGGACATAGATGTTACGAAAGAGTATAACTGAGGCTGGAAAGACTGCATTATTTCCATGATTGACTGAGCTTCTGGAGGGCGAAGCATTTTAACTCATCCAGGTGCTAAAGCATCGTCGTGGAACATATTTCCAAGCTGGTCACAGAGTTTGATAACTATTTTCCTGAGAATGTGATGGAATACACCTGTATTAAGAAACCCGTGGCCTGGTGGCTAAAGCTGGCGCTTCACACGGCGAGTGTCTGGGTTCGATTCCCAGCGAGGGTAGAAACATTGGGCGTGTTTCTTTACACCTGTTGTCTATGTTCACCCATTAGTAAAATGGGTACCTGGGAGTTAGTGGACTGGTGTGGGTCGCATCCTGGGACAAAACTGACCTAATTTGCCCGAAATGTCATTGATATCAGATAGGGCTGTATACCATGTACATGTACTTGTAGTAAATAAAGATATTATTATTATTGAACCTGAAGACCTACCTGACAATATTCCCAACATCAGCAAACTACAGGAATACCTCATCGAGATTCAGAATGACGAAACACTTCATTGCGAATTCAGTAGGCAAAAACAATCTCTAACTTCATTCTGGATCAAAGTTTGCAAAGAAAAACAGATTCTTGGAGGCGAAACTCTGAAAGTTCTCCTTCCCTTTGTTAAAAACTCTCCCGTGTGCGGCAGGACTGTCAGCATTCACGGTCACAAAAAGAAAGCACAGGACTGTCAGCAACCTGAGCATGATATAAGATGCAGACTGTCATCTAAATCACCCCGATTTGAGGAGCTGGTTAAAAACCACGCAGTTCCAGGGATCTAATTAATTACTGACACGTCTCAGACGATACCTCAGTCCACTTATTGAATAGCTGTTATATTTCTTACGGATATTTACTACGAGGGGCTCTGGTGGCTAAAGCTCTCGCTTCACACGGCGAGGGTCTGGGTTCGATTCCCAGCCAAAGTAGAAACATTGGGCGTGTTTCTTTACACTGTTGTCTATGTTCACCCATCAGTAAAATGGGTACCTGGGTGTTAGTCGACTGGTGTGGGTCGCATCCTGGGACAAAGACCTAATTTGCCCGAAATGCTCAGCATAACAAGGGGTTGTATACCTTGTACTTGTAGTAAATAAATATATTATTATTATTAGTCACGTTAATAAAATATTTTCATTTAACCTTTGTTTTTGTCACTTTTTTTTCAAGACCAATACATTTTTTTTTACCCTTATGTTGGAAATTAAGGTTATGAAGATATGGGTCATCACGAGGATCCTAGAGAAGATTTTTGATCACTGAAAAAAAAAAAGATTGAAAGCCACTGACTTGAAAATCATAACATACTAACTCGAAAATATTCTAGTTTTCTCTCTGCACATTCATATATATTAAATTTGTTAAGTTAATATAACAGAGTTACGAAAACTTTTCAGGAAACAAAGGGATTGGCAGACTGTATTTGACTAGATTTTAAAATAAGATTTTGATGGAGTTTCCCATGAAAGACTAATTTGGAAACTGCAAATTATATATAATATAGAAGGAATGAAAGGTAAATTATTACAATGAGTTATAAAAGGAAAAATGTGTGCATGGGGAGACGTCACAAGTGGGGTGCCACAAGGAATTGTACTTGCCCCAACAATGATTTAACAGAAGGAATACAAAAATATATGAATATGTTTACAGATGCAAAATTCTTATGCAAAAATAATAATGCAAAGAACTAAATCCTTACAAGTGGATCTGAATATATTGAACTCATGGAGTGATAGACGAATGGTAAAATTTATTGTAGAGAAATGCCATGTAATATAAATAGAAGAAAGTTAACTCAGGCCACATGAGGAATATAAACTGTGACAAAATTTTGAAAGCATCAGATAAGGAAAGGGATCTAGGAGTTATTAACAAAAAATTTTCCTCCGAAGATCATATAAATGAAACTGTGAGAAACTCAAATGTTACACTGACAAAATTGGAATAAGCAGTGATTGTGTGGTGCCCACACACCTAGAAAAATACATAGATAAGTTAGACAATGTTTAAAAAGATGCAGAATGGCTGCCAGAGTTGAGCAGCCTACACTATGATGGAAGGTTGAAAACTTTATAGTTGTCCATGTTGGCTGACACGACGAAGAGAGGAGACGTGATAACAACATATAAGGTCTTGAAATGACTTGAAAGAGTAGATAAAGAAGCTTTCTTAGTAACTGCAACAGGAATAACAAATTGAAGAAAAAGTGGAGTTAAAAGAATACTAACAATTTCTTCTCAGATAGAGTGATAAGTAGAATGTACTGAAGGAGGAGTTAGTAAGTAGGGGAATTAGTAGATGGGGAGTTGGGGGTATTGGGTAGATGGCGGGAATATTTTGAGGAACTTTTAAATGTCGATGAAGAAAGGGAGGCGGTAATTTCATGTACTGGCCAGGGAGGTATAACATCTTTTAGGAGTGAGGAAGCAGGATGTGAGTGTGGGGGAGGTGCGTGAGGCATTACGTAGAATGAAAGGGGGTAAAGCAGCTGGAACTGACGGGATCATGACAGAAATGTTAAAAGCAGGGGGGGATATAGTGCTGGAGTGGTTGGTATTTTTGTTTAATAAATGTATGAAAGAGGGGAAGGTACATAAGGATTGGCAGAGAGCATGTATAGTTCCTTTATATAAAGGGAAGGGTGACAAAAGAGATTTGTAAAAAATTATAGGGGAATAAGTTTACTGAGTATACCAGGTAAAGTGTATGGCAGGGTTATTATTGAAAGAATTAGAGGTAAGACAGAGAGTAGGATTGCAGATGAGCAAGGAGGCTTTAGAGTGGGTAGGGGATGTGTAGATCAAGTGTTTACAGTGAAGCATATATGTGAACAGTATTTAGATAAAGGTAGGGAAGTTTTCATTGCATTTATGGATTTAGAAAACATATGATAGAGTGGATAGGGAGCAATGTGGCAGATGTTGCAAGTGTATGGAATAGGTAGTAAGTTACTGAAGGCTGTAAAGAGTTTTTATGAGGATAGTGAGGCTCAGGTTAGGGTGTGTAGGAGAGAGGGAGATTACTTCCCGGTAAAAGTAGGTCTTAGACAGGGATGTGTAATGTCACCATGGTTGTTTAATATATTTATAGATGGGGTTGTAAAAGAAGTAAATGCTAGGGTGTTGGGTAGAGGAGTGGGATTAAATTATGGGGAATCAAGTTCAAAATGGGAGTTGACACAGTTACTTTTTGCTGATGATACTGTGCTTATAGGAGATTCTAAAGAAAAGTTGCAAAGGTTAGTGGACGAGTTTGGGAGAGTGTGTAAAGGTAGAAAGTTGAAAGTGAACAAAGATAAGAGTAAGGTGATGAGAGTATCAAACGATTTAGATAAATAAAAAATTGGATATCACATTGGAGAGAGGGAGTATCGAAGAAGTGAATGTTTTCAGATATTTGGGAGTTGACTTGTCAGCAGATGGGTATATGAAGGATGAGTTTAACCATAAAATTGATGAAGGAAAAAAGGTGAGTGGTGCGTTGAGGTATCTGTGGAGACAAAAAACGTTATCCATGGAGGCAAAGAAGGGAATGTACGAAAGTACAGTGGTACCAACACTCTTATATGGGTGTGAAGCTTGGGTTGTAAATGCTGCAGCGAGGAGGAGGCTGGAGGCAGTGGAGATGTCCTGTCTAAGGGCAATGTGTGGTGTAAATATTATGCAGAGAATTCGGAGTGTGGAAATTAGGAGGAGGTGTGGAGTTACTAAAAGTATTAGTCAGAGGGCGGAAGAGGGGTTGTTGAGGTGGTTTGGTCATTTAGAGAGAATTGATCAAAGTAGAATGACTTGGAGAGCGTATAAATCTGTAGGGGAAGGAAGGAGGGGTAGGGGTCGTCCTCGAAAAGGTTGGAGGGAGGGGGTAAAGGAGGTTTTGTGGGTGAGGGGCTTGGGCTTCCAGCAAGCGTGTGTGAACGTGTTAGATAGGAGTGAATGGAGACGAATGGATTTTGGGACCTGACGAGCTGTTGGAGTGTGAGCAGGGTAATATTTAGTGAAGGGATTCAGGGAAACCGGTTATTAATTTAGCCGGACTTGAGTCCTGGAAATGGGAAGTACAATGCCTGCACTTTAAAGGAGGGTTCTGGGATAGTGACAGTTGGGAGGGACTAATTCTAAACTGTAGTATCTGAGCGCCTCTGCAAAGACAGTGATTATGTATGAGTGTGGTGAAAGTGTTGAATGATGATGAAAGTATTTTCTTTTTGGGGATTTTCTTTCTTTTGGGTCACCCTGCCTCGGTGGGAGACGGCCGACTTGTTGAAAAAAATATATATATATACGCGCACACACACACACACACACACACACACACACACACACACACACACACACACACACACACACACACACACACACACACACATATATATATATATATATATATATATATATATATATATATATATATACATAAAATGAAGCTAGGACACCACGAGCATAGCTCTGCTAATGTAGCTACAAACAGGTAATTACACACACATAGAGGCAGCTGTGAATCGACCCCTGCAATCACAGATAGGTGAGTGCACATACACACACACACACACACACACACACACACACACACATTAAACTACAGACCTGTGTCACTGACGTGTATAGTATGCAAAGTCATGGAGAAGATCATCAGGAGGAGAGTGGTGGAGCACCTAGAAAGACACAAGCTTATAAACGACAACCAGCACGGTTTCAGGGAAGGAAAATCCTGTCACAAACCTACTGGAGTTTTATGACAAGGTAACAGAAGTAAGACACGAGAGAGAGGGGTGGATAGACTGCATTTTCTTGGACTGCAAGAAGGCGTTCGACACAGTTCCTCACAAGAGGTTAATGCAAAAGCTAGAGGATCAGGCACACGTAACAGGGAAGGCACTGCAATGGATCAGAGAATATCTGACAGGGAGGCAACAACGAGTCATGGTACGTGACGAGGTGTCAGAGTGGGCACCTGTGACGAGTGGGGTTCCACAAGGGTCAGTTTTTGGTATATGTGAATGACATAACGGAAGGGATAGACTCAGAAGTGTCCCTGTTTGCAGATGATGTGAAGTTAATGAGAAGAATTAAATCAGTTGAGGATCAGGCAGGACTACAAAGAGACCTGGACAGGCTACAAGCCTGGTCCAGTAAATGGTTCCTTGAATTTAACCCTGCCAAATGTAAAGTCATGAAGATCGGGGAAGGGCAAAGAAGACCGCAGACAGAGTATAATCTAGGTGGCCAAAGACTGCAAACCTCACTCAAGGAAAAAGATCTTGGGGTGAGTATAATACCGAGCACATCTCCTGAGGCACACATCAATCAGATAACTGCTGCAGCATACGGGCGGCTGGCAAACCTAAGAATAGCATTCCAATACCTCACTAAGGAATCGTTCAAGACTCTGTACACCATATATGTCAGGCCCATACTGGAGTATGGAGCACCATCTTGGAACCCACACCTGGTCAAGCACGTCGGGAAATTAGAGAAAGTGCAAAGGTTTGCAACAAGACTAGTCGCAGAGCTAAGGGGATTGTCCTACGAAGAAAGGTTAAGGGAAATCGGCCTGACGACACTAGAGGACAGGAGGGTTAGGGGAGACATGATAACGACATATAAAATACTGCGAGGAATAGATAAGGTGGACAGAGACAAGATGTTCTAGAGAGGGGACACAGAAACAAGGGGTTACAGTTGGAAGTTGAAGACTCCTATGAGTCAAAGAGATGTTAGGAAGTATTTCTTCAGTCATAGAGTTGTCAGGAAGTGGAATAGCTTAGAAAGCGACGTAGTGGAGGCAGGAACCATACATAGTTTTAAGACGAGGTTTGATAAAGCTCATGGAGCAGGGAGAGAGAGGACCTAGTAGCAATCAGTGAAGAGGCGGGGCCAGGAGCTATGAATCGACCCCTGCAACCACAAATAGGTGAGTACAAATAAGTGAGTACACACACACATGGTTTCATACTGTGTACGCTGTTACCTTGAAATGAACATGAATGAATTAAAAATAGACTAATTTCTTTAAGGAGAATCTCAGATCAATTACCCATACGGAGCTCAAATGTTTTTTTGCGATTAATAATATAATCGATTATGACGCCAAATGGTTTCAAAAGTCCACGAAACAGTATAGCAAAAGTTAAGGGGACCCTGACTCATCAACAGTTTTCTTTGCACATAAACAGCAGCAGCTAATAATGCTTCTCATTGTACAAATTTAAGGCTCTCGTTTATAAGTTTTTTTTAATTTTCCATAATCACTCTAGAGCATCATTAATTTCGGCTTTCCTTTGTGTTCAGGAGGTTGCCATGAGGCTGGTGAAAGGTTTCTCTTGATCCAAAGAATTTTAGTTACTCTAAATCGTGAGTTGTGGTTTGAAGTACAGGATCTACCACCGGCTTGAGGAAGACCTATTCATACAGGCCAAGGCAGGGCATGAAGGATAAGACCTACTCGCAGGTTGAAGCAGGTTATGAAGGATAAGGCAATTCTATAGAGGTTCTAAAGCAGGATAAGAGCGAAAAACCTACCTAGAGAAGCTGAGGTAGGGCATATGGAAGACCTACCCACATGTGACGTCGAAGAGATTACTGCCAACCGATGAAGAGACAGCCATGTCACCGAAGCCTTTTCTGGCCACGATGACGGAGGTGATAAGGTCGGGGACGGACGTTCCTGCAGCCAGGATGGTCAGGCCCATCACCTGCAATATAGTTTCAGCATTCTTGTAACACTCAGTATATAACAGTCTTAATTAACACAATCACTTGCAAATCTCACAGCATTGCGTACCTGCGTTCGTAATCATTTTACCCCTAGAAGCGACTACATACGAAGGTGGGGCTCGATACCTACCTCAGGTGGAATGTTGATCACCTCTCCGACCAGAGACGCCCACCACACCATCAGATAGGAGAAGGCTGCGATCCACACAATGCTTCCCACGAAGGTGAAGAAAAAGAACCGCTTGCCTGAGAAGGATTGTGTCAGTGTTAGTAGTGCGGCAACGATGCAAGGGACAGCACACGTCACTCCAAATACGAATTAGACACTTGAACATAACCTGCTGGCTTCTTCAGTACAGAGCTTATTAACTGAAAGTTGTTGAAACTGGAGACAGTAGATGAGGTAATGTATCTTCAAAATAAAGATATCCAAATGTTGTTTATGTTTCTAATTCATCAACTTAACATTAATGGTATGAAATACTAACATGATCACATTAATGCAAAAAATATATTATGCACTGACTTATAGAATGTAACGTTAAAGAGGTGGTCAGTGGATGGCGTTAGAGGCAATGATGTATATTCGTTGCCATTATTTTGCAAAATCATGGTGGTAGACAATCGAGAAATACAAAATAAGGTTATGGTACACACAAATCAATGGTGTTACAGTAGAGGTCATGGTATTAAAGAATTGGTTATGTTATTAAAGATGAGAATACGTGAGGCGGAAAAGTTCACTATTGTGCACACAAATAGTGTGTGCACACAAATATTGTGTGCACGTGAGTACGAGTGTGGTGTGAATTATGTTGAAGCTTTTGTTTCAGAGGAACATAGACGCCAGCGCCGCCTACCTGCCTCTCTCCAACCTGCACTCTGGGGTAGGTGTTCTGTCGAGCTGAACATCTAAGTCGCCTCCTGCCTCTCTTACAATCGTCAGTATTTATTCCTCTGTGTTTTATTGTGTTTGTTAATTCCTTTTCTTGCAACTGTTGCCTGTCTTGATATTGTGATACCTTAGTTTTAACGTAAAGATTAACTTTATTTTCTCTCGTATATCTTTATAGCCTTCATCTTATCGAGTGAGTGAATATCTTGTGAAGATAATAGCTGTGTTTGTGTTTTTCGTCCCAATCCTCAGTGTTCTGAGCAGGCCAACAAAATCTCCAGAGATTGATTGAGCTGCTTTGACTTTTGCCTAAAATAAAAAAGTCAGTGAGCTTAAGTTACCTTCACTTCATACTTTGTTACTGTGGAAGTCAACTCTACGCATGTGAAAATCTCCAAAATTCTGGTAGCGATGTTTCTCCTCTATCTACTCATCAGCTCCTTGTTTCCGAGACTTCAGCCACCTGTTTTCACTGTCTTATTAAATATTTAGTCATGTCTGCGCCTGTGTTCGACTACACTACATGGTGTTGACATGCGCTTCTCGTTAGAGCTCAGGCCTATGTTACAATGGGGTGTTCAAATCTCAGTCTTCAATATGAGGTGACAAATCACTATCTTCCCTCTTCATTAGTTATCCTATTTACTTTTACACAAATTGTAGAGAAAATTTCTCTATCAAGGGGGCTCAGCCTATCTCTATGTTCCCACTCTGGCAGTGCAAGTGTGGGCTATGGGGGTCATGATCTTCTCTTCTTTCCATCAGCAGAAATGAAGCAAGATCTTATGACTTGCAACGAAGCATTTTTAATCTATATCAGAATGGCCATATATCTTACCATGTGTTCCTTACCTTGCAAGATTTAGACTCCTACTAATGGACGTAGATCAAGAGCAGACAAAATGGATACATGATATTTGCAAGTGGACAGCAGCTCTTCCCCCTTGCAGGAGAAACTTAAACATAATGTATTTACTTGTTTGAGGAAGTCTATTTCCTAAGACCATTAAAAGTTCGAAATAATATGTCTCTAACCTGATAATGTAGCTAGTGGCATTACACTCAATAACCTGCACCTTGGAGTCAAGGAATCCACATTCTTTGATTCAATTAAGTCATCAGAGCTGGCATCAACACCCATAGACAGTATGTCAGTAAAAATTCAACTGTAAATTGAGGTGCTGGGTGCTTTAACAGCCAAATTGCGACTGCGATTGTGACCAGATACTAAGTAGTGAGTGAACGAATGTCAATGTCGTACCTGACAATCTCCAAGAAGAACTATTCTCCTTGTCGCTTATTCATGTTTGAATGAATATTAAGGAGAACTGAAGCAAAGATACAAAGTTGAAATGCTAACCAATGTTATCTCTTCTAAGCGAGGTGTCGTTAATGATTCTCATACTGTGGACATTATCCACGGATATAGTTTATAAGTTGAACTTATGGACAAGTCATGGTCATCAGGTGAAGTTGAACGTGTCAAGTGACGAAAGGAGTGAAGACGTCCAACGTCATATCTTCAATCAAGCCATCACTACTGGCTTCAATGATGCAGTAACGTTAACAACTCCAGCTACAATGAGCCAGGTAAGTCACTATGTCTCTCAACACCAGCCTAACGACATCACTGCAGTGTCTAGGGGTAGGAGTTAGGGGAGTAGGGTTAACCAACGAAGCCATGACACGAGGGCAATTGCCCAAAACCAGGTAAGACTCGCCCACGACTTTCCAGGTGACATACCTGAAATATTGGAGAATATACGTCTTTAGGGCGAGCTGTCAACGGAAAGATGAGTACCTAAGACCAACGGTGTTCATTTTATTGTGTTCATTCTTGTACACACTACCGATATAATCCTCTATACAAATAAATTTTACAGACTAAGAGTTGCTATCCTACCTTAGCTTATTTGAAAACCTCAAGTCTATCTAGGATATACTACCACCCCTAGGATGTGACCCACACCAATTGGCTAACACCCAAGTACCTACTTACTGCTACGGTGAGAAGTAGGTGTAAGGAACCATGCCCCATTACAATGGAGCATAGCAGATCAGAACCTGCCTACAATCATGGGCTGCTCCATACCTCCGGCTGGAGGAATCAATGCGTTGTTTTGTGTCTTAACTTCGATTTATATTTAATTTGCTTTACTTTTTCATTGTTTGACTCAGTAGGTAATAATTCATGTTTATGTATTTTATATCTGAGTAACCTTTGTGTTTAATTTTCCTAATGTTTACATATACGTAATATGTTTTATTTTCTCCGACTTTTCATCAAAATGAAATAATGGTGGAACAGATAATATAAGAATACAAAGTAGAAAATTAGAGGCCATGTTTGTACAGCAAAGGTGTTGGTAGCACCGTAGAGGTTATGGTATTAAAACATAGATCATGGTAGTGTTACAGACGTCATGGTAGTATAACAAAGGTCATGGTAGTACTACAGAGATTATGGTATTATAATAGAGATCACGGAGTTATAACATAGGTCATGGTGGTAGAACATTGGTCATGATAGAGCAAAGGTCATAATGGTAGAAGAGATCATGAGGGTGCATCAGGGGTCAAGGGGGCATGTGAAAGGTCATGAGAGTGTATCAGAGATCGTGAATAATCAGAGATCATGAGGGTGCGTCTGAGGTCACGAGAGTACATCAGAGGTCATTAGTGCGTATCAGAGGTCATGATTGTGTATCAGAGGTCATGAGGATGCATCAGAGGTCATGGAGGAGGTGAAGACTTGCCTCTGGAGGAGAATAGTTACCTCTGGAGGAGACAAGGACTTACCTCTGGAAGAGGCGAGGATTTACCTCTGGAGGACTCACCTCTGGGGGTTCTGGTGTCTGGCAGGGTATGGAGGAGGCAGGGACTCACCTCTGGGGGTTATGGTGTCTGGCAGGGTATGGAGGAGGCAGGGACTTACCTCTGAGGGTTCTGGTGTCTGGCAGGGTATGGAGGAGGCAGGGACTCACCTCTGGGGGTTCTGGTGTCTGGCAGGGTATGGAGGAGGCAGGGACTCACCTCTGGGGGTTCTAGTGTCTGGCAGGGTATGGAGGAGGCAGGGACTCACCTCTGGGGATTCTGGTGTCTGGCAGGGTATGGAGGAGGCAGGGACTTACCTCTGAGGGTTCTGGTGTCTGGCAGGGTATGGAGGAGGCAGGGATTCACCTCTGGGGGTTCTGGTTTCTGGCAGGGTATGGAGGAGGCAGGGACTCACTTCTGGGGGTTCTAGTGTCTGGCAGGGTATGGAGGAGGCAGGGACTCACCTCTGGGGATTCTGGTGTCTGGCAGGGTATGGAGGAGGCAAGGACCTCTGCTGGTTCTGGTGTCTGAGAGGGTCTGGAGAAAAAGGCTTACATCTGGGGGTTCTGGTATCTGTCTAGAGAAAACAAAGGCTTACCTCTGGGGGTTCTGGTGTCCGGCAGGGTGATCCACAAAGGTATTATGAGAGGCGCCACGATGATGTAGGTGATTCGCTTCCTGCAGGTGTCAGGCCAACTCAGGTCGATGGGTTTTGGCGGGTCATCATCGTCGTCTGGATCAGCCTGGGAAAGACAATGTCGCAACTCTCCGCATTAGTGGACGACAGGTCGCCGTCTTGTCGCTACTGACAGATCTCTTACGTGGCTCACTACCGCCTCATTCAACTAATTCTGAGATGTGCAGTGCTTATGAGCAGTGCTGCCACGAGTCAAAATTTTTTTTATCACTAAAGCCGGCGGGCTAGTGATCAATATCTTTCTAAATTACTCTACATACTGCCATTAGTAATACATTTTTTTATTTAGTCAGGTGGTCTGAATATCTATGGGGAAACACTGGTGTATTATATGACAACACTAGAGGCATTTATGATTCCTTAATCTTAAAGTTGAATGCTATCAAAAGAGCGTCCGTGGAGTGCTCGCTAAGTGTTGCTTTCTAGATGTTGCTTTCTAGATGTTGCTTTCTAGATGTTGCTTTCTAGATGTTGCTTTCTAGATGTTGCTATCGTTCCTTACATGCATTGCTGTTCTTCATTAGTGCACAGGGACCAGGTAGAGATAGATAGATAGATAGATAGATAGATAGATAGATAGAGAGATGAGAGAGAGAGAGAGAGAGAGAGAGAGAGAGAGAGAGAGAGAGAGAGAGAGAGAGAGAGTTGGTGGGAGTGAGAGCATATAGCAGACTGCAAGCTTGCGAATCTAAATATTTTGCCATGCTGTGTGATGCAACAACACTGGTGGTGGTGGTGGTGGTGGTGGTGGTGGTGACGAGGTGTGCTGCTGTTCTTGTTACATTATCCCTTCTCCCTCACTATCCCTCCTCCTCCCTCATTATCCCTCCTTCCTCACACTCACACTATGCCTCCTTCCTTAAACTCTCACTGTCTTCTCCCTCAAAATATCTTCCCTCCAACCCGCTATCCCTCCTCCCTCACACTATCCGTCCTCCCTCACTCTATTCCTCCTCCATCCAATTCACACTATTCATCTTCCTTCATATAATCCCTCCTCCCTCGCACTCACATTATCCCTCATTCCCTGTACTCACACTCTCCCTCCTTCATCACACTATTGCTCCACGCTTATACTTCCTTCCACTCATACTCCCTCCTTCCTCACACTCACACTATCCCTCCTCCCTTACACTATCCTTCCTTACGCTATCCTTCCTCCCTCACACCCACACAGACACAGACACACACACACACACACACACACACACACACACACACTATCCTTCCTTTTCTCACACACACTATTTTTTCTTCCTTACTCTCTCTCTCTCACACCCACACGCAGCAGGTGCTGAAAAGTCTGAAGGGAGAGTTGTAAGAGCGACAATGATATAACCCATCACCAAAGAGCAGGAGGCCCAGGGAGGACTATTATCAGATTAACATTGCTATGATTCACTGGTAGAAAACCGTGGCAGATCGAGCAAGAATAAGCAAAGGTTAACTTTTTGTACTAGTAGATTTCAATCATAAGGAGATTAACTGAGAACCTTGACTGCCCTGAAGAACTAGCAACAACCTTTTGGAAGCATTATTAAGAAAATTTATGAGCCAACACGTAAAGGCGACAACTAGAGTGAGAAGATTCGCCAGGAAAAACGAACTGATTCTCACAAGAAGCAATTATGACATAGCTGAAATAAACTATGAAGAACCAGTAGGAGCCAGTGATCATGTGAAACTAAGCTTTGATTATCTGGTGGAAATAGACATGAAGAGAGAAATGGAGGAATTGTTTGGCAGGAAATAGGATTAGGGTAGGAGAAACTACACTGTCAAGAACTGGGGTTAAGCTAGAGTTCTAACAGAAAGCAAATAATAATAAGCATTAGGAAAAAAACATAAGAAACACAGAGTCCCCATAGTTTAATCTAAATGAAAAAAAAGTCAAGGGAAGATGCAAGAGGGCTTAGAATTTTTTTTAGCACACATTAAACTAAATAAAACAGGGAAATAAACAGGATAGCTATATACGATTATAGCAAGGATATGAAGAGTGCCTGTAAGGCAGCTTGAAAATGATAGTGCCAGAGGCCAAAACTGAAAGCTACAAGACAATCACGTAAGAAGATAAATGTAAAGGACCAAGTGATAAGATTGAAGGAGGATGGGAGCCTCATTGAAGATTAAAAAAATGTATGCAAAGAGATTAATACAAGATTTAAAGAGATCTTCATAAAAGAAAGTAGAGAACTACCTGAAGGAACCTAGGCACAACGGACCAACATTTGTTAGGAAACATCTATACACAAAAGAAGCCTAACGTAACAAAAACAATGAAACCAGACAACATATCCACTTGTGTACTGAAACCAGACCACATATCCACTTGTGTACTGAAACCAGACAACATATCCACTTGTGTAATGAAACCAGACAACATATCCACTTGTGTACTGAAACCAGACAACATATCCACTTGTGTAATGAAACCAGACAACATATCCACTTGTGTAATGAAACCAGACAACATATCCACTTGTGTAATGAAACCAGACAACATATCCACTTGTGTAATGAAACCAG
Organism: Cherax destructor; assembly: GCA_009830355.1. Taxonomy (NCBI): domain Eukaryota; kingdom Metazoa; phylum Arthropoda; class Malacostraca; order Decapoda; family Parastacidae; genus Cherax; species Cherax destructor. The sequence continues at coordinate 193,033 of WNWK01001424.1, forward strand.
ACAACATATCCACTTGTGTACTGAAACCAGACAACATATCCACTTGTGTACTGAAACCAGACAATATATCAACTTGTGTACTGAAACCAAACAATATATCCACTTGTGTACTGAAACCAGACAATATATCCACTTGTGTAATGAAACCAGACAACATATCCACTTGTGTACTGAAACCAGACAATATATCCACTTGTGTACTGAAACCAGACAACATATCCACTTGTGTACTGAAACCAGACAACATATCCACTTGTGTAATGAAACCAGACAACATATCCACTTGTGTACTGAAACCAGACAACATATCCACTTGTGTAATGAAACCAGACAACATATCCACTTGTGTAATGAAACCAGACAACATATCCACTTGTGTAATGAAACCAGACAACATATCCACTTGTGTACTGAAACCAGACAACATATCCACTTGTGTAATGAAACCAGACAACATATCCACTTGTGTAATGAAACCAGACAACATATCCACTTGTGTAATGAAACCAGACAACATATCCACTTGTGTAATGAAACCAGACAACATATCCACTTGTGTACTGAAACCAGACAACATATCCACTTGTGTACTGAAACCAGACAATATATCAACTTGTGTACTGAAACCAAACAATATATCCACTTGTGTACTGAAACCAGACAATATATCCACTTGTGTAATGAAACCAGACAACATATCCACTTGTGTACTGAAACCAGACAATATATCCACTTGTGTACTGAAACCAGACAACATATCCACTTGTGTACTGAAACCAGACAACATATCCACTTGTGTACTGAAACCAGACAACATATCCACTTGTGTAATGAAACCAGACAATATATCCACTTGTGTACTGAAACCAGACAATATATCCACTTGTGTACTGAAACCAGACAATATATCCACTTGTGTACTGAAACCAGACAATATATCCACTTGTGTACTGAAACCAGACAATATATCCACTTGTGTACTGAAACCAGACAATATATCCACTTGTGCACTGAAACCAGACAATATATCCACTTGTGTACTGAAACCAGACAATATATCCACTTGTGTACTGAAACCAGACAACATATCCACTTGTGTACTGAAACCAGACAACATATCCACTTGTGTACTGAAACCAGACAACATATCCACTTGCGTACTGAAACCAGACAACATATCCACTTGTGTAATGAAACCAGACAACATATCCACTTGTGTACTGAAACCAGACAGCATATCCACTTGTGTACTGAAACCAGACAACATATCCACTTGTGTAATGAAACCAGACAACATATCCACTTGTGTACTGAAACCAGACAACATATCCACTTGTGTACTGAAACCAGACAACATATCCACTTGTGTACTGAAACCAGACAACATATCCACTTGTGTAATGAAACAAGACAACATATCCACTTGTGTAATGAAACCAGACAACATATCCACTTGTGTAATGAAACCAGACAACATATCCACTTGTGTACTGAAACCAGACAATATATCCACTTGTGTAATGAAACCAGACAACATATCCACTTGTGTAATGAAACCAGACAATATATCCACTTGTGTAATGAAACCAGACAATATATCCACTTGTGTAATGAAACCAGACAACATATCCACTTGTGTAATGAAACCAGACAATATATCCACTTGTGTAATGAAACCAGACAATATATCCACTTGTGTAATGAAACCAGACAATATATCCACTTGTGTAATGAAACCAGACAATATATCCACTTGTGTAATGAAACCAGACAACATATCCACTTGTGTAATGAAACCAGACAATATATCCACTTGTGTAATGAGAGAAGCAGAATCACTGACTCCATAGCAAATTAATTTCTCCAATTAGAGCGCTGCTAGAAAATTTGAAAAAGGCCACTGTGGTTCCCATATAATAAAAAGGGGATAGGCAAGAGACGCCGAATTACAGGCCTTTATCTCTAGCATACATTTTCTTAAAAGTTCTCGAGAAAGCTGTAAAGTAAAAGATATTTGAGCATTTAGAGAGAATATTTTTTAGAACTAACCAACACTGATTTATACATGAAAAATGCTGTCTAATGAACATGCTAGGGTTCTATGACAGAGATAAAACAAGACAGATTTGCAGTTTCCTGGATTACAAGAAATGACTTTATACGATACCATACCAGAGGAGTCTAGAAACTAGAAGTGGAGGTAGGGTTAAAAGGCAAAATGCACCAGTGGATTAGGAAGTACCTTAAAGACAAGGCAAAGAGTAACGGTAAGAGATGAGACATAAAAATGCAAAAAAAATGTGTCTCACAAGGATCCCTATTACCGGTACTCTTCCTAAAACACCTATATATTAGAAGGGATTGAGTTTTGAGTGTTACTATTTGTTGATGTAAAACTTATGAGAAGAATAAAACCACGAGAGAGAACGGAGATAAACTCCCACGAGACCTTAACAGGCTGTTGATGTGGTCCAGCAAGTGCCTTGATTTCAATTCAAACAAATGCAAAGTCTTGCAAATCAGAGAAAGTGAGTACTGATGAGTACAAAATAGGCGAACGAACCATGACATCTCTAGAATTACTCAAACCGTATAAAGTCTGTGGCATATACTAGAGAAATAAACATCTGAATAACATTCAGGAACTTCAACAATGACTCCTTCAGATCTTCAAGCGAAACATATGAAGCTCACAGCTGGTGAGCTGTTTGAAACTTGACTTGTACAAGAACTGAGAGCAATACTATGAGGAGTGATTGACAGAACTGAACCTGATGACCTTGGCGGAGGGAGTGACAAGGACGGTACCTGAATACAACATACAAAAATCTTAAGAGAAACTGATACGGCAGATAGGGACAGACTGAACTGTGAAGACAAGAATCAAGGGGATACAGGCGGAAGCTGCAGATACTGATGAGACATAGGGATGCAAGAAAGAAATTTTATATAACTCAATGTGAACGAAAGAGGGAGATTTGTATGAGGAAGAGATAGAGGCGAACTTAATAAACAGCTTTAAGAATTGATAAGGCCCAAGAGGCCAGAAATCAGTGATGCAGATTAAAGTATTCTAGGAAGCGGGGCCGGGAGCTGTCTCTCAACCCACGAAAACACAATTCGATGAGTGTACACAGACATAGACACACAGACATACGCATACCTCTCACCACCAAACTTTAGACATTATATATATATATATATATATATATATATATATATATATATATATATATATATATATATATATATATATATATATATATATATATATATATATATATAAGGAGGTACCACCTCTGGAACTTGTATATATATATATATATGTATATATATATATACACACACAGTGTCTATATGACTATATGATTGCATAAGTTCAATGCATTTAACCTTGGCGGGGACAGATCATTTGTCTGAACTTTATATTGTTTAAATAAATTAAAAATTATCGTCTTGTTTTGTCACAAGATTTGTGGAATTTGTTTAAATATGTAGCGAAAATATGATAAAAAATGTGCTAGATATATATCAATATAAATAATTTTTGAAGTCCTGTAGTTCTGAAATATATATATATATATATATATATATATATATATATATATATATATATATATATATATATATATATATATATATATATATATATATATATGTATAATGCTGTCATTGTGATAATTCGAGAAACATTATTCTCATCATAGGGTTTATACTAAAAGAAAAATCCATATTGACAAAGTGTAAATATGTCATTTTAATAGACTGAACAATAACAGGAAGAATCAATAAGATTTAAAAATAAAATAATTTTTTTTTTTTAAGAAACAGTTTGCGGGAGCTGTGATGAGCTGTGATGAGTGCCTGTACTCGGCTTAGGACGTCCAGTGGAGAGAACCACTGGACGTCCTAACATGTGAAGCCTGTCTGTCCAGAACCTTAAATGCAGTGGTGGTCATTGAGTGGCCTGGCTAATGCTCTTCAATGACAGGAAAAATACTGTTAGGTAACAGGAGACAGGTGCAACTAATGCCACATTTGCCAACTCGTAACAGCTTAAAACAAAGTTCCTGGAGAGCGAAACGTTGCCACAATAAAATGTCACATTACTTTCAGTTGTGTCCTTTTACCTAACATATTGTGGGTAATTCTACCAACATTATTACAGGAAATAGGCTGGTTTACCTAGCAGTTGTCCTGGTCTAAATGAGTGACATGGGTGTTCGTAACTGTCCACCGTCACCTATATTCTATTCCCTATATACTGGCACTCTTATCATTATTATTAGTAGTAGTATTAGTAGTAGTATTTTTAATTTGTGGCTTTTACACTTTGTAATTACGGATTTCTTTCATTACAGAACTGATGGTGGGAACAAGTGCGTCTCGAGATGCTGTCACAATGTTTACCACTCTCGTCTATTTTAGTGTTCATTATCAGATTGTGCTTTCCATTTGATAAGGCTTACGGAATGAGTACGAAAATTTCATTGCTAATAATTTTTATGCAACTTACCAAGTTAAAAAAAAAAATGAGAAGGGGGGTAACCTTACCTTAGCACAGAACCTAATGTTACTTAGGTGAAAATAGTATGAGCCATTAAAAATATACGTATTATGCGACAAAAAAGAGGGGTACGAGGGGTTACCAGGGGTTGTAAACATAGAGCAACCCTCGCTGTCACACACACACACACTCACTTAGGTAAGTGAGGTGTGTGTGTGTGTTTGTACATATATTGAGGGGAGAATCACCAGTCAGTAAAAATGTGTATAAATTGATTAAAGGGCTGGAGATAAATGGCCCAATGCCGACAAGTTCTGAATTTTTTTAAAAAGGAACTTTATGATATGATTTGCCTGTGAACAGGCTTCTTCAGGCAATTATTATATATATATATATATATATATATATATATATATATATATATATATATATACAAGACAACCACTATGAAAAATAGAAGAATTCAAGCGCTTTCGTGACTACTCACATTATCAAGGATAATGTGAGTAGTCACAAAGCCTTGAATTCTTCTATTTTTCATAGTGGTTATCTTGCATATTTTGATATCACCTGTTTACTGTGATCTCTTTGCATATATATATATATATATATATATATATATATATATATATATATATATATATATATATATATATATATATGAATGAAAACAATTATTTTGAGATCGTTACTTAATATTTTACATATTTTAATACGTCTTAGTAAGTCTTCCCTCAATGTAAATCTTAACTCAGTTTATATTTTCTTTTAGCAAGATTCAGGTAATATTTTATTACAAAATTTATTAAAAATATGGAATTGTTACTATACATTTTTCGAAATATTTGTTCAAATGTTTATTTTTTCCCAAAATCAAACATAACAATATATATATATATATATATATATATATATATATATATATATATATATATATATATATATATATATATATATATATATATATTTCTCTATATTTTCGTTTAATATAATATTTTTTCCTTCAGTATCGTCCGTACTAGTGACGTCACTACACTAACTTAGGGCAAAGTGACAAAAGTTATTCTTCCTATATTTATAATATTCGGTGAATAAATAAAAAAAAAGAAATTATTATTAATAATATATTGTGTTGTTAATGTCAGAGACATATTAAACAAAATATCAAATTCAGAAAAATATATTTTAAAGACAAAAATAATCGAGTACTGAGATATTTTTTAATAGAGTATATGTAATGAATATTACTTATAAAAGTTGTTATATTTAGATAGTGGGATTATATACATGTAAGTGAAGTTATTAAGATATATGGAATGGGCGTTGCCTAGTTGATACTTGAATTAAAGATAACATTGTGTGGGGGTGGTGATGGTGATAGTGGTGATGGTGATAGTGGTGATGGTGGTAGTGGTGATGGTGGTAGTGGTGATGGTGGTAGTGGTGATGGTGGTAGTGGTGATGGTGGTAGTGGTGAATGGTTATAGTGGTGATGGTGGTAGTTGTGATGGTGATAGTGGTGATGGTGGTAGTGGTGATGGTGGTAGTGGTGATGGTGGTAGTGGTGATGGTGGTAGTGGTAATGGTGGTAGTGGTGATGGTGGTAGTGGTGATGGTGGTAGTGGTGATGGTGGTAGTGGTGGATGGTGGTAGTGGTGGATGGTAGTGGTGATGGTAGTGGATGGTAGTGGTGATGGTAGTGGTGATGGTGGTGGTAGTGGTGAGGCTAGTAATGGAGGACAGTGATAATGGTGATGGTGGTAGTGGTGATGGTGGTAGTGGTGATGGTGGTAGTGGTGATGGTGGTAGTGGTGATGGTGGTAGTGGTGATGGTGGTAGTGGTGATGGTGGTAGTGGTGAATGGTTATAGTGGTGATGGTGGTAGTTGTGATGGTGATAGTGGTGATGGTGGTAGTGGTGATGGTGGTGATGGTGGTAGTGGTGATGGTGGTAGTGGTGATGGTGGTAGTGGTAATGGTGGTAGTGGTGATGGTGGTAGTGGTGATGGTGGTAGTGGTGATGGTGGTAGTGGTGATGGTGGTAGTGGTGATGGTGGTAGTGGTGATGGTGGTAGTGGTGATGGTGGTAGTGGTGGTAGTGGTGAATGGTGGTAGTTGTGATGGTGATAGTGGTGATGGTGGTAGTGGTGATGGTGGTAGTGGTGATGGTGGTAGTGGTGGATGGTGGTAGTGGTGGATGGTAGTGGTGATGGTAGTGGATGGTAGTGGTGATGGTAGTGGTGATGGTGGTGGTAGTGGTGAGGCTAGTAATGGAGGACAGTGATAATGGTGATGGTGGTAGTGATGATTGTGGTAGTGGTGGTAGTGGTGATGGTTGTAGTGATGGTAGTGGTGATGGTGGTAGTGGTGATGGTGGTAGTTGTGGATGGTGGTAGTGGTGATGGTGGTAGTGGTGATGGTGGTAGTGGTGATGGTGGTAGTGGTGATGGTGGTAGTGGTGATGGTGGTAGTGGTGATGGTGGTAGTGGTGATGGTGGTAGTGGTGATGGTGGTAGTGGTGATGGTGGTAGTGGTGATGGTGGTAGTGGTGATGGTGGTAGTTGTGGATGGTGGTAGTGGTGATGGTGGTAGTGGTGATGGTGGTAGTGGTGATGGTGGTAGTGGTGATGGTGGTAGTGGTGATGGTGGTAGTGGTGATGGTGGTAGTGGTGATGGTGGTAGTGGTGATGGTGGTAGTGGTGATGGTGGTAGTGATGGACGGTAGTACAACCAGCACCACCACAACCAGTACTACTAGCACTACCACTGCTAATATCACCAGGAAATTTACACATATGATACTAATGTGTGATTGTTGTACTTTAACTTACTTATCCGCTACCATTTTAATACCCACACCCTCCTGCTGTTACCCACACCCTCCTGCTGTTACCCACACCCTCCTGCTGTTAACCACACCCTCCTGCTGTTACCCACACCCTCCTGCTGTTACCCCCACCCTCCTGCTGTTAACCACACCCTCCTGCTGTTAACCACACTCTCCTGCTGTTACCCCCACTGCTGTTACCCACACCCTCCTGCTGTTACCCCCACTGCTGTTACCCATACCCTCCTGCTGTTACCCCCACCTTCCTGCTGCTACGCTCAAACCCTTCTGATTCCAACTACACCAACCTGCTGCTACCCACACCAACTTACTGCTACCCACACCAACTTACTGCTATCCACACCAACTTGCTGCTACCCACACCAACTTACTGCTACCCACACCAACTTACTGCTATCCACATCAACTTGCTGCTACCCACACCAACTTGCTGCTACCCACACCAACTTACTGCTACCCACACCAACCTGCTGCTACCCACACCAACTTACTGCTACTCACACCAACTTGCTGCTACCCACACCAACTTGCTGCTACCCACACCAACTTACTGCTACCCACACCAACTTACTGCTACCCACACCAACTTGCTGCTACCCACACCAACTTGCTGCTACCCACACCAACCTGCTGCTACCCACACCAACTTACTGCTACTCACACCAACTTACTGCTACCCACACCAACTTACTGCTACCCACACCAACTTGCTGCTACCCACACCAACTTGCTGCTACCCACACCAACTTACTGCTACTCACACCAACTTACTGCTACCCACACCAACTTGCTGCTACCCACACCAACTTACTGCTACCCACACCAACTTACTGCTACTCACACCAACTTACTGCTACCCACACCAACTTGCTGCTACCCACACCAACTTCTGCTACCCACACCAACTTCTGCTACCCACACCAACTTACTGCTACCCACACCAACTTACTGCTACCCACACCAACTTACTGCTACCCACACCAACTTACTGCTACTCCACACCAACTTGCTGCTACCCACACCAACTGCTGCTACCCACACCAACTTGCTGCTACCCACACCAACTTACTGCTACTCACACCAACTTCTGCACCAACTGCTACCCACACCAACTGCTGCTACCCACACCAACTTACTGCTACCCACACCAACTTACTGCTACCCACACCAACTTACTGCTACTCACACCAACTTGCTGCTACCCACACCAACCTGCTGCTACCCACACCAACTTGCTGCTACCCACACCAACTTGCTGCTACTCACACCAACTTACTGCTACCCACACCAACCTGCTGCTACCCACACCAACTTACTGCTACTCACACCAACTTACTGCTACCCACACCAACTTACTGCTACCCACACCAACTTACTGCTACCCACCCCAACTTACTGCTACCCACACCAACTTACTGCTACTCACACCAACTTACTGCTACCCACACCAACTTACTGCTACCCACACCAACTTGCTGCTACCCACACCAACCTGCTGCTACCCACACCAACTTACTGCTACCCACACCAACTTACTGCTATCCACACCAACTTTCTGCTATCCACACCAACTTGCTGCTACCCACACCAACTTGCTGCTACCCACACCAACTTGCTGCTACCCACACCAACTTACTGCTATCCACACCAACTTACTGCTATCCACACCAACTTTCTGCTACCCACACCAACTTGCTGCTACCCACACCAACTTGCTGCTACCCACACCAACTTGCTGCTACCCACACCAACTTACTGCTACCCACTCTGTCCTAATACTACCCGCACCAATCTGCTGCTACCCACACCAACTTACTGCTACCTACACTGTCCTAATGCTACCCGCACCAATCTGCTGCTACCCACACAGCTGCTACCCACCCCAACTTACTGCTACCCACACTAACATGCTGCTATTCAGACTGCTGCTGATCACTCAGCTGCTACCCACGCTGATGGCTTCCTGCGTTACTGCTACCCACATACTTGATATGACACTGTTGTTCCACACACCATCCCACTGCTATCCATACCCACCTGCTACCCACCAACTTGCTGCTCTTTACACCCACAGAAGTGCTACCCACACTGCAGCTAGCCAAACAGTTGTTACCCTCACCTGGCACCCGCACGTTCCTGCTGCTACCCACATCCAATTGTTATTACGTTCTATTGCTGCTACCCACATCCTATTGCTGCTACCCACATTTTACTGCTGCTACCCACATCCTACTGCTGCTACCCACATCCTACTGCTGTTGCCCACATCCTTCTGCTGCTACCCACATCCTACTGCTGTTACCCACATCTGCTGCTACCCACATCTGCTGCTACCCACATCTCCTGTTACCCAACATTCTACTGCTTCTACCCACATCTCCTGCTACCCCACATCCTACGGCTGCTACCCACATCCCACTGCTGTTACCCACATCTACTACCCACATTCTCCTGCCCAAAACTTTCCTTAATGAAGACTCAGTTCTCGGAAAATTGACTTTGAAAGAAGGGTAACTAAATTATAAAAAATTACTTGAAGTTTTGCAGGGCAAATGACGAATTTTCTTACTAATACTATTATATTACGAACGGGTAGTCAAGAAAAAGGCTTCCTGGAAAAAAATATATTGAAATTTTGCCACTAACGTCGTTTGAATATCCGGCTTCTATCACTGTGGGAAGACCTTTCAGGTTTATGATGGTCCTGGGGTTGAATTCTCCAGGTATGTACATATATTACTCCCCCCAAAACCCACTCCAGGTATACTTAGGTATACTATAGGTATACTCCAGGTATACTTCAGGTATACTCCAGGTATACTTCAGGTATACCCCAGGTTTACACCAGGTATACCCCAGGAATACTCCAGGTATACTTCAGGTATACTCCAGGTTTACCCCAGGTATACTCCAGGTATACTTCAGGTATACCCCAGGTTTACACCAGGTATACCCCCATCTATTGTAAATACACAAATAGGTGTGACTAATTAATGAACCAAATCGGACCGAAATGTCGGCTCTTGCGGCCGGTGCGGCCGTGTTCCACCGAGGGGGAGGGGGGTGACCTAAAAGAAAAACTAAAGTTTGTCTTTTTAATTTTAGTAATTTATACAGAAGGGGTTACCAGCCCCTTGTACAGGTATATTTTATGTGATATGGTATACAAAGATTAAGTTGTAATAAATAACTCAGTGAGTAAACAGGAAGGTGGGCGCCAGCGGCTGTCTGTAAACTGACAGTCCACGGTTCGTGATGGTAGAGTCGGACTGTAAGTTTACGGACCGCGGTTCGCACCCCCAGTTCTTGTTTCTGTGCGTATCATGGTTTCTCAAGTGCTAGTGCTCTCAGAAACTGTGTAAACACTTTCTGTTTCTTCAAAAGAATAAATTGAAAATTAATGGCATAATGTGAAAGAGATATACATTTAGTTGGCTTACCTTGCCACTGCGGTCTATTTACGAGGTAGATGAGGCGGTGCAGCGTCGATGGCGGCCAGAAGCAACAGTGAAGGAAGCAGCTAAAGACAGTGACGTCACCGATGTAGAGAGAACTATGGCGTCTGAGTGACGTCACAAACATAAAACTACGGTACAACAACATAGAAGGTGGGACAAGTTAGGGCAGATGTCTCACTGCTGACCTTACAGATGGGCAGAGACGGAGGATGGTACTTCTTGTATGAAGATTTTCCTCCGAAATGTCTACAGTTACATAATTGACAATCAAAGCGCATTAGTGAAAGATGAAGACGGAGGTTAAAAAGTAGATATTAACATAGACCTCCGTGAAAATGGAGAACGTACAGGTCAAAGAATACATTTAGAAGGATTTTAGTAAGTTCATTATCGTTAGCAAATTTTCTGAAAAAACAAAAACAAATATAGTTTTATGTGTAACGGTAGCAACGTCATCTACAGTTGACAAAGAACACCGAAAGTAGATGTTAAACACACACTAGTACACGAGAAACACACTGAATTAGACTTACAATAAACACGAGTACAAATTTAACACCTTGGAAGCCGAGAGATAAAGGAAGTACATAGAATTTTTGTGGTCAGTTTTAATTGTTTTAGCAGCAACAAGTGACAACTACTTGTGAAAAGTTAGTAGAGCCCCCCAAGGAAAACTTTTTTTTCTATACATGTTTTCTCAAGGAGAGAGAGAGAGTTGGCAGAACTTTCTCAAGTAGATTTTCTAGGCCTACGTCGAATTTCCGGTACAAACGTGAAAATATTTGTAGTGAGATGAAAGCTAAAAACGATACTCTGTATACATTGTACATGTTCTTGTAGAAATAAAGGTTATTATTATTATTATTACAAATCTTATAGTGATCCCTTGTACTACTACTAATTATTATTATAATAACTGCGGCAATAATAAAAATAATATAAATAATAATAATAATCATTACGAGGGTGAAAATGGCAGCAACCAAAAATACGGAACATGTCAATAATTTCCACTGTATTACAAGACTTAAATAATTCTCCAGCCCTGAGGATTTTAATCCTAAAACTGTGACGATCTTAAAGAGTCCTGCAATTATGTGACCCTTAAAGAATACTGAAATTGGTAGGACCTGCAAGGAGTCCTGCGGGCTATGAAGATCTTAGGAGTCGTACAGGGAAAGGCTCTTGAGTCCTGAAGCTTCCTATATTTACAAATGGTTCAATATTCACGTGAACTATAGCAGCGTGGTTCCATTTTATGTCGCTATAAATTTCGTGTGTATGTCGTAACCTGAGATTATTTATAAATAAAATTATACAACCATGTACATTATGCAACTCATACATTATACAACCAACGTGCATTATACAGCCTAGGTACAAAATTAACTTTGCAAAATGCATTGTACTAAGCGCAGATTAGGATACTGTAGTATAGTCAAATTATACATTAGTAAAATTATATATTAGTGTCAGACACTTGTACACAAATAACCCGCACATAGGAGAGAGGAGCTTACGACGACGTTTCGCTCCAACTTGGACCATTTACAAAGTCACACTGACAGTAAAGAGAGATGGAGCCAGTATAAATTGGCCAGCTGGCAGGTCCCTACCAGATGGCCTATATATACTGGCTCCATCTCTTTCTGTCATTGTGACCTTGTAAATGGTCCAAGTTGGAGCGAAACGTCGTCGTAAGCTCCTCTCTAATGTGTATTGTTCCAGTCACGGTATTGTTCCTTTTTGTTCATTTTAGACACATCTGTTCTGTACGAAACGAGGCAACTGTGCAAAATACTGTTCCATTCAAGATGTGCAACACCAGCGTTCAACACAATGTTTTACAAAATATCGATTGCAATGAGCAAACACTACGTGTGTTGCCATTGTTTATAAGTCTGTGAATAACGAGTAAGATGCATGTGCAACAGCTGGGTATCTTTAGTGTTGAAGAAGCTACACAGTAGGCTTCAGTAGAAAGGTGTAGTAGAAGATGATGTAATCAGTCCATCAACCTTGGAGAAATATTATTTGAGGTGATCAGCCTTGGGGGACTGATCACCTCAAATTCTCAAATTCTTCATTTCACTACCACACCTTCTGCCTCTGTATATGACTGAAGAAACCTACTGTGTAGGCTAAACTTTTCAACAATAAAAATGGATTGTATTAAAGTTGGTAGAATTACCGACAAAGTTGATCCATGTATCAGAAATCTTCCCTATGAGATAGACTGAGGCCCTGAATCTGCACTCTCTAGAAAGGCTAGAATTGGGAGGATATATTGAGGTGTACAAATGGAAAACAGGAATAAACAAAGGGATGTAAATGGCGTGCTGAAAATATCCAACCAAGACGACTTCATTAGCTTAATGGGTTTTCCGTTGGAAAGTTCAGATTCAGGAAGGATATGGAAAGCACTGGCTTTGGCTAATAGAGTTGTGGATGAGTGGAAAAACTCCGAGTACCGTCATAGGTATTTTAAAACGTTTGTTAGTTTAAAAATAGGTTAGATAAATACATGAGTGGGTGTGGATGGGTGTGAGCTTGTACTAGGTCAGATGCAGTGCTCCTTCCTTAAGTGAATGTAACCTGACCTGTACTAATTCCTTAAGTGGAAGTGACCTGACCAGGTGGTCGGCTGGACAATTATATGAGTGGGTGCGGTTGGGTGTGAATTGGTCCTGACTAGGTTGTGCTACTAGGTCAGATGCAGTGCTCCTTCCTTAAGTGAATGTAACCTGACCTGGCTGGGTCGGGGCATTGGCTTAAGCCGTTGGAGATTTGGACCTGCCTCGCATGGGCCAGTGGGCCTGCTGCAGTGTTCCTTCTTTCTTATGTTCTTATGTTCTTATATATGAGAGAGCAAATGTGACTTACGATCTCACAAAGTGGCCAAGTGTTCTTGACACTTGAAACTACCCTTCCCTCCCTTGAATCACTTCTTATTATCTCTTAATTTTAGAGGCGTTGCATTACCCTTGAGGATTTAGCACTTCCCATGAGAATTATAATAATGTTCAATATACAGAAGCTGTAAAGCCCATGGCTCAGTCCGGGAGTGTGTCATGACGGGAATAAAATGGGTTTATTGGTTTAATTTAATGTTGCATGTTGTTGCCACCAGCTGGTCGTTGTCACACATATAATGTAGTTATTCAGGTCTTGTGTTCACGTCTCATTGAGCTATCATGTTACTGCTGCTGCTGCAACAACAGCATGATAGCAGCAACAGCACTGCTGTCCACTTGGCAGTCTCTCTCCCTCTGGGATCTAACAAACTTGTATTATTTAATAAATGAGAGAAATATTTAAAAGAACCATACGAAACAAAGTTTCGAGTTAAAAATAATTTAAGAAAACTAAATATCAGTTGAAAAAAAAATATTCATGAGAAGCGGAGAACATTCTACAGTGAGCAATAACACTGCAAAGAACAGAAGAACGTTTAAAACACGCATCAATGGATATCGTACAAGATTTTTTTTTGTAAATAGTTCAACGTTCCTCCCTCGTGTTATGATCTTCAGAAAAACCCAACAAAACGTCCTGAATCCCCGAGGAATGGAAACTCTTTTTTTAGGAGAGTATACCTTTAAAGCCAGATTAAACAAGGAGAGTATACCTTTAAAGCTAGATTAAACAAGGAGAGTATTCCTTTAAAGCCAGATTAAACAAGGAGAGTATTCCTTTAAAGCCAGATTAAACAAGGAGAGTATTCCTTTAAAGCCAGATTAGACAAGGTATGTGAGAGCGGAAAGGGCGTGGCTGGTGGGCGTGGTCACCACTTCCTCTAGACACGGGCGGAGAGGCACAGCTGCAGGTAGTGCTCCAGAAACCAAACAATAATACAGAGAAAAAGCCCTTATGGCTTCTCAAAAGTGAGCCCTTTACACTAATGAACAGAGACACGTCCACAGGATCAGTCAGACGGCTATTATTATTATTATTATTATTATTATTATTATTAAGGGAGCTAGACCCGTAAGGTCCATATATCGTCTGGGGAATTGGGTAGTAATTAAGCTCCATCAGTGGATGGGGAAGATATGGGAAAAATACATTTAAGTACATTTGAGGACATTTATTATTGGAAATGTCTCGCCATGAGTGGCGAGAAGACCCTTGTGGCGAAACGTTTCCTTTAATAAATGTCCTGAAATGTACATAGGTGTCTTATCACATTTCGTCGGTGTCACCATGGTGTCTCATGGGAAAGAAGCTCCACTTCCTTGGATCAAGGTTGGCCTTCAGGAGGATCAAGGTAGCCCATTTCCGCACCCCCCTGAAGAGTCCTAAACATCACTTATGTTGAAAATGGTATGAAATAACGACAAGTTGATTATTAAGACATATGCAACATTTAGATACTTTTATTGTTGAGACGTTTCGCCTACACACTAGGCTTCTTCAGTCAAATACAGAGGCAGCACTAGTGAAATAAAGATCGTGAGGGACTGACCACCTCAAACACTTTTATTCCAAGGTTGACTGACTGATTATATCATTTTCTTTTCACTATTACTGCCTTTGTATTTGACTGAAGAAGCCTACTGTGCAGGCGAAAATTTTCAACACCAATAATAATAATAATAAATTTATCAGCAAAATTCATTACTATAATGTTTTACTCAATCACTAAAAATCAACGTGGACAAAAAAGAATAAGTTTTCTTCAAATAAATATAAATTTCAAAATTAAATAAAGCACCGGCAAATATATTTTTTTTTAATAAAAAATTCTGGCATCAATGACACGTGGAAAAATACATACGTATTATACATATTTCATACAAATGCATAAATGACGTTCTCAAAATCTTAGACGTTTCACAAGATGTCAACATATGTCATACAAGTTTAGAAAGACACGTTTCGGTCCTTGGACCTTGGTCACTTCTAACACAGAGGTCTTAGTACTGAAACCTTCTCTAATATATCCTAGTGTTTGCTTACGTGTCTCTCTAAACCAGCTTGTTGGTATGCATTACCAAGGTTTATACCAACATATGTCATACTAACTTTATAAATAGTCAACTTTAACCTCTCGTTAGACTTACAAATAAGTGAAACGTTTTTACTAATGAGGTCATGAGCATGTAAGTCTCACTGTAGATAAATATTTCTTGGCGAGAATAAGTTTCAACCTTTAAGTATTCTGAAAATTTTTCTAGGCTGCTCAGGTATTTTTTCTTTATTTTTTTTTCTGTTGTAATGATATACCAGTACAACCAACTTGATGGAAATGAACGCCCTGCTTTTGTTTTTTGAGAACGACCTGCCTTGTATGGGCCAGTAGGCTTGCTGCAGTGTTCCTCCATTCTTATGTTTTTAAGCAAACTTTCATCATTATTAGAACATAAGAAAGGAGGATCACTGCAGTAGGCCTACTAGCCCATGCTTGGTGGGTTCTTCTCAAACTCAAAGCTACTAGCAATAACATTCGCCCAACCCATTTTCAATGCTACCCATAATCCTATTAACTCATGCGCAAGTCCCACTCAAATCTACTATTCAAAACCCATATTTGTACATTCCGGAATCCATGTCCGTAAAACCCTGAATGTCGTCTGCCCGGTCAGGTGTACAAATTTAGACGAAAGAGACGCTGAGTTTTTCGTTAGATAAACACCTGTTAGATAAACACCTGTGGAAAAAGTGTCATTTCTCCCAGAAAAATCATCTTACGGACTACAAACCCCACCACCCCAAACCTTTTTTTTTTGGGGTTGTCCAAGGTAAAATACACGTGTTACTATGTAATAACATCACAGTAAACAGGTGATATCATAGTATGCAAAACGCCCACTGTGAAAAAAAATACCGAATTTCCAAGCACTTTCGTGATTTCTCACTTTATCAAGGAAAAGTTCGGATATAAAAACTAAACAAATGTAGTATAATGCGATCACATTATAATGCATTTGTGTTTATTTTTTGAACAAGGAACAATTTCTTTATGTGAGAAATCACGAAAGCACCTAGAATTTCACTATTTCTTCACGTTTTACACAAGTTACTATGTAAGACAACTGTAATCGCCTAAAACATGTGTAACTGTAACATAAATAAACTTACCTAAGGTAAGGTGACCCAACGTCGGGGGTCCTTCAAGGTGGGAAAAACCGGTGTTGAAAGCTTAAGTCTAGTCAGAATACTCTCTTTTCGGGTATACGTAAATATTCATTGTTCATAACACTCTCCATGTTGAATTTATGCTAAAAAAATCTAACTAATTCTTTGAATTTGGGAGTTGTACAACGCTACATGACCGAGGTATTGATGTCAGGGTTACATAATACTACCTAGCAGAGGGTGGTGACGTCAGGAACATGAGGAATACATGGGGATGGTAATGTCACGATCATACAGTGCTGCATGACTAAGGGATGCTGACGTCAGGGCAATATAGGCAATATAGTCACATTAGTAGGAATTCCCGAGAGAAAGTTAATAAGTGTTCAAAAAAGCAGTGGAAATCACTTTCATATCCCTGTTAGAGCCACTTAAGTCATTTTTTTTAGCCTAAGTGTCAAAGAAAGTCATGTAAGTCACTCACATCCGTGTTAAAAATAACTCAATGTCAGTCAATTTCACAGTCATCATTCACACTGCTCAGTGATGTCATCATCATTCTTTAAGACATTAAAAAAATTCCTCTTGGTGCGAGTTATTTGTTAATTGTTCCATCCAATTAACAAATAACTTTTATTCTTCCTATGGTCATGGCTTTTACCAGTTTCCTATTCCAATTAAACTTTCACACTGACATCTTACATATATTTTTCAATCCCAAACGCAAGATTATTTCAGAGTTACTTTAGACAACTTGTTCACCTTCATGACAACTCGTCTTTTGGTTATTAATTTTTTTTTTTATCATAGTTTCACATATCTCCTTTGGTAATTTTGGTTCGAGTCTTTTCCTGATTTATTGGCTTCCTCTTACAAAAGTTGCTGACGACTCTTCCGCCACTGTCCAGGAAGCCTCGTCCAGGAAGCCTCGTCCAGGAAGCCTCGTCCAGGAAGCCTCGTCCAGGATTTCCTGCCTCTTCTTGGGTTGAAGCAATTCTTCTTGCAAGTTTTTAAGTTAATGACGCCTTTCAAGTCTTCCTTGCCAAGTTTATTGGTAATTTCCTGGAGAAGTGGCAGTCTTACTGCTTGTGGTGGCACTTAAAGCTCCGTGTAGCGAGGCTTGTGGGATGTGTGTGTGTGTGTGTGTGTGTGTGTGTGTGTGTGTGTGTGTGTGTGTGTGCTCACATAGTTCTGCTCAGCTCTGGGTCTACGTCTCTTTACTGGTTATGACTAAGCTCATTTCCTAAACTCCTGTGCATGTATATTTGTACTTTCACTCGCCTATATGTGGTTTCGGATGTTAATTGTCAGTTCCTAAACTCCTAACAATCTGTGACCAGGTTCACTCACTTTTACATGCCTGAACCCCATCTGTTTATAAAGTTGGGCATGGAACCTAACTTTACCATTTCTTCAGTTAGGTTACTCGTCTTTCATTTAAAGTCCATCACTGATCTTCAGTGTTTTTGTTTCCTACCTCTTAAAGTCTTTCTTTAGCCATAATATCAAATCCTCTGAGTATCTTGTATGATGTGATCATGTCTCAGGAGGCCTGTCATGTCAATAGGTTCAGCTGATTTAATCTGTCCAAATAGTTCATGTGTGTGTGTGTGTGTGTACTCACTCACCTATACGTGGTTGCAGGAGTCGAGTCATAGCTCCTAGCTCGTGTGTGTGTAAGCACGAGCAAAATTGGACATTTGCATAATTATGCTTATCTTGTGTTTATACCGATGTTATATATATATATATATATATATATATATATATATATGTCGTGCCGATTAGTAAAACTGGTCATTAGCAAACTCATCTAAAATTAAGTCCTTTCTAAAATT
Organism: Cherax destructor; assembly: GCA_009830355.1. Lineage (NCBI taxonomy): Eukaryota > Metazoa > Arthropoda > Malacostraca > Decapoda > Parastacidae > Cherax > Cherax destructor. The sequence continues at coordinate 211,761 of WNWK01001424.1, forward strand.
TTCTCTTATACTTTAAAGATATATTTTCATTTATTTAATGTAAATTTATAATTTGTACCAGAAACTTTAAACCTACTAACCTTATTACAACAAGCGCAATTTAATTAGCCTAACCCAACTAATATATTTTGATAGTTACTTAATTAATAATAACAAACACAATAAATATATTTCTTATGTTCAGAATGATTTGGGAAATTATTTCATACCAAATTTTACTTGTTATATGGCAAGGTGAGCGTTGCTATTTAAGCCAAATCGCAAATTTACTAATCGGACATATATATATATATATATATATATATATATATATATATATATATATAACATATATATATAATATAGCGATGGTAGATCGTACAAAACTCATCTAAAATTAAGTCCTTTCTAAAATTTTCTCTTATACATTTAAAGATATATTTTTTATTTATATTAATAAATATTATATTAATGAAAATTATAATAATAAAACTATTAATAACTAACCTATTACAACAACTTTAAACTTAAGATACGTTACCATTAATTTAATAATAAACAAACACAATGAAATATATTTTTTCATTATGTTCAGAATGATTTTGGCGAAATTATTGCATACACAAATTTTCACTTGTCTTATATGGCAAGGTGAGCGTTGCTATTTAAGCCAAATTCGCAAGTTTTACCTAATCGGCACGACTATATATATATATATATATATATATATATATATATATATATATATATATATATATATATATATATAAATATAAAAGATGGGGTGGTAGGGAAGTGGAATATTCAAATGGCTTCAGGAAGAAATAAAAATATTCTTCCTTGAAGCCTTTTATCCACTTCTCCGAGGCTATGGGTCCCACAATTTGAACCAGAGGTGGACCCCATCATATATATATATATATATATATATATATATATATATATATATATATATATATATATATATATATATATATATATATATATATATATATATATATATATATATATATATATATATCACATGACAACACCTCAATGCCTAAGAGGTTCAGTTGTTGTTCAGACCGAACATTGGAACTAGGAAGAAATGTGACCTGAGTGACGGTGATCGTGGAACGCTTAATGGTGCCAAACCGGGTAGTTTAAGTATCTAAAACTGATTCCTGGGGTTTTCACACATGACTGTCTCCAGTGCTTACACCTCTTCATGATGACGGAAAGGCAATAGCAATTCAAATAAACACGTGTTACAACTGTGGTTTGCAGTAGAGCATCTCTGAATGCACAACACGTCTAACATTAAAGTGGATGGGTTGCAGAGCCGAATATCACTCCGGGTTTTACTCCTGTCAGTTAAGAACAAGGAACAGGCTACTGTGGGAAAAAGCTCATCACACTTTGACAGTTGAAGATTGGAAACACATCGCCTTGTGTGACGAACTGCAATTTCTGCAGCATGAATGTGCAGTAGAGAAATGCAGCAGCTGCGTGATGCTAGCATGTTAACAAGGACCAGTATCTCTAAGGAATGTTTCCAGCACCTTGTTGAATCCATCACACGAAGAATTCAGGGCTATTCTGGGGGCAAAGAGAAGCCGTACCCAGTACTAGAAGGGCGTACTAATAAGCTGGTCACTGAGAGTATGTATATATTTTATGCCAAATTGATCAATTAGACCGAACTGCAATATGCAATATATTTTAACCAATTCTACCAATCATCGAGATCAGTATAAATTTATTTAATATTAATTAAAATGAATATGAATATATATATATATATATATATATATATATATATATATATATATATATAGGGAGGTACCACCTCTAGAACTTGCTGGGGACCCTCATCCTCAGAGAAGACAATAAACGCATATATATATATATATATATATATATATATATATATATATATATATATATATATGTCGTGCCGATTAGGTAAAACTTGATATTTTGGCTTAAATAGCAACGCTCTTCTTGCCATATAAGACAAGCGAAAATTTGTGTATGCAATAATTTCGCAAAATCATTCTGAACCTAACGAAAAAAATATATTTCATTGTGTTTGTTTATTATTAAATTAATGTTAACGTATCTAAAATATATTTAGTTGGGTTAGGCTAAATTAAATTGCGCTGTTATAATAAGGTTAGGTAGGTTTTCAAAGTTTCTCTTGGTACAAAATTATAATTTTTTACATTAACATAAATGAAAAAATATATCTTCAAACGTATAAGAGAAATTTTTAGAAAGGACTTAATTTTAAATGAGTTCTTGCTAATTGACCAGTTTTACCTAATCGGCACGACATATATATATATATATATATATATATATATATATATATATATATATATATATATATATATATATATATATATATATATATATATATATATATATATATATATATATATATATATATGTGTCGTGCCGATTAGGTAAAACTTCGATTTTGGCTTAAATAGCAACGCTCACCTTGCCATATAAGACAAGTGAAAATTTGTGTATGCAATAATTTCGCCAAAATCATTCTGAACATAATGAAAAAATATATTTCATTGTGTTTGTTTATTATTAAATTAATGTTAACGTATCTAAAATATATTTAGTTGGGTTAGGCAAAATTAAATTGCGCTTGTTGTAATAAGGTTAGATAGGTTTTCAAAGTTTCTCTTGGTACAAAATTATAAATTCTTACATTAACATTAATGAAAAAATATATCTTTAAACGTATAAGAGAAAATTTTAGAAAGGACTTAATTTTAAATGAGTTCTTGCTAATTGACCAGTTTTACCTACTCGGCACGACATATATATATATATATATATATATATATATATATATATATATATATATATATATATATATATATATATAATGTTCTAACTAATTTTCGTTTATTTATTGCATAGAAAATACTAGTTTATTCGGCAAAAATGACCGTTCCTTTGAAGACCAAACTCGCAAATTTGGTTATCTGGCATGACGTATATATACGTCTAATGTTCTAAGGAGTTTCCGAAAATATGGCCGTGACAAGGATTTTATTTTTAAGCAATGGTAAGGATTGAGTTACTCATGAGTTACAACAGATATCATGCCGGTGCAGTGACGTAAACGTACATAATATACAATCAACAATACACGACCTACTTGTACTCAACAAGTGACCTACAAATACTGAAGTGTTACCTATATACACTTAACAGAAGCTGATCTCGGAGTTTACACTGAAACATGGACGCAAGAACAAATATACAGTTGTGAGTCAAAAGACGTCACGAGTGCTCTTAAGGTGTTGTGAACACTTTTCACAATGGCTATATATACGTGCTGGCACTGTAAACAGCCGACCACATCACCAGTGAGAGTGCTATGGCAGGTGTGCCTGTGCCTCCACCTCTCCACTCATGCATCACTCATAGCACCCAGTGTCTCTGAACTGTTTCGTGTAATACGAGAACGTGACCTGATTTTATGTCAGGTATGGAGTGAGGAAAGGAACGACTAAGAGGTCGATGCAGGGGTGGGGAGGGGATGATGGTGTGTGGGTGTCCTGGAGCGTGTGGCTGTGCACATACTTCAGAGTCTGTTGCTGAGGCCCACGATTGCTGCTGGATACCGAAAGGCTTCTGGGTGGGAGCCGAGGATTGCACTGGTGTCAAGATACTCTCAGTGTCAATGTCGTCCAACACGGAGTGTCGTGAAGTTGCTGTAGTGCTCCGCAGGTGATGTTTTGTGCGGGTGTGTTCATCTAGCACTGATCCCTTGGTCTGGAAAGCGTCCCGGTTTACCACGAACCCCAAGTGTATATATATCATGCAGCTCATCTCACGGTATAAGTCAAGGTTTATATCCAGCAATACAAATGCAGTGATATTGTCCATCAGTGTAGAGACAGCAAAGGATGCATTTCTAGACTCATAACTGAGATCGTCATACTCACCTTAGCGACCTCAGACGCCAGCGGCGCTGACCACACACACACATACGATGTTTCACCCGTGAAATGGCATAAATTCCTGGTACACAAGGACATACACAAACAACGCCTTATGCCACAGACACGCTTGCCATTCAAAATCAGAATAAATTATCTGTTTAAGCATTACGGACATATGAATATTATAGGGCCTTTCCAGTGTGAGCCCCACCAAAAGCTCAACCTGACTCAGCAATCACGAATACTACGGCTCAACGCCTGTATGTCAAGATTCATTGTTGGCTGTGTAATGGTTTTTGTAATAATTACCGTACAAAATTGGCAATCGGCATCACGTACTTGCATTTGCGACAAGGAAAATCCGTAATGTTGCTCTTCAATGTGTTCCACTTCACAAGAATTTCTAATGAATTTCTAATGAATTAACAGAAAAAAAAGATTAAGATTAAATAAAATTACGATATAAATGTCAATTAAACACTTCGACTACGAAGGTTATATATTGGAATAATTTACGATGTGATTAGATAACAGTATTGAGGAAGTAGACAGAGGCGCAACAACTGGATATCTTGATGTGAAGATGTTTCGCCAGTGAAGATAGTGGAAGATAAGGAAATCAGTCCCTTATCCTTGCAGAACTATACGCAGAAGATGGTAGAAGACAAGGTAATCACTCCCTCAGCCTGGAAGCTGTCTTGCACATGTGTATAAGTCAATAAAGGATCACATTATACTGTTTATGTGTTTATTTTTCCATTGAGTAGGACAATGTTGAAAGTCACGAGTGAGGAGCAGCACGGTGAAAGTCACGAGTGAGGAGGAGCACGGTGAAAGTCACGAGTGAGGAGGAGCACGGTGAAAGTCACGAGTGAGGAGGAGCACGGTGAAAGTCACGAGTGAGGAGGAGCACGGTGAAAGTCACGAGTGAGTAGGAGCACGGTGAAAGTCACGAGTGAGGAGGAGCACGGTGAAAGTCACGAGTGAAGAGGAGCACGGTGAAAGTCACGAGTGAGGAGCAGCACGGTGAAAGTCACGAGTGAGGAGGAGCACGGTGAAAGTCACGAGTGAGGAGCAGCACGGTGAAAGTCACGAGTGAGGAAGAGCACGTTGAAAGTCACGAGTGAGGAGGAGCACGGTGAAAGTCACGAGTGAGTAGGAGCACGGTGAAAGTCACGAGTGAGGAGGAGCACGGTGAAAGTCACGAGTGAAGAGGAGCACGGTGAAAGTCACGAGTGAGGAGCAGCACGGTGAAAGTCACGAGTGAGGAGGAGCACGGTGAAAGTCACGAGTGAGGAAGAGCACGTTGAAAGTCACGAGTGAGGAGGAGCACGGTGAAAGTCACGAGTGAGGAGGAGCACGGTGAAAGTCACGAGTGAGGAGCAGCACGGTGAAAGTCACGAGTGAGGAGGAGCACGGTGAAAGTCACGAGTGAGGAGGAGCACGGTGAAAGTCACGAGTGAGGAGGAGCACGGTGAAAGTCACGAGTGAGGAGCAGCACGGTGAAAGTCACGAGTGAGGAGGAGCACGGTGAAAGTCACGAGTGAGGAGCAGCACGGTGAAAGTCACGAGTGAGGAAGAGCACGTTGAAAGTCACGAGTGAGGAGGAGCACGGTGAAAGTCACGAGTGAGTAGGAGCACGGTGAAAGTCACGAGTGAGGAGGAGCACGGTGAAAGTCACGAGTGAAGAGGAGCACGGTGAAAGTCACGAGTGAGGAGCAGCACGGTGAAAGTCACGAGTGAGGAGGAGCACGGTGAAAGTCACGAGTGAGGAGGAGCACGGTGAAAGTCACGAGTGAGGAGGAGCACGGTGAAAGTCACGAGTGAGGAGCAGCACGGTGAAAGTCACGAGTGAGGAGCAGCACGGTGAAAGTCACGAGTGAGGAGCAGCACGGTGAAAGTCACGAGTGAGGAGCAGCACGGTGAAAGTTGCGGGTATGAATACTGCAAAAAGCTTTACCTAAAATCTGAACAGTGGGACATGAAAGAAAGAATAAGGTCAGAACGGTGCGATACGAAAAACAAGGTCAGAATAGAGGGAAATGAATCAGAATAGAGGGACATGAAAAATAAGGTCAGAATAGAGGGACATGAAAAATAAGGTCAGAATAGAGGGACATGAAAAATAAGGTCAGAATAGAGGGACACGAAAAATCAGGTCAGAATAGAGGGACACGAAAAATAAGGTCAGAATAGAGGGACACGAAAAATAAGGTCAGAATAGAGGGACATGAAAAATAAGGTCAGAATAAATTGACACTATAAAAATAAGGTCAGAATAGAAGAATACGATAAAAAAAAGACCAGAATGGTGGTAGAATATGAGAAATCGACGAAGATCAAGCCACGCGCGTCGTGACGGCTACATCACTCGACAATACACTGAGACATATAACAATCTATACAAACAATTCCGACCCTAAAATTCAGGTTAATGTTTTAATGAGGTGAATTCCACTGCATTACCACTATCATCGCTTGAGGAAAGCTATTTTTTTGACATTAATTTTTTTTTTTATTAACACATCGGCCTTTTCCCACGGAAGCAGGGTGACCAGAAAAAGAAGAAACACTTTAATCATCATTCACTCCATCACTGTCTTGTTAGAGGCATGTCGACACCACATTTCAAAATTATAATTATTATTATTATTGTTAATGCATTCATGGAAAGTGCTGAATGAAAGAGCACCAGCCAATGGTATGGCATAAGAGAGTGTAATTACTCACTACTAGTAAATGGGGATTCGAGCCCTTAACACTTCCCTACTGTTAATTACACACACGCGTTTGGAGCTTTTAGTCAAATCTATTTCGTGTGCGTAATCAAACATTGCACAAAGAGAAGAATTAGCGTCAGCAAGACTCGTACCATTCACTCTAACGTGAATGTTAATGCAACCTTTAGTCAGCGGATGTTTGTCTGTCTCAGTGCATTTCTGAATCACCTTAGCAAGTGTGAGAGACACGTGTGCAACAGTTATGTATCTTTATTACGAAACGTTTCACCTACACGGAGGAGTCTGCAGAAGCAGTAGAGATGTGAAGACGATGTAAACAGTCTATCACCCTTGAAGACGTAGTTTTGAGGTGGTCAGTCCCTCAGGCTGGAGCAGAGTTGTTCCATAGTCTGGAACAATGTTAACAAAACTCTTCTCCAGGCTGAGGGACTGACCACCTCAAGACTACGTCTTTAAGGGTGATTGACTGATGACATCGTCTTCACATCTCTACTGCTTCTGCAAACTAATGTGTACTCGACTGAAGAAGCCTACTGTGTAGGCGAAACGTTTCAGAATAAAGATACATAACTGTTGGACATGTGTCTTTCTTATCAACATGTCGGTACTGTATACCATTTACATATTCACGAACAAGTGTGATTTGACCCGACCCAAGACAAATTTGTGCAGCAGCTGAATGGATGGGTCTCGAACCAATTGCAGGCAAGTCCTAACTAAAACTTGCAGTTCAGTGTGTTTAACCACTGGTCCTTGCTGCTTCACTCACCCACCGGGGTGGGCAGCTGCTCAGAGCATTGATCCGACCTTGGCCGACTTCTGATATAATACTGCTGGAGTTCACAATGTTTCTATTCACGAACAAGGGCGGATCTACTATGAGACTAATGAAGCTTAAGCTTTAAGGCCTCTGATTCCGGAGGGACTCAAGAAGCGACTTTAGTCCACATAACAGTTCAAATTTGAGGGCCCCCAAAAATGTAGGTCTGCCACTGTTCACGAGGGACATGATAACGGTCTATGACCGTCCGAAACGTTGACTACTGCTAGTTGCTAAGCCTGATTACTGGTACTGTACAGTATTTACTGTCCATAACATCATATACTGTATACTGATAGCATCAGTTAGCTATTTTGCCTAGTTGGTCAGAGGTCTGGGGGATCACTTCTCAGTGTGGATACCCCAGTAAAACGACAGTTGCTAAGCCTGAGTTCCTGCAAATAAACAATATAGGAAAGTGGCGAAATTAGGATAACAAATATTCGATTAATGATTTGAGAGATAAACGAAAACAAGACTCAAGAAGATATGATACAATTAGACGGAATCTGGGTTAGAGGATGTAAATGAAAGGTAACAAGGGGGAAAAATAATGGAAGAGGTAAGAATAATACGAAGCAGTGAATGTGTGTATGCAGATAGTTACTAAACGTAACTATGCATAATATCTGGTGGTAAGTGTTTCTAAAAGCAGGTAGTAACTGCTAGTTAAATAACGTGATAACTATAGTGTTGACATTATAAGAAAAGATGGAGAAATTATAATTAAAAAAAAAATACGACAGGTGATGTTTAAGAATGTAGACAGATAATAATTACGAATGGAAAAAAATAGACGATAATTAAGGAGACAGAAAAGATTATTACGAATAAAGACAGACGACTGTTAACGACAGAAAAGTCAATAAGATTTGACACTGGTACGAAGATATTGTACAGAATAACAAACAAGAACGAGAAAAACGAGGCACAGACGCTGTGACATAAGTGTATTATAATTGCAATAGTATTAACTAAAGGAAAACAAAAAATCTTACACTAAAAATCACAGTGGACTTAAGATGCGAGAAGCAGATGAGACTAGCAGGAAAAAAATCATTGTATCACAAGCAATAACTTGATGCTATTATTTATTGTACAGAACAGCCACGCAACACGTAACAGAGGTGAGCCTTCCTAAACAGCCACGCAACACGTAACAGAGGTGAGCCTTCCTAAACCGGACTATATGGCGGATGAAAGTGCTATAATATAGTAGACTCAGGTGCTATAACACGGGTGAGTTTTCGTAATCCGGATTATGTGAAGGGTTCAGGTACTATATACACAAGTGAGTCTCCTTATTCCGAAGGTGCTATGGTCCTATTAGAGGTGAATCTCCACAATCCGGACGGACTCTTATCCGTCAGTAGTCTGGGTTAGTGAAGGCTCGCGCGCGGAAGGACGGATGAGGAAGAGGCAAAGCAGGAAAGGAAGAAAGGAATGGAGAACTCAGCAGGATTAGCGTTCGTGCAGATGACGTGGGGCGTCAATATAGGTGAGACATGCTCTTCCACCATGCTACCCAATCATGTCTTAGCGCTAGGCACACCCTTGACCCACACCTAAACTCACACCTCATCTGGCACTCAAACTCATCTGGACTTCATACCCTATAACTTTTATTACCACGATTAATCAACAATCAAACTGTGTATTCACTGTTGCTATTCTGCGCTTTTGATGTATATTTGTGATTCATTTATATGCATAGTCTATATATATATGAAGGCAGGAAGGTTTCCAAAAAAAGGATATAACTTCACCATCATTCAATCAATCGCTGTCCTGCCAGAAGTGTTATGACGGCCATCACGTTTCAGATGACCTTGCAGGGAAGTATAGTGCCTGCATACAGAAGGATGCGAGATGTTGCTCCTCGGAAGGTCATCTATACCGGTATCAACACACTTCTGGCAACACAACGACTGAATGACTTAGAAGCGAGCGAATATGCACTAAGCCTAACATGACTGCAACAGTTACCCCTGAAGATCAATGGTAATTCCTCCTATCTTTCTACAGGTGTATCCTCCAGCAAAGGGAAGCCCAGTCATTGATTATGATTTTTTAGGACAACTTTACATTAACAAGGGAGTATTAGAGGGCACCTTGCGTGAGTGCTGGCTGAAGGCTATATTAGTCACGCTGAGGGCTGTCTGGGGGGCAATAGTGAATTTTTAGTCTTGGGTAATTATGATTACAGGGAGGGGAACTAAATATAGCGATATGTGGCAGTTAGTAAATGAATATATGTGTGTGTGTGTGCAAAACAACCGCAGGGGGAGGGAGTTGAATGATAGCTCTAGGCCTTTCGTCTTGCAATCAATACATCTTCAGGAGCTTGCATAGTTGTAGAAATGAGTACGAAGCCCAGGTAGATTCGTTCAGGGGGAATGGCTTTAGATAGAGCCGTTCTCCTGAGCGAATATACCTGGGCTTCCTACTCATTTCTACAACTTTGCAAGCTCCTGAAGATGTACTGATTGCAAGACGAAAGGCCTAGAGCTATCATTCAACTCCCCCTGTTGTTGTTTTTCATCTTGTATCGCTTGTTCGCAATTATTTTGTGAGTGTGAGTGTGTGTGTGTCTGTGTGTGTGTGTGTGTACTCACCTAGTTGTGGTTGCAGGGGTCGATTCATAGCTCCTGGCCACGTGTGTGTGTGTGTGTGTGTGTTAGAGAAGTATGGAAACTGTTGTGGTCAAGGTGTCTAGCCATATATAACTGCGCCAGATGAGGTGAGGGCGCAGTTCGAGGTTTGTACCTATAAGGTGCCCACGAAAACCACGATGGGCGTGGGCATGGGTGGCTAGGTGGAAGCCAAGTGGCCCCGGGGAGGTCCCATGGGGCGGGGTCAGCGAATCTTACCGCGGGTGGAGGGGGAAGGGCGGCCTCCGTGTCTGTCACCTCAGGTGCGGCCGGATGGAGCGCCGGCTTTATTCCATTGTTGTCACCGTTCTGAGGAGTCTTAGGAGGTATCTTGCGCACAGAGTTGGTGCCATAACTCACATTGTTAGCCACGGAGTTGCCTTCGGACTGGAGGTCGCCGTTGGTGTGGGGGCCACTGTGCGAGGCAGCGTCCGAGGAAGCCAAGGAGTCGACGTGCGTCACTTCGGTGCCCTGCGACGAGCGGCCACTTACATGCGACTGATTGTCAGGACGAGGGTCGGGAGCGAGGCCGTCCGGACGGTAAGTCTCCACGCGGCCGTTCTGCGGCTTGGTAGCGTCGAGTAGCACCTTGAGGGAAGCGATGGCGTGTAGCTGCGTCGCTTTCTCGTCTACCTTCCCTGCAACACACAGTCAACAATCAACAGTCTGGCACAACAGGGTGTGGAGGGCGGATGTGGGTAAGCAAACCCTCACACCCCAACATAAGTTGTATGCAATAATATGCAACATAATTATCAGAACGCTTGTTTTTCTCAGAGTTCTACTCCTAGATTTCCACCAAACATGCATGCAAATGTGCACCAATATGTCAAACATTATGCAGCGGAGTTGCAGCACTTAGAAACAAACATTCTAGAAATCCAAAAATAACAAGAACATAGAAGCGTCTTAATATATTTTTAATATTTTCTATTCTGTCACAGCACAAAGATTCACGAGGGCGTCAGTGTGTGTGTGTGTGTGTGTTTATGTATTTACCTATATGTGGTTGCAGGGGTCGAGTCTCAGCTCCTGGTCCCCCGCCTCTCCGCTGGCCACTACTGAGAACCCTATCATATCTATGTTTGTACTCGTTTGTGAGCGTGCGTGAGTGTGTTTGTGTGTGTGTGTGTGTGTGTGTGTGTTAGTTACCATTTTGTCCTAGGCACATGTCGATTAGACACTAGGCCTGTTGTATGTGTGTGTATATGTGTGTGTGTAACGAAACACTTCGAAATGTTTCGGCCCCGCCGGGAATTGAACCCGGGCCCTCCGTGCGTGAAGCAAGAGCGCTAGCCACCATGCCATCGGGGCGTGTGTATGTGTGTGTGTGTGTGTGTGTATGTGTGTACGTGGATATTGATGCATACTTTCACATTTTAACCGACTTTAAAACTACAATATGCGAAAAAACACAAATAAGATCTCAGATACATTTCCGAGCATCCAGAATTTAACATAATTAATTTTTGTGAAATAAATATTATATTTATATCTTTTGAGCCACGACAATGAGAGAGTTGGAGCAGTGAGAGAGGGAAGGCAAGGGGACAGATCCGAGGGAAGATCCAGGGTAAAAGATCCAGGGTAAAAGATCCAGGGTAAAAGATCCAGGGTAAAAGATCCAGGGTAAAAGATCCAGGGTAAGGTCCAGGATTTTCAGGTCCAGAAGATGATATATCTCCCGGCAGAAAGATTAGGGGAAGGTCCAAATATGTATTAAGTAAATTAAATAAACTATTATATATATGAATTTAGTGACAACATTATACCCATTTGGAGCATTTACTGGTAAAGAAGAAGAGTGATTCCGGTTAATAAATATTGATTTGAATTCTTCCTCCTTAAGCCATAAGTGTCGTAAGAAGTCACTAAAATGCCGAAAAAAAGGGACTAGTAACCCTTTCTCCTGTATAAATTACTAAATGTAAAAATAAAGACTTTGGTTTTCCCTATTAGGTCACCCTGCCTCGGAGGGAGACGGTCGGTGCATTAAAAAAAAAATGCTGATTTCTGTAATTTCTGCCTGAGTAACACCTGCCTAAGAACTGCCTGGGTAACACTTACCTAAGAACTGCCTGGGTAACACTTACCTAAGAACTGCCTGGGTAACACCTACCCAAGAACTGCCTGGGTAACACCTACCTAAGAACTGCCTGGGTAACACCTAAGAACTGCCTGGGTAACACCTACCCAAGAACTGCCTGGGTAACACCTACCTAAGAACTGCCTGGGTAACACCTAAGAACTGCCTGGGTAACACTTACCTAAGAACTGCCTGGGTAACACCTACCCAAGAACTGCCTGGGTAACACCTAAGAACTGCCTGGGTAACACCTGTCAAAGAACTGCTTTATATTAAAGCAACACGGATGGGAAAGCCTAAATTCGAGAGCAGAATTTCTTCGTTAGTGGACAGAGGATTTATCTTCAATGACCCACACGGGACGAACACTTTACGTTGATAATAACACTAAGACGCAAGACCTCACTGGGGTATTATGCCTTCGCTCCACATTTTAATTTAAGACACCTTGTATCCTCATGGCAGGAGTTGCGTCAGGAAAGGGTTTCATTAAATTATTCCATACAAATATGTAAATTACCTTATTGGTATGTAGTACTCTGAGAAAATCAGTCGTGTCATTTCACTTATGGAGCATGTCAGAGAGCTTATGAATGTACTTGTGTAGCCTATTAATTCACTTAAATTATGAACTCATCATTTTTTTACAAGAGTTTCGAATTATCTGCAATTGGCTGAAGACGAGTCAGCAGGTATCAGTGGGAATGTCTAAATGAAGGCTTACAAGGATGTGTTGTGGGTTAAATGGGGAAGTGTGAAGGACCGAATGATAGATGTTGTATGCTCTGGTTGATGTATATTAAGTAGTGATAACTTAGTTTGCCAAGCCGGGGTCCTGCTTGAACAAAATCCAGATTGCAACTGACCAGTCACACCGAGGTGTGGTGTGGGGGGAAGGGGGATACATATATGCAAGGGTCAAGGGATACACACCTACCAACCGCCATATTGGGTGTTATTCTGGGTGTGCTGGGTGAGCACCGCACACCCACCGAAGATGCTAAACTCATCATATATATTAAGCTCACTCAATATTACAATCATGGATGATAATGGGAAACTAATTTTTCTGTCCCGTGTTATGAAATATTGTGGCAGGTGTTCTGAGTAATACTTATACCAGAGTAGATGGTACAGCAGGGGGACAATAACTAACAATAACCAACAAAAACCACTGTTATATTTCCCTATAAATTGTAATGACATTATTGACTGGTGTTTACAATATGCTTTTACACTGAAGTAATTAAAATAAACAACAGAAACTAGTTTCAGGTTGTCCCATTTTAGTACTAAAATTAACAAGACTATGGAACAAATTTGCAAAATACAGGACGAAGATTGAGACACTTAGGCAACATATGGGAATCTTTATTTAGGAAACGTTTCGCCCCACAGTGGCTTCATCAGTCCAATACAAAGTAGAGAGAGGTAAGGAGAGGAGGAGTTTGAGGTAATCAGTCCCTCAGCCTGGATAATTTTGATATTATAATTAATAAAGAAGGAGTTGTCAAGTCTTAAGGAATTAATAGAATTATCCAAAATTTATTTTTAAGTTATCCATTAAAACTCGTAAGAAATTAGAAAACAGAGAAGAAGAAGAAGAAGAAAAAGAAGAAGAAGAAGAAGAAGAAGAAGAAGAAGAAGAAGAAGAAGAAAAAAAAGAAGAAGAAGAAGAAGAAAAAAGAAGAAAAAGAAGAAGAAGAAGAAAAAGAAAAAGAAGGAGAAGAAGAAGAAGAAGAAGAAGAAAGCAGATTCCATTTACCTACAGTGACCCCCGAGGATCCACACGGGTTTAATGTTTTAATGAGGATATAAAAATAATTATTTACAGTAATAATGGCTTGATTTTACTGATTTAAAAAAAAACCCCACAAACCACTGACCAAATCACGGAACGGATGGGGTTGGAACCCATGGTGGCCACCATGGGTTCAAACCCCACCCGTTCCGTGGCTTGTTTGCAATCGTGTTATTACACATACAATCAGTCCCAAACTTAATGGAAATGCAGGGAATTATGCAATACCTTCTGCAACGTCAAGTGAACACTTAGTTTTTTGTGACGACATTGCTGCAACACGATACTATATTCGCAACACCCAGACAAAGAACCGGATGCACGGAAAGAGTCGGATTAGTGTTGAGAACCGGATGAAAGTGGTGGCCGGATTCATGTTATGTCAAACAACTTTTTCAAATGTTTTCGTTGCATTATAGTTTAAGAAAATCATGAATGAAATTGAATAAGTTAAGAACACTTACAGTACAAGTAGAGTAAGATAATCCATCACAACTGAAAGATATTTGATTTAAGATATGGATTTCTTTTATATAAATATGTATTTTAGATTTAAAATTATTTTTATTCTGAGGACGGCAGTTGTATAGCTAAGGCTCGCGCGTGCGTGTGCGTGTCCGTACGTACACTCACCTATTTGTGGTTGCAAAGGTCGATTTTCAGATCCTGGCCCGCCTCTTCATTTGCCACTTGGTAGATTCACATCCTCGTAGACTCGTGGGCCCTATCGTACCTGGTCTTAAAACTATGTATGGAGTCTGCCTCCACCACCTGTGCACTTCCCTCTACCACTCCTCTCCATTACCTTACACGGCCTCCATGTCAACGACACTGACCTAACATCCATTCACTGGCAACTGACCCATGTACATTGGCTTCCTATATATCTTAACTAGCGGTTCGGACAACACTTCTGTTCCCTCTCACAGAACCTGTAGTGACACCTGTCAGGTCCCACTGCCTTCCATTGTACAGGTGTGCAAATAAGTAAGTTTATTTAGGTACAGGTGCACTTAAATATAGTTATACAAATTATTATACATAGTAACATACGTATGTGTAAATTACCTAGGATAACTTAAAAAAAAAGTCAAAGTGACTTATTTCCATGGGTGTGTGTGGGGGGGAGGGTTGGGTGTGTGTGGAGGGAGGGTTGGGTGTGTGTGGGGGAAGGGTTGGGGTGTGAGCGTGGGACTGGTGATAGCGTGGGACTGGTGATAGCGTGGGTGTTGCTGTGGGTCTGCGAGTCTGAACTTGACGAGGAATGGAAGACAGGAAGTTCAATAGTCTAAGGTGTGATAGCACCATAAAGGTTATCCATCACTCTGGACGATAAATTTCTGTCTCTTCCACATACTAGCTTAAAAAAAATACACTCATCTTTCCGACAAAGATAGACTGAGAGCCCTGAACCTACACTCTGGGAGCCCAGAACCCACACCTTGAGAGCCCAGAACCCACACCTTGAGAGCCCAGAACCCACACCTTGAGAGCCCAGAACCCACACTCTCTTAAAAACATTGAGATTAAATATAGAATACAATAAATGAAACAGACATATACACAGATACACAAAAAAAAAACATTTAAAAAAATAATAATTTACTTAATATTGAAAGATTCTACTGAAAGTTGATGGAGATCCAGACAGGTATTCCTGTGATCATGAAACCTTGACAAAACTGAACAAAACACAATTCACAAAATACAGTTACAATGACATAGTCAGCAGTATACCACACGGTTCTAAGAGACAGGGAAATGATCACCTGCAAGAAGGTGATCATGACATGAGTGTAAATAATGCCCAGAGAACGGTCTCACAGTGACGACTCTAGTAGAGGAAGAAGCAACGTTATTAAAGGCTTGTGAGTCATGGTAAACAGAAGTCTAAAGCCAAGACAACAGTGCCTAAGTGTGCACAATAAGGCTAACGGATTTAAACGGCTGAACCCTGAACCGCTTGTTACTTGTATGAAGGACCTTCCACAGCAATGAGTTCCCAAGGACATGCCACTGTAGCAGTCCTGGGAATTGTGAGCCTTGACCATAGGTATGTGTGTGTGTGGGTGTGGTCGTAAGCGTGAGTTTAGGAGTGTGTGGGTGTGGTCGTAAACGGGAGTTTAGGAGTGTGTGGGTGTGGTCGTAAGCGTGAGTTTAGGAGTGTGTGTGGGTGTTCGGGTAAGTGTGGGGTTGTGGCGCAGCAGCTCCAAGGTGGAGGTGAGGGTAAACCACAGTACCAGCTCCCACAGAGAGATCCCACACTACATAGAGAAAACACTGTACACATGCAACATACATGGCCAAGCTTTATCTGATATGCGAGAGAGAGAGAGAGAGAGAGAAGAGAGAGAGAGAGAGAGAGAGAGAAGAGAGAGAGAGAGAGAGAGAGACAGACAGAGACAGAGAGAAAGTAAGAGAGAGAGAAAGAGAGAGAGACAGAGAGAGTAGGTAGGCAGTGGAGAGCATCACCACACGTCACCACAGAGCTACAATTCAACAACAGGAAAAAAACAAACTGCGGTATCATCGCGGCCGTGAGACAACAAGAGTGATCTCTCCCTACGGTGTCTACCTCCAAATGAACTACAATCAAAACAAGAACAGCTCACATGGCTAAAGCCAATGTGACTCAACTAGAGTGCCTTCTCAAAATTAACATAGTTAAATCAGAAACACATACTGAAAGCAATATTTATTATCCTACATAATAGTGCCAAAAAATCTATAAATATATTATATAAATATAAATATATATATATATATATATATATATATATATATATATATATATATATATATATATATATATATATATATATATATATATATATATGTTGTTATGCATGACATTCGTTCAGTCATATCTATGATAACCTCTTGAATTATAGATCTGAAATTTAGATGATTTATGTGATTAAGTGTGGAAAAGAATCAGTAAGATGAACTAGAGTTTGGTGTCAGAAAAGATGCTGCTTCCAGCATCCACCGTTCTCGTGGCACTCATCTCTTACCTTCACTGCCCTTACAAGGAAATCTGATTATATCTGGTCTCGTAATTCTAAATACTTCTATCGTCTACACAAACACAGGCAGACACACACACACACAAACACACACACATACACACACACACACACGAGCGCACTTGAACTAGCATAAACAAAAAAATATCCCCGTCACAAAATCGATGGTAACTAAAATATTTACTATAACTGGCCAAAAACCTATTTTTTTCATTAAAAATGGTTAAAAAGGTACAAAAAACAAAAATCTGCCTCCCATTTGAAACAGTCGGCTTTTCGACTAAGTGAATCCGTTAGCAACGGAGAAGCCATGCAAAAAAAAGTGCCAAAAAATATTCCATCATATGCCAAAAATACATGTATGCACTAAACACTTAAAACTATGCATTGGGCATGCGAAATAGAACTTTACCAGGTTCCTCCTCGAGTCCTGAAACATTGAGAAATCAGATCAGCTTCCCGGCATGGTGCAAATAGAAGAAATATGCATTGGAATAACTTATAGGGTCACCTTGCTAAAAATCCTCTGTAATGGAGACTTGCAGTCTCTACATCTCGTTATGCAAGTCTTAGTCAGCTAAGATTTACATTCCTGCTGCTATACATTTAGCTACAGGAGTGTACATAGGGAAAAAGAATCCCAAAAGATTGGTATTTTTAAAATCGTTACTGACCTAGTAGTACTTAGAGGCCAGCAAGGCGATCCTAAAGTTGGACAGGTAACCTGGTGTGATTCCCAAGGGTGAAATCTAATTGGTGACATGCCCTCCCACGAGAGGCCTGAATGGTGAGGGGGCACGGCTGACCAGTCACACTGCTCAGTTCTGAAGAACGTGACACTCGTCTCAGTTTGCGAGGGTTGAGTTATGAAGGCTGGGTTGTGAGGGTTAGCCTCAGAACTGAAGGTGATTAGTAAAGCTCGTCTCGGCTGAGGAGAGAGTGGACAAGACTCTTCATAGTATATAAGGGAAGAGTCTGACACTGGGGAGTCACAAGGTAGGGGTGTCAAACTAAGCTACAGTTAAAAAAAAAATATTACTACTCTTATAAATAAAAAGTGAGCATAAGTTCCAGCATTAGGGGCAGAACTTTGTAGCTAGTTTCAGAATCATGAGCAGAACTCTGATGCAAGTTTCAGTCACATGGATAGAACTTCTATATCGAGTTCCAACACCATGAGAAACTTCGTATCAAGTTTCGACCTCATGAGCAGAACTGTATAGCAAGCCTCAGCACCATGGGCAAAACTTAATGGCAAGTTCCAACATCATGAGTTGAAATATACAGCCTGCTCAGCACCAAGAGTGAATGTGGAAATCAGGGTTAAGTGTTGGTATTGCGAGTCCTCAGGCATAGTTAAGTGCTGAGAGCTTGTGACAGGTTTGCATATAGTGACAATGTGATCAAGTGGGTTCAAATCCAACAGTGACGTGGAGAGGAGAGAGTAACAATACATTTAATACTAGTACTACAAATTAGGGGAGATGGTAGGGGAAGGGGGGCCAGGGAGGGTGAGGAGAACAACTCAGAAAATCATTACTAATTTCAAAATATATAAGTAAATACGACGTAGACAAGACAACGAGAAGAAAAACAACTATATTTTTAATATTAAATGCCATTTTGAAAGAAACTATCGACACAAGCTAGAAAACAATCAGTACAGATACAGAAACACACATAGTGAAAACATCTCAGACCAACCAGTTCAATATACACAAGTGACATTTTCTCATAACACTATCAACAACAAAAACACCAAAGGTAAAAAATACTATATACAAACACTGAGTTAAAACATCAGAATTAGAAACAAAACAATTCGTGTCATAAATAAAACTACGAGAGTAAGTAATAGGCGGATAGTAGCTACGAGGCAGCGCTGATAGTTGCGGGTCACCACATGGAGAAGACCCGGACCAGGACCCGGACCAGGACCCGTCCTGGTAACCCTACATGAACCTGTTACCAGGACGCTCTTCGCCTGGAGTTACCTGGGTGTTGGAACGACTGTTGGTGACATGCTGGTGAGTTTTAGTATATCCCAGCTAGTGTTGACCTTTGCAAAGAGCTGAGGCAAGATAAAGCAGCTCTTAGCCTTTATAAGTTGTACTGAGTAAAACAATAGTGCGTCTCACAATAGGTAACACCTTTCCCAAATAGTGGAACCGGTATGGTGATACCGAGGATAAGTTAGGTATGGTGATACCGAGGATAAGTTAGGTATGGTGATACCGAGGATAAGTTAGGTATGGTGATACCAAGGATAAGTTAGGTATGGTGATACCGAGGATAAGTTAGGTATGGAAAAATAAACACATAAGCAGTATAATGTGATCCTTTATTGACAACGTTCGCCCGCAGTGGAAACTTGTTCAATGAGGAGCATTCTTCTTCAAGGAACTCACTGCTGCAGATTCTGAGTGCGCGCAGGAAAAAGCCTATAATTACACCAGTAACAGACAGGAAAAGCTTCAATCCACGGCAGGGTATACACAATCCTTGTAATGGCTGCAGCAAATTATACGTTGGCGAAACATCCAGAGACCTACAAACACGCATTTCAGAACACCAGTACGCAGGCAGATCTGACGACTCAAGAAATGCCTGTGTTCAACACCGAAATTTACACAACCATTTAATCAACTACAGAAACGCAAGACTCATCGCCAGAAGACAACACGCAATACCGAAGAATCCTAGAATCTTCACTCATCTGTATATCCAACAACTTCAACCAGAACAACGGCTTCTACAACATAGCTGAACCTATTGCCAAGAAACTTCTTCAACGCTATCCCACCTAGAACTCAAGAATGGTACACTGCAGGTCCTTTAAGTCACACTATGTTTTTAACTATCACACTACTTTTAAGACTCACATGCAGCTTTCTCCACCTGACCCAGCATTCTCCACCTGACTGTACCCTATATATATCCATGTTGCTCATTTTCCAGGTAGATCTGTATGTGACTCGATAAAGCCACTGCGTGGGCGAAACGTTGTCAATAAAGGATCACATTATACTGCTTATGTGTTTATTTTTCCATTGTGTCGGTATTTTATACCATTTATTTCCATAAGTTAGGTATGGTGATACCAAGGATAAGTTAGGTATGGTGATACCGAGGATAAGTTAGGTATGGTGATACCGAGGATAAGTGTGTGTGTGTGTTTATTCAGTGTTATATCACCAACCATTAATAAGAGTTAATGCAAAATTAATAAAAAATGCGAAAGTTGTCAAGGCTATAATGTAAATGATCTATCAAGGAAAAAATATATCGCCGTATATGATCTAAATAATCGACCAAGAAACATCTATCGCAGTATATCAAAATAACAAACAACATCTATCGAGAAAATTATTAATACATGCTGTCGAGGATTATCTATCGAAATGTATCTATTAAGATAATATATCAAGACACAATTATCGAGATAGAAACCCCAATTATATAAAAAATATAAACCAAGACTGTGTCAAAAAATCAAATGTTAGGAAACAATTCAGAAAAAAATAAGGCCAAATATGAAAACATTTGCGAAGATAAAAAAAAAATCAAAATAAAAGTCCTTAGAATAAGAATATAAAAAAATATTACATAAAAAATCTCGGTCCAACTAAATTTAAAACATAAAATATAAAATAACAACCATAAAAAAATACCAAAATAAAGATACCACAAAATAAAGATGATATATAATATAAATATATATATATATATATATATATATATATATATATATATATATATATATATATATATATATAGTATATAAAATTTGTAAAAAAGTATTAAAATGATGCCATCTTTGCCAGCCCTGTTTTTAATGCTTTTTGAAGCAGGTTGGGCGATATACAGTAGGTATCATTATGTCTACCTTCTCAAGAGCAGTAATTATTCTGAGCTTCCTGCTGATACTATTGTCTTTGTTGGACAAGTGAAATTAAATATTTTGAGGCAAACATATGCATATTGGTCAAGCACCATGTCTGTATAAGTCGAGGTGTGTACAGTTTTCATTTTATTTTATACCTCATTTCTTCTTCTTCTTCTTGGTTCGCCGGGACTCTCCCGGCCCGGGCCTTGTCCAAGTGGTGGCCGGCCTTGGCTCCCTTTCTCGGGAGTATCTCAGACTAATGTCTGCCATGGGAGGAGGTACAAGTACCTCCTCATCGTTGGGACCAACTGTCCCCAGGCCTAGCCACATTCCCCGCCTCACGGGGCTCTTAGGGAGAAGCTAGGCCTCACTCTGGTCTGCCATCTTCCCAGCCCCAGGGGAGATAATGGGAATGGCAGTCTTGCGAGCTGCAGATGGTAGCAAGCTCCAGTTTTGTCACCTACCCTGCCCTAAAAGGGCTGGGTAGGCAGTAGAAGTCTCGTGGATGATGTTTCGCAAGAACTGCCCACATTACTGAGGTACATATGCTCTTATATGTCCCTGAACTTTCGGTTTTCTTTGAGTATGTCGACTGTTTTGTAGTTTATATATTTCTACGATCTGGAAGACGTGAGTCAGTGATCCACCTTTAGTGATCCTTAGATGAGGTGAAGCCACGTAGTTTTATTGATTTTTTTGTGATAGTTCCCCTTCTCAGTAACAATATCTTGGTAGAATGCAATCATGGTGGTAAACATGTATACCTGATACCAGGTGTAGATCTCATATTTGAAGTGAATATGAAGGTTTTCGGGGATGTTAATGACATATCTAACAAAGCGCAGTGATCTGGCAGCTCTTATTGTACTTGTTAGAAGAGTAAAGTTGACCAGTTGCTGTACAATAGATCCACAAACAGTAGTGTGAGCGAGTCAGTCTTCTATGACAATCAAGTCTCTCTTAAGGTGAATGATGTTATCTGGGGGACGAGATTACAGAACATATTTGTTGTCTTCAGGAAATCGAACGAACACCTTACCATCTACAATAGTTTTAGTGTCTGCTAAATCCCTGTGCTCTGCCTTAAAGTTCCTCATTATTGTAATTTCTAAGTTATTTATGACTCCTAGAAGGTTGACATTTTTCATTTTGTCACATCTCTCGCATACATTACATAAGTTGAATGTACTAGATATTGTGGGGTCTTGAAAGATGTAGCAGTAGATGTCATCGGTTTTGTGGTCTTTGACACATTTGCATGCCAGCCCACTTTTGATATAGGTCAGCACCCCTTTGTATTTATTTCCAACATTGGAAAGGCAACATATCCTGACAATTTTGAAAGAATTCCGATCTTAGTTATAGGAGTCTTTGGTTCTTGTAGACGAGAGAAGTGTACTACTTTAGCTTGACTATAAAGTATAATATAGAAGTTTTCGTAGTGCCAATAATTCTGACAGGTAAAGAATAAAAAAAACAATACCGTGACTGGGACAATACACATATAACCCGCACATAGGAAAATAAAAACTTATGACGACGTTTCGGTCCTACTTGGACCATAAATTAGTTATTCTTCTCCTAGAATGTGTATTTTGACAGGTACTCCGATATATTCCTTGAAGGTGTTGATTCAGTATATTTATCAAGGAAAAGGTTTCTACGTGTGCCTTGAGAGTGCTTCGCGGGCGTTTGAGGATGCCATTGATTTCATAAGAATGGAGAAACGCTGCAGAAGACCTACTGGCCCATTCAAGGCAGGTCAGCTGTTTGGAGCCTTGATACATTTCCTAGTTCAACTCAGTTTTTCTAGAGACAGATTGGTGCTTTGATGCATTTGCTTAGGAAACCATGGAGCACTCACTACAGTCTTCGCTTGTGATATTGGTATAGTAATTTTTGCACTGGCATGGTCAGCAGTGCTGGACAATTTGGCACAATCAACATGGTTGAGTTTTGTTGTGGATCAGCAGACCTGGATGCACCAGTCTGGGCTTGACGCATCTTGAGAGGGTCAGGACTGCTCTTCACACTTAAGGTTTCAGGCTGTCACTCTCTGTGTGACAGCACTGTTTCTTGTCAGGTTGGCACTTCCTTGTGGAATTGGGACCAGCACAATAACCACAAGTTTCTTCCAAGCAGCTCTTCATAATATGTCCAGATTGCGAGCGGATGAGACACATAAACACTGGGAGGTAGGGGGCCATGTTTCTATGTGACAGAGATGTTGTACCATTTATCCTTCTCTTCATAGCTTCCACAAGTTACCCTATATATATTTGTTTCCTCAATTAATCCATTACACTTATATATTTGTCCTTACAATCACTGTGGCCTGGGTCATCAGCCTCTTCCGAAAACCCATGTAACGCTAACACTTCCATATTAATTTACCTCTTTCCATACTTTATTTTCCCCTGCCTCAATTACCTCCTTCTTTAATTCCCTTTTTTATGCCTACTTTCTCTGTAACCTGTACCTCTCATCCTTCATCCTTTCACTTCTCCTTTTCTTATTTCATTTCTTTTGAGCCACATTCATCAATATTTTCTTCACTTCTCACTCTCTTTATATATATATTTTCTCTGCTGTTGGAAAATCCCAAGTTTAATATTCTGAGAATTTAACGTCTATAATATTGGTTATTTAAAGTCATAAGAAGAGAAAGTTAGTATGAAAAGTAAATATTAGGAAAGTTTAGAAATAAAGATTTCCCATTTTCAGTAAAAAATGATTTGTTTACTATTCCGGATACAATATTTTCTCAGTGGCGTAAAACATTTCAGTACACACGGTTTTAAACACCACCCGGTAACTAACAATGTAATATTAAATAATGACGAGAAAATGATTTTTATTACATGTTTTGAAGGAGCAGTTAGTAAGTAATGGAGGCGTACACGGAGTAAGAAACCTTAACGAACATGCATAAAAAGAATATACGTAATTTGTTTTCCCTTAAACTCTCCTTTCGTACCTACCTCTCTCCCTTCCTTCCTCCTTCCTTTCCTTTTTTATCCTCCATGTCTTCCTCCTAGAACTTCACGCCTCACCGTATACAACCTAGCTGCTTCATGGCTTACTGAAGCTATATCCACTCCTGTTGTTATATTTCTGATTAAATCATAAACCAATTTGTTTTTGTAATACATAGGTTTACCAGGACTGTGTCCGTCTTGATGCGTGAGGGCAGGCTGGGCCGGGGGGATTGATTAATATATTTATGTGAAGCACAATACCCGTGTGTGAATCCTCCATCACTCCTTGTGACCCTCCATCACAAGGAGTGATGGAGGATCCAACAACCAATAGCGGCAGCCGGGGAACAAGAGGGTAAAAAACAGTGTCCGTATTTTTGTTTGGGCGCGAGAACTTGGGTGTAAAAGCAGGCAAACTGGCGTCTTCAGCCGGTGATATAATTCCACAAAGGGAAGAAGCGAGCGAGTACTAATATACTAGTGTTACTTTAGTCATGCCTTAGACAGTCTCACGAAAAATTACAGCATTTTTTTTTACCATCACTCACGGCTATGTGATGGTCAACATAGTTTCAGAAAAGGTTCCTCTTCAGTGAGCCTCATGTTGTACCTCTCCACTACGTGGCACAAGTGATTGGGTAAATTCTAGATTAGCTGTGTAGTAGCACTTTCATCAGTGGTGCCTTACACCGGATACAACAACGGGAACTCTTGGGAAAACTACAAACATTAGGAATCTCTGTTTCCACCGTCACTTGAATGACTACCTTCAAGGTCGATCTGAAAGGGTAGCTCCTACTAGAACATAATCTGTAAGCCAAAACACAGTATTGGATCTATTGTTATGGAATATTTGCCTCGGCGAGCTAATTCATCTCATCCCAGGATCCCATGTTTTTGAGAAAACAATTTTTCTATAGATGTTGTGGTAATAATAGATGGAAGAGTCTTCGAGTCCCGCGATAAAGATGATAACTTTAAGGAAGGGAAGGGAAGGGAAGGGAAGGGAAGGAAAGGGAAGAGAAGGGAAGGGGAGGAAAGAATGTGCAAGAATATGTAATGACCATGAAGTCATGAGGTGAATCTTTCAAGACAGGTACGAGGGTTATAGTACTCAAGTGAAACTTCATACTTGTTTTACAGCATTGTCTGCATTATATGCTGCACATGTTTCCACTCTGAGTTGTGGTTCACATTCTTGGATGCCATGTCCCTTGACATGTCCGTCTTCTAGACAAGGTAGAAATCGTGCACGGGAAATCATCTTCAATTATGAAAAAAATCGGCGCCAGAGATGTAGGTGGCCTTATATATACGAGGCCAATGTTGATAAGACACGTATTCACAGTTCAAGACTTATTAGGGGAAGTGGCTTCTTCAATCCTAGTACAGAAATAACTAAGAAATGAGTATATATATATAGTGGCAGGAGTCAGGTGGCAAGCTGTGAGATGGTAGAGGTAATAGAGGCATTAGTAATACAACTGTGGTAGATGTGAAGGTCGGATTTGAGAGGCACCCTGCAATTGGGAAGTACAGTGCCTGCACTCTGAAGGAGGAGTGAAGATATGTTGCAGCTTTTGAACTGTAGTATCAGCCCGCCTTTGGCAAGACAGTGATGGAGGGGCATATTAAAGTACTTCTTGGTGCAGACGTGACGTTGATGGCGTCATCTGATAGTAATGTTCAGGTCGAGTAGTAAGCGATTTTCTAACTCTTTGGAAACGCTACAGAAACCGGACTTTTGTGGGATGGTACTGGTTACTGCTATCATGGCAGCCTCTTGGCATTTCCAATGCCTTATTGGCATGTTCTAACAGGACAATAGAGGTATCGAATAACAAAAAAAAAAATAAGGAAGAAATGGGGAGTGGTATTGTTACTTCATGGTACACACAGGTTAAGATAATTTGTCTAGTTCCCAAGTTACTTAGAGGTAAACGAGGATCCTTATCTCGTTTATCTCGTTGAAACCGAGAGATAATCTTCCCTATTTCGTTTATCTCACTAAAGTAGTGACAAATACCCTCACGGTCTCACCACGGAAGACCGAGACCGCTACCCTGGACCTCCGGTCTTACATAAGGTCGTAATATCATTTGATAATGGTCCAGGACCATCCGAAACTATGCCCAGTGTTATCACCTGACAGCAAAACTGGTCTAGAATGCGACTTAAAAAGCACTATATAAAACTGACATAAAACTATAGAGAAAAAGTATAGACTTTATTAATAACAAGTGAAAGTAATAGTATAATAAAGAACAGTGTAACGAAGAACAAAATAACAGAATAGTATAATAATTGAACAGTATAATAAAGAACCAAAAGCACAATACCGTGACTGGAACAATACATAAATAACCCACACATAGGAGAGAGCATCTTACGACGACGTTTCGGTCCGAGTTGGACCAGTTATAGTCACACTGTGACTTGTTACTGGTCCAATTCGGACCGAAACATCGCTGTAACCTCTCTCCTTTGTGCGTTTATTTGTGTGTATATGAAAAAGTTTATTTCTCATTAAAACCAAAACAGTTACTTGCAGAGGAGAGAAAACCTCTTGGACGTGACAATAGTTTTTAGAATAATATTGTAAATGTTCATTTTAAAACGGAAGACTCAGAAGGATAGTTTAAAAAAAATAGTAAAACTAGCTCAGCATTATAGTGTACACAGTCACAGACTTGGCATCAGCAACGCAGAAATGAAGAAAACTCTGAGATAAAAGAAAAAAAAACTCGCAAAATCTTAGAAACACAACGGAATGAGTTCAATCCCCACCCGTTTCTTGGTTTGTTTGCAATCGTGTCATTACGATTTCCTGAGTCTTAGAAATACGATTGTAAACAACTCACGGAACAGGTGGGATTTGAACCCACGGCGAGGCTGTCCTAAAACTAGCAAGCCAGTGCGCTAACCATTGTACCTGCTGGTCTAAGGTTAGACCAACTAGGTGAATTTCTATACACATTGGAAGGGTTTCCAAGTGATCAAAGTGGGGCCCATGCTAACCTTCCTATTGTGTATAGAGATAAATATTATTAAGCTGGAATGGTAATGGTTAACGCATTGACCTGCATGTTCTAGGACTGGCTAGCCTTGGGTTCGAGTCCCGCCTATTAAGTGAAATAGTAGAATCCTTCTTAAGAAGAATCGAGTATTTAGGATGAAAGTTCACAGGAAGACAGAGAAACCTTCCTTCAGAAGAATCATCAACCAGGAAAGAGGAAGAGAAACCTCCTATCAGAAGCTCCTTCCCGAAATTTATTACCCCACTGAAGATTGAAGGCGCTGGGATGAAACTGAATCTCTCCTCCCAGGCAATGAATTTTCTGACTCTTATCTCCACTCCCACCCTGGCCAGGAAGGTGGAGTCTCACTCTCACTACCACCACCGCCGCCGTTAGCAGGAGCAGCAGCAGCAGCAGTAGCAGCAGCGACAGCAGCAGCAGCGGCAGCAGCTGGAGCAGCAGCAGCAGTAGCAGCAGGAGCGACAGCAGAGGGCCAGGACTCACCGTCATGCAGCGGGTCGATGGTGTGGATCATCAACTGCAGGAGGCCATGTCTGAACTTGGTGCCGGAGTGAAGAACCGGGGCGGAGGGGCGTCTCTCCCCGCGCTGGACCGGCTGCGGCCCTGCAGCGTGCTGTCGGAGAGACACAACACTAACGTTAATAATCTCAAACACTCTCATCAGTCTATTACTTCTACGCGAAACACTTGCAATGGTGATGCACAAGGCGTTCTTTAAAAGAAGAGAGCCTCTGATGCTGGCGAAAAGCGCTCCTGATCCAAGGAACTAGAATCACCCCTCTCAATCCCGAATTAAGCCTGACTACTTCCTATTCCCTTCCCCTCCCCCCAAGGTACTGAATGACCCATACGGGTTTAACGCTTCCACTATTCATTGTAATACTTTCCCCCCAGAAAATATCTTTGCATGTATCACACAAAGAGTCGAATACATAAGTAAGACAGGTAATATTACTTAGTAGGTCAACGTACTTTGGGTAATATAACTCAAGCCAGTGTACCCAAGGGTAATATTACTTAGTAAGTCAATATATTTCAGGTAACATTTACCCTCGGGTAATATTACTTAATAAGCCAGAGTGCCCTAGTCGATTATTACTTAATAAACAAGTGTACTCTAAGATAATATTCGTGAATCAGTTAGCGTACTGCAGACTAATGGTTGTGACTGCTACTGTCGCCTTCGTCTAAAAAGGAGCAAGGAACAAGGAGGTAAAGATAAGGAGCACTGGTGGTTGTGGTCTAACTCATCTCAGCCCATTACAGTCACCCTAAAAACACGAAGACATGAATCGGATTATAAATGTCAGGATAACCCAGGATAACCCAAGCTATGTGGCTTATTTCCACTAGGGTAAATTTTTATGACTCCCTACGATAATCATAATTTTTAAAGGGGCGGACGGGTAAGCCAGCGGAAGGCTTCAGTTATATGACCAAAAGCTCCAGCAGCGGCGGATCATATGACTAAGACCCGCGTCAGGAAACACTTGTCCTGTTTCCTGACAAATCTTACCTAACCTAACCTTCTTACGATGCCATCCTTAACACTCGACCAACCACTGGAGGCGTTTACTGCTAGATAACAAGGGCAGTTGTTAGGACACTTACCCATACCTATGTTGAAAATGGTATCAAATACCGACAAGCTGTGTGTCTTTATCGTTGAAACGTTTCGCCTGAAGAAGCCTACTGTGTTGGCGAAACGTTTCAACAATAAAGATACCCAGATGTTACACATGTCTTACTCACCATCCAGTACATTCAGCCTCGAACAGGGTTCAATCCAGGTGCTTTAGGTTGTGACCCGAGCGAACTATTACTGATCTGTGAGGCGCCATCATCAAAAAAATCCCTCACCACCTCACACCACTACCATCCTCCATCACACCCCCAGAACCCTCTCACTGTACCACACCTAATCCACCTCATTCCTTCCTTTATTATACTCACTCATCCATTTCAACGTTCTCCTTTCTCACTCCACCCACTCATTCTACCACACCCACTACCACACACCCCAACAACACTCCACTCTCACTTTCCACCAAACTATCTCTACCTCATCCACTCCAACACATCCAATCTCTACCATATCCCTCCATGGTATTACGATCCTGCCTCCACTATATCACTTCCCAGACTATTCCACTTCCTGACAACTCTGTGACTGAAGAAATAATTCCTAACATCCCTGTGATTCATTTGAGGAGAAGGAGATGGGACAGGAGGAGGAAAAGAATGAGGGTTATGTGGAAGGGAAGAGTACAAGAAAGGGATATACTAGTTTTTCGAAACAAATACTTAAACGTGTTTCTTATATATGCGGGAAGAAAAGACTGGAATATTGAAACAGGAGACGAGACTTATTGGAGACAGCATTCTTTGTTGGAGTTAAAAATATCTTTTACGACAAATTATAATCTTCCAGTCTAAGTCAACAGATTTTTGTTTACTAGCGAGTCTAATTTCTTCAGATTCTTTGTTTAACACACCTAAGTTTCAGATTACCTTTGAATAAAAATTCTTTTCCGAATTCCTAAGGCTAACACAATCCGCTACGAATCTCTTACCGAAGACGAACTCCGATGGGATCCGCGATGCATATCTTTTGAAACACGAACGCAACGAATCTTTTGAAAGACGAATGTAAACAAAATCCGCAGCAAATCCCTTTTCAAAGGCGAACGCCAACTAAACCCGCCTCTAAGATTTGTGAAAAACGCGGCGGGGCAAGACCTTTCCTGGGGCCTTCGACCTGAGACTCGCATGGCTGAGATCGGCAACGGATCTAGTGATAAATATGTCTTGATGGTGGGAGAAACCTCCACCCACACAGTGATAAAGAAGAGAAATAGGGCAGCCAGAAAGAGGTTAGAAATAAAAGAGAATGTGAGTGATGAAATGAGTCACAGGAGAAAAGGTCTCGAAGGTTGAGGAAAGGGAAATGGAAAC
Source organism: Cherax destructor (assembly GCA_009830355.1). NCBI lineage: Eukaryota > Metazoa > Arthropoda > Malacostraca > Decapoda > Parastacidae > Cherax > Cherax destructor. The sequence continues at coordinate 241,678 of WNWK01001424.1, forward strand.
GAGAAAAAGTGACTTCGAACCTTTTCCCCGACACATCAAACTCTCTTAAACCCTTTTCCATGGCTCGTCCCCTTCATGTTGGGATGGAAGGCCGGGAGAAAATGGCTGGAAATGAGGTGAAACAAAAGATAGGGGAAGGGGTAGAGTAGAGACAGGATAAAGGAGGGGGTTAGGGAAAGGGTAGTGAGCGCATACCCACTTAACATTTGCACCATGTTAGTCTCCGGCAGATGCTCCTCCCATTTTAGAATATTAAGAAAGAAATAGAGACAGATGGAGTGATGGAGAGGAAAGAGATGAGATGAGAGATTAGGGAGGAGGAGGAGAAATACGAGATAAGAATATTATAGGAGACGAGTTCAATGATGGGTGAACATAAGAAAGTGGGCCTGGTCAAGGACTGGGCCTCGGGGGCGCTGACCCCCCTGGACACCCTCCAGTTAGAACACTGCGGTATATACAAATAGGAGAGAGAAGTCTGATTTAGACCAATGTGACTTTGTAAATGGTCCAAGTCGGACCCGAAACGTCGTTATAAGTGCCTTTCCCACGTGCGAGTTATTTATGTATTGTTCCAGTCACGGTATTGTTCCTTGAGCTGTAAGAGATGTTTTGTACTACAAATGCCCGAGGAGATTGGTCTCATGGGTACCCATGATTTGCGTGTTTTTTTTGGGTCAAACCATGTACAGTAGATATGCAGGTCAGGGGATGTATGGAACAACGTCAAGACTTTCCCTTGTTCACTTCTTTTCAGGACTGAAAGTATGATTTGTTGAAATGGTTTAGTAAGCTGATCAAAGATAGATAAATAAATAGGTTAGTATTTTTTCTGTCTTTCAATAGTTTGTTTATCAACCGATTACACTCTTGTGTTCCCTACCAAAGAGACACTAGCAATGCATGCACAATATACTGTAACACATTTCTTCAACTGATGAGCACCCAAAAAAAGTAGATGAACGTGGAAAAATGAGCTATAATTACCACTGCTAACACTCTTTCTAGATATTCAGTGTCTCAATATTTCCGAGATTTTGCAACGTTAATTACGCCTAAAACTTCGTTCGTTCGTTGTTGACCAAACTGAACTCTACGCCTCACTGATCTCTCTTAAGCTGCTATGTAACTTACTGGTCTGGTGGATGATAAGTTTACTAATAAAACACCATAACTCACATACCGTCTCATTATACCATACTAGCGGTATATATTATCAATGTACACACTCGTGAATAGATAACGTCTGGTAAAGTAGTTTTTTTTATTAATTTTAGACAAAATTCACATTACGTTAACCGCTTCGGGCAAATACGTCTTTCAGGTTCTTCCAGAAAATAGTCACAAACAATTAACTTAAAGCTTTATGATTCCAGGACAACAGTGTCCCCTTGAAACCCTTTATGCCGTCGACGGTCTCATGATCTAAAGAAATGGAGCTACCCACCCCTTTCATGCATCAAAATTGATTACCGCCCATTACCCTGGATGAAGTAGAAAATTTAGCGAGACGATAAAGCGCCGAGGGGCGTTGAAGGCAACGAAGTTGAGCAACAATATCCACGATACAAACGTCTCTCACGTATCGTGGTTTGCTTGCAATCGTGTCATTACGATTTCGTGAGTCTCTCCCAGAAATTGTCTTGAAGAACCAGTGACATGATTACTAAGACATTCCGTCGCCTCAATTACTCAGCTTCTGGGAACTCGAGGAGAACGAAATTCAAGATTTAAACAAACGCAATTTTCTTAACTGCGGAAGCCATTTTTTTAAGACAAAAATTAATTTACAAACTACAGAAACATCGTACCCAAAACTGCAAGATTGTTTTACTTGTATTTTGAAAAACTAATTAGGAAATGGCCGACAGGGCAACAGGTTGAGTTTCAGGTTGCGTACGACAACATCAGTTATTCTACTATATAAAATATAATATATAACGCTCAATAATAAGTTCCCATATGGAGACAGAAACTCAGAATATTAATTTCGATCCTCTTCTGGGATCCTTTTCGAAGAGTATCCCAGAAGGGGATCGAAATGTATAGACCAGTTAATCTTTTTTATGTCTCCACACTACTGGTGGGTAGTATGGATGACACAAACACTGGTGGGTAGTGTGGATGACACAAACACTGGTGGATAGTGTGGATGAGACAAACACTGGTGGGTAGTGTGGATGAGACAAACACTGGTGGGTAGTGTAGATGAGACACACACTGGTGGGTAATGTAGATGAAACACAAACACTGGTAGGTAGTGTAAATGAGAGACTAAGGCTACAGTGTGGTGTGGGGTGAGTGTAAACAATGCGTCCTGGCCAGCGGGCAGTGTTCTGCAGCTTGTGTATCAACACACTTGCCTAAGGAACACGCAGTATTTCTTGCTGGCACTTAGTCGCGTCTCTCACATCAGTAACTTGCACCTGCCACGAGGAATTGCTACGTAACATAGCAGTTTTTCCAGGAAAAAGCATGAGGCCTCTTTGTTATGGAGCTAATTAAAAGACATTTTCAGAAGAGGAATGAATTAGGTTTATGTTCTTAAACTCTCAGGACAGATTAATTTCAGTTTCTTGAAAATAAAACTCATGCCCAGTTTGCTTTAAGGCGGGCCTGTTGGAAGACATTATTTCTAAGGCACGTTTTGAGGGAAAAACGTGTATTATACGATGTTTCATCCACAGTAGGGCTTTATCGGGTACTCAGTGGCTTACAACCGAAAGGGCCCAGGTCGAATCCTGGAAAGGGAGAAAGAAATGAGGAAGTCTCTTAAGAGGTGTTCACCTTGCTCACTCCAGAGCACATCATATGCGGCTCCTCAGTATCTGCCACTCCCTGTGAGCCCCCTGTGGGCGGGGAAGGAGGCAGACCGGTTCCCTAGCTTCTCCCTGTGAGCCCCCTGTGGGCGGGGATTGTAACTTGGATTAGGGACGTCAAGTGCCCCAGAAGATGAAGAGGAACACCTCTTCCCAAGGAAAGTCATTATGATGTCGCTACACTTTCCCAATAGGGAGTCAAGGCCGGGTCACCTCTTGGGAAAGACCCCGGCAGCGAAATGCTGCGAATCTCCACTAAGCAACCTGCCCACTAAGTAGCATGTATATCTAGGAGTCAGGCTATTGTTCTGGGTCGCACCCTGGGGGAGGATACAAGGACTGTGTTACGAGTAAGGTTCTTTTGTAAAACTAGTAGATTATTCCAAAGAGTTCTGGAAGGAAACTCCCTAAGTAATTGACCTGTAATTAAGATCGCCCCTTTCTTGTAAGAAGATATTGGAACAATGTCTGGTCTAGTTACCCTTTTACAAACTCAGTATAGTGATAAAGGTTTAATTTTAACTAGGAAACAAAAATCCAACAAATATAAAATTAACCATCTTTAATGTTAAAATATTTAAGATAATATACTTTCTTCTTCTATTAATTTATATTTAAGAGTACTCAAGGTACTCTTAAGTATATTTACGATTGTCTTCGTAAATGTCTTACTTTAAGGTAACTCTTAAAGTCATGAATTTATAGAAGTTATAAATATATAGGAATTTCAATGTAAGTAACACATAATCCATATAAGGACGGATCTAACGATATAGTCAATCAGTGATCCTAAATTCCCAACTCAAATTAAGAGTTTGAATAACACTGTCACTGCTATGTCAGGATCAATGAAATGAAAGTAGTGACTATAACTATGGACCTTCTATAGAATACCGAATTTAGGCCCAACACAGATTACTACAATCTACGTCTTAGCGGAGCTGTACTCAAAAATAAGATCTATGTTCTATAGTTAAGAAAATAGACACACTTAGAATGTCTGAAAGATATACACCTTAAGAGACAGCGCAAATGACCAAGTCTATTAACTGTTTTTCCACCAATACACAGAGTAAACCCGGAGTCACCAACGACACCGTTTCTTAAAGAAACTTGAAACTTTACCAGACAACCAGAGAGAGAGATATTTTTACTATGCTCAGGGCTGGACAAGACTCCCTGAATCCAAGTCCACTAACCTCCGACCGGATCACGTGACTCAGTCAACAGTAAGCTAGACCCCTAAACCAACTAACAGTAGTTGACATGATTGTTTCCCACCCTCAGTAGATTGTTTTCATGATGAGACATAATAAAAAAGTCAAACATCTTCATTTTAGCTCTTAATGAAGATATTCGCGATATAATATTAAGTGAGAGTTACATTACACTCTTACAGTATTGAAATACAACATTGTATCCCATACATGGGGCGCAACAGACTGTTGTTTGTGTTATTGTTGTTGCTGCTGCTTTTGTTTCTGCAGTTACTGCTGCTGCAGAAGCAGCTAGATTGGTTAGAAGCGGCTATAATTAGTGGACGGTGAATCGAGCCTCCACCGCTCCATGCGCTGAATGACCTATTATATTTTAGCGATTCGTGAAATACAGTACAACAGCGATATTGCTACTGCTGTTATTGTTACTGCTGCTGTTATTGTTACTGCTGTTGTTATTGTTACTGCTGCTGTTATTGCTACTGCTGCTGCTATTGCTGTTGCATCTAATATTGCAGTTCTGCTGCTACAGTTACTTTTCTTACTGCTATCGCTGCAACTGTTGAAAGCAGCCATATGACAGGTGTCGTGCAGGAGGTAATTTATTTTGCTTTCAAGAAAGCCATCGCGTGCGTCTCAAAATTCCAGGAAACCCAAGAGGACTCAGAACACTGGATGAATTACTAGCCAGAGTACAAAGACACTCTCAGCAAGGATTTTTTTTTATATTGTAATGACAGAAAAAGAACCGGAAATAAGTTTGCTTGGGATAACTAAAGCAATCTCACTCTCTCTCTGTCTATATTTATCTCTGTGTATATATCTCTCTCTCAGTCTCATCAATCTCTTAGCTCTCTCCCTCTATCTATATATACCTTTATATCTATCTATATCTCCATGTCTATCTCAGTATCATCAATCTAACCCTTTCTCTCTCTCTTTATCTGTCTGTCTATATCTCTACATATATATCTTTCTATCTCAGTCTCACCAATCTCTCTAGTTCTCTCTATTTATCAATATATCTCTATCTATATCTCACTATCTCAGTTTCAGTCTTTTTCTCACACACAAAAAAAAGGCCAATTGTCTATAGATAAGTGCCTTTGATAGATGGTAATTACACAAAAATGCGACCAACGAAGAGGCAGGGCCAGGAGCTGTGAATCGACCCCTGCAATCACATATAGGTGAATACACACACACACACACACGCTCCACAAACTATAAACAGGCCAAGTGTCTATCGGCAAGTGTCTTTGACAACTGGTAACTAACACATACACACGTACAGTAGATATAAGGCCACAGTGACCAGAATCAATGAAACGGGACCGGGAGCTGTATCTCGACCTCGGCAATCACAACAATGCTTCCTGTGCAGACGCAGTGTAAGAGGGAACATCCATACCCAACGACGTTTCACCCTCAATAGGACCTCATTGTGTGCGAAACATCGAAAAAATATAAGTATTCCCTCCGGGTAAAATGTTGAATATCTGGAGACAATATTAAAATCTGCTATATGAAGGGTTGTGATGAAGGGTTGTGATGAAGGGTTGTGATGAAGGGTTGTGATGAAGGGTTGTGATGAAGGGTTGTGATGAAGGGTTGTGATGACGGGTTGTGATGAAGGGTTGTGATGAAGGGTTGTGATGAAGGGTTGTGATGACGGGTTGTGATGAAGGGTTGTGATGAAGGGTTGTGATGAAGGGTTGTGATGAAGGGTTGTGATGAAGGGTTGTGATGAAAGGTGATGAAGGGTTGTGATGAAAGGTTGTGATTAAGGGTTGTGATGAAAGGTTTTGATGAAGGGTTGTGATGAAGGTGATGAAGGTTGTGATGAAGGGTTGTGATGAAAGGTGATGAAGGGTTGTGGTGAAGGGTTGCGATGAAAGGTTGTGATGAAGGGTTGTGATGAAAGATTGTGATGATAGGTTGTGATGAAAGGTTGTGATGAAGGGTTGTGATGAAAGGTTGTGATGAAGGGTTGTGATGAAAGGTGATGAAGGGTTGTGGTGAAGGGTTGTGATGAAAGGTGATGAAGGTTGTGATGAAGGGTTGTGATGAAAGGTGATGAAGGGTTGTGATGAAAGGTGATGAAGGGTTGTGATGAAAGGTGATGAAGGGTTGTGGTGAAGGGTTGCGATGAAAGGTTGTGATGAAGGCTTGTGATGAAGAGTTGTGATGAAGGGTTGTGATGAAGAGTTGTAATGAAAGATTGTGATGAAGGGTTGTGATGAAGGGATGTGATGAAGGGATGTGATGAAGGGTTGTGATGAAGAGTTGTGATGAAGGGTTGTATGAAGAGTTGTAATGAAAGGTTGTGATGAAAGGTTGTGATGAAGGGTTGTGATGAAGGGTTGTGATGAAAGGTGATGAAGGGTTGTGATGAAGGGTTGTGATGAAGGGTTGTGGTGAAGGGTTGCGATGAAAGGTTGTGATGAAGGCTTGTGATGAAGAGTTGTGATGAAGGGTTGTGATGAAGAGTTGTAATGAAAGATTGTGATGAAGGGTTGTGATGAAGGGATGTGATGAAGGGATGTGATGAAGGGTTGTGATGAAGGGATGTGATGAAGGGTTGTGATGAAGAGTTGTAATGAAAGGTTGTGATGAAAGGTTGTGATGAAGGATAATTTTTTAATCATGAACTGTTTTCTTCTTGAAGTCAGATAATGACTCGTTCAGTCAGTAACTGCTGACTTACTGGTGCTGTATACCAGTCATCAAGGTGCCCTGACTTAGAGACTCAGTGGTTAATCGACCCACTGACTTACTGATCTTAGGCTTCTCATCCCATTAAAAAAAAAAAAACATTTCCAGTGGGTCACTTCAGCAATTAAAGTCTAGACGCAAACTGGAGACCGTAGAAATTAGACTTCGTTTTTTTTGACTCTCCTGTAGGGTACGATTCTGCAAAATATTTTCACCCTTATCCACTGCAATTAGTTTCCTCTGCAAGTCTCGTCCCTCGTCCACGTTACTCCTGCCTCCCGGGTCACTTTCACCGCCCACCAATACCCCCCTGCCCCATATAAAGGGCTTCTCCGACATTCGTCAGTTCCGCTGCATACGGAGAGGGTTTGAACTCATGGCCTGGAGTTTTACGACTCACTCGCCATGGGTTCACAATGATCTAAACCTAAATATGTTTTTAACACACTGACCGTCTCAAACCGATCCAGGGTGACCCGAAAAAAAACACTTTCACCATCATTCACACTATCACTGTATTGCCAGAGGCCCGCGGAAAACCTAAATGTATATGTATTTTATATGAAAAAATCACAGGCTTTCATTTTTGACATTTTGAACGTAAATCATCATCGTGGAAACAAGGTAAATGTACAGTAATGCAATTACTAATTACAACTTAGTCGCATCCAAAAGTGTTGTAGTAGCCACATCGTTCTTTTAATGTCACTTCCATTATTTTTGAATCAGTTCTAGTAAAACCCGTGGAATAGTTACTACTCTCTTCAGTTATACACAGCTGCTTTTCCACATAAACCTTCATATCGAACCAATTATCTCCAGCTAAAAGTAGGAGAAAATTCAGGTTGGCGTCGAAGTAGTTTTGCAAAAAATCAAGCCGCCTTCTTTCCCCTGATTGCAGTTGGTTCTTTGCAATCATAAGCATCCAAAAACTGGCATATCCAGTGTTATTAATGTTTTCTAAAATTAACGTTTTCTAAAATTAACGTTTTCTAAAGTACCTCATTTACACTATCTAAATTTCCACTTATAATCTGCAGTCAGTCTTCCACTCAGAACTCACACTCAATCTTATCTTCACTCAGAGCTTGCACTCTCACCCACAGCTTGAGCTCTACGTAACCTTGGTAGACGTAGAAGTAAGACTAAAGTTGCCTTGCTCACCTCCACTGCTGCCTTGCAACGTCATTGTCTTCACCCACCACAATATTCTCACAACGTTCTTTAATATCCACCACATCGTTGCTACCAATGTCAACCAAAACGCTGTAGTAACGTCACTTCCTTCCTGTCCTACAACGTTGTGTTACTAGATTCACAGTCCTCTTATTCATTCTATGTCTCATTTTCAACGTAATCATACTTTTAGTTTGCTCTCCTTTATTCCTTAAGCTTCTTAATGTACATCAAAACATTTTGTGGCTTTGCTTTCTCGTCAGAATTTTAATTGGTGTTGCGAATTCACTGTCTTCTTGTCAACAGTAAGGATTATCACTCACTGCCAAATAAATATATTCATAAAATGGTAATCCCTTATGGTGCAGAGGTGCTGAAGTCAGCGTCATACAGTGCTACAAGATGTAAGTGCAGTGACCTCATGGGAAGGAAGCGTAAAGGCCGTGGCATACACACTTTGTCCCGTCCCTGTCCCCTCGCCTGTATATATACTGTCTCTCTCATTTTCTTGTGTTAGTGTGACTTGTGAATGGTACAAGTCGGACCGAAAAGTCGTCATCAGCTTATTTCTTCTGTGTGCGGGTCATCTGTGTAATGTGTTGAATAAATAAGTCAGGAGTTAGTTCACCACCAACAGCCGTATTCAGGAATATAAACACTTACATCATGCGACTCACCTCTCCTTACACACCGTCCTCCCAGACACACTTCTTCGTCCAATAATTACTTCCTTCCCTTCTTTACTGTATTATGCCTTCCATTCTAGTTTCTTCCTTCCCACACAGGACTCTTATTTCACGGCCAAATATACCAATTTGGGTCCCCAGAACATTGCAATTGTCCATAATTGCGGGGCGAGCCAAGCAATAGCCTTCACTCACTTAAGATATTACCCTCGTATATCACCCTATAGCATGTTTATTTTAATTTTTTTTGGGTTGTACTGGATATCAGTGAATTACAAATGTATAATTAATTTTTGTAAGTTATTTTTCAAGTCTTTTAATTATAATGCATCCATGTCGTAGATTGATATTTGAGTGATTTTCCTAGTGAAGCACAAACTGTTAAATACGCTGATTCTCAACCAAATATTATCGCCAGTAAATATACGCTCGTTCTAGCATGGCTAGAATTACATAGGATATATGCAATTATATAAATATATATATATATATATATATATATATATATATATATATATATATATATATATATATATATATATATATATATATATATATAAATGCTTATTAAAGACAGAATACATTGATATATATATATATATATATATATATATATATATATATATATATATATATATATCAATGTATTCTGTCTTTTAATAAAGCATTTATATATATATATATATATATATATATATATATATATATATATATATATATATATATATATATATATATATATATATAAATTGCATATAATCCTTATGGTAGTTCTAGCCATGCTAGGAACAGAGCCCAGGTAATATATTTACTGGCGATAAAATTTGGTTGAGAATCAGCGATAATTTACCACAGTTTGTGCTTCACTTTAATGAGAGAAAATCACTCAGAATATCACAATCTACGACATGGATGCATTATATTGGGTACCTAAATTCAGAAAATCTATTTAGGCAAGGCAATTTGGTGACTAAATCAATCACTTGGGTTCAACAGCCTTAGAACCATATTCGACCTAATGGTTTCAAAGTACTCACTCGTCCCATTTTCTCATAAAACAAACTCAGTATCTTCTTGGTTCTTTACCAAATATTCAACTTGAGCAGAAATATGTCCTGCAATGTTTTACTTAGTTTTCAATGCTTTAGAAACTTTGGGTTAGTCAGCGCTTTCAAAATACATATTTGCTGACATTATGAACATTGTACGTTCTTTACAAATCTGCTATTATCGCTACTTCGGAAATAATCATCATACAAAAAGCAAAGTAATTCAAAGTCAGCTATTCACTAACCATATTCGTAAATCTTGCCATTAGCCAGGGGTATGAGTAAATTTAGACGAATGGGTAAACATCCCCACAATTTACACCGTGCAAAAACGAGAGCGGAGCACCTGGGTACAAACACTCAAACGACGCTCTTACTGCCACAGGTACAGAACGGCGATGACATAATCATTCCAGGTCGGCTGCGTTGTCATTATGTCCGTCATTTTAGGTCATGTACGATGAAATTAGCAGAGTCGTTAAGAGTCGCCTGTGAGGTAATTGAGCGCGTCATTCGGGGTCACCTATGGTGTTATTAAGTCATTGAGGATGGCTCATGGTGCAGTTACTGTACATAATCGCAGAGGCAAGCGTAGGTGGACACGACGCAATTGAATGCCAACCTCGGGAAAGCCGATAGCTAATCGTTGATGTTCACGGATTTTGCATTCTCTTCTTTCATACTTTTTTATTTACTTATCTACGTTTATCTAGGAATCGTGATACGATGAAAATAATCCAACAGGTTGTCGACGAACATCTAGAGGTTCGTGACGCATTGAAAGTAATCCACTACCTTATCGCGAGTATCAGTTTCAGATTAATTGCTTGAACGTATCGACTGATATCTTCACGATAGGCTATTCATAATTAGCGTGATTTGCGGTCACCTGGGAAGAAAACTTTCATGAAGTAATCTAAGGGTGCCTGAAATATAAACGTTTTATGCCATTTCTACGAACTGGAGGTCATATATAATCTAGGAGTGAACTGAACGTCGTTGAACACGCGTGAGGAAACAGATAACGAAGTGCAGTACCTCTTATCGTCACTGTACTTCCATTCTATAAACCTGTCGTTCACAAAAACTAACCTTTATAAACTCTCGTTCACAAAACCTAACCTTTATCACCCACTTGTTCACAAAGCTAACCTTCATAAA